>CM062814.1:599012062-599369562 GCA_031772625.1 Pinus tabuliformis | reverse complement strand
CTGCGCAATCCCCCACAGAACCAGAGGATTTTCCAATGCTACCGCCGAGTGCCCATACACTATGAAAGAATGTGAGAATGTGACAGAGGTTTCTGGCATTTGTAGCGCCATCTCACCAATTCGCAGGAGAACAATAAAGACTGAAAGGACTGGTATTAATTTTCGCGGAGGATCCACCACCGGCACCCTTATGAAACCATCTGCCGGGTACTGCGTGGCTCGTTCGGGCTGACACATGCCCATGTGACGAGCCTCTGGGCTGCTACGCGTGTGAGACACCCGCATCCGGGAAAGGAATTCATATTTTAAAACCAAGGGATTGATATTTTAAAGCCAAGGAAATGATAAACGCACAGGATTATTAATATTATAAACCCAGCCACATTAATGAATATTGTTGAAAAACATTGATAAACATTAATGGTATAAATATAATATTAATCATAATTATATATATATATATATATATATATATATATATATATATATATATATATATATATATATATATATAATAAAAAAAATATAATTATAATTACAATTAACAAATATTATTAATTTATATTAAAAATTAATTATAATGTTAATAAATTATTATTATAATCATTTTAAAATAATTATTGTTCTTACTAATTATTTATTGTTATTTATTGTTAGTTAATATTATTATTGATATTCTTAATTAAATTTAATATCATTATTAATTAATAAATATAAATAATATTAATTAATAAAAAATATAAATATTGTTTTTTTAATTTATAATAATAATAATAGTTTAATTATAATTTATTAATAATTAATTATTTAATTATTATTAAATAATAATAACAATTAATTCATTCATTTTTAATTAATTAAAAACAATTAATTATTATTATTATTATTTTCTAAGTAAGAGTAGTCTATTAAAAGAAAAGAAAAAGGTATTTACAAAGGTGTTCTAGCCATGAAGGAACACAACCTATCTCAACTTGCTGCCATTTAACTAGATCTGAGACTGCCCCAAGAGAGGGGAAACCAGTCCAAAAGAGAAGGAGATGCAAAAAAGAAGACACCACTAGAAATTAACCACAGTTTTCTGAAGAGAGCCAATAAACCCACAATGTAACCCCAGCTAATCTACCCAAGAATAGCTGACCACCCATATAACTAGCAGTACATCTTCATTGGATTGCCTACGTGGACAAAAAGAGGAAGAAAAAGCTAGGAGTTAAATGAAGTGCCACCTGGCATTCATGATGCGATTAATGAAATCCTCCATGGTAGCTTCCTCCACTATCGGGCAACCCCAGTCATCTGGTTTGTTTGGCTCAGTTTGGCTCACGGCCTGCTGCTCGCCTTCTCTGCTACTTGCGTCCAGCTGCGGGTCCGACATGTCCATCATGCGCCCTTCCATAGCTTGCGTGTCATTCTGCGGTTCCAATTCCTCATGCAGGCTGCCAACGATGGCCTTCCCATTCCATTTGGTCCGACCACCATGACCTCCATGTGCTTCTTCCTTGTCTCTGTTTTGACTCGGTCCAGCCCTGTGCATCTCGTCCATGGAGAAGGTCATTGGGATACTCTACTCAGCTTCCTCAGAGAAGGAGATGGAAAGAGTGGCGATGATGATGGGTTTATTGAGAGAGCTTCTGAACTGGAATTGCGTGCAATGGGGGTTGTGATGCGAGGGCAGAGGGAAGGGAGTAGAGCGAAGGCCTACTCTACCACGACCACTTCTTGTGTTAGGATAACGGGATTTTTCGAAGAAAAAGGAGAGTCCGAGATGCTATGCCGCCTGGCCTGAGGCCGTGAGCTACCACCCCATGAGCCGCCCCATCTGCTGAGCATACGTTGGCGAACCATGGTGGAATGAAGAGCAGGTAGAGCGCCAGGGTAAGCGGAAGGGGGATTGATAAGGAAATTGGGAGAAGACGGAGGCATAGTCGCAGAGTTGGCCAAGCAGACCCCAGCAGCATACCAATACATAACTTTACGAGACCAGCAGAGCGTTAGAGGCTTCCAAACGGTTGCAGAGCTGAGCCTGTATTTAACATCATCGTCCCTACCTCGGATTGCACCCGCCATAACTTCAGCATTGAAGAGAGTCGAGGCCTAGCTCAGGTCAGTGCATGTGGAAGCGATGGAGAAATCAGAGTACAAGCTGTGCATATCAGAGCCACATGATGCGAAACGAAATGAAATCTGATACCTTTGTTTAAACTTCATTCGACGATGAACCAAGTGGTGCAGGGCAGGTAGGTGGCGTCCAACCTCTCCGCACCCCTGTCCCATCACATTAACCAGCAGTATAAGCACCCGCATCCGGGGATTATTATTATTATTAAGTAAAAAATACAGCCCATCGGGTGTAGCTCAATTGGTTATTGCCTTGTTCCGATGTCATGTGTAAAGCAGGAGATTCAATGTTCAATTCCCCATGGGTTCGACTAACAAAAGATGTATATATATATAAGCCATATATATATCTAATATATATATATATATATATTATATATATATATATATATATATATATATATATAGATATATATATAAGCCCTATGAATAATATTACATCTTAAGAATATGAACCCTTATATTAATAAACCTAAGGGGTTAATATTATAAACCCTGCGAATAATATTGCCCCCTAGGAATATGAACCCACGGGGATAATAAAACCAAGGGATTATAAACCCAAGGGAATAATATTACACCCAAGGTATAAAAACCCTAATATAAATATTGTAAACCCTAGAATTATATTGGTTGACCATGGTTGATTTTCATATTGACATAATCTCTATGACAATGCAACATTGCACCATGGATGACCATGGTTTACCATGATTGATTTTCATATGAAGAACACATTTGTCATAATGCAACATTGGATAATGGTTGAATTTCATATTGAGAAAATTTTTGTGAGAATGTGACTTTGGACCATGATTGACCATGATTATAAACCAATGGGATTTATATTAGACCCAAGGATTAATGTTATAAACCCTATGAGTAATACTAAAACCTAGGAATAAGAATCGTTAGATTAATAAACCCAAGATATTGGAGGTTAATTCTACTGACCACTTCAAGTTAGGGATTCTAACAAAATGACTATAAGTCAAAACCACAAATTTGAAATCCACATTTAATGCACAAATAAGGAGGAGGAACAAAAGCACGTAAGTTTTTCATCTTTCATCTCTCCAGCTTACAACAAATCATCTTAATCTCATCCCTATTGGAAGCTAGCAGGGGTTGAAATAACACTTCATTTCGCCATTGCAACAAATCCTGCAATAAGAAGTAGCATCCAGGAAAAGGGGTTATCTTCATTGGTTGGACCAAATATTGACAAAGCTAAATTCAAATTCGCACTGAATAAACTGAAGCAGGAGTATTAAAAGAAAAGGGATTATCCATTACTCTATAATGGCAAGAAGGAAGGTAGAATAAAACAATAGGAAGGTGGAAGAGAAATCCATCATGGCATGCAGGCAAAAACTCTTCCACTTCCATGTATTAAAAACTAAAAATTATTTACTATGCACTGTAACACCAAAGAGGAGAAGGCTTCATGAAATGACAACCATCTATCTTGTTCCTAGACTAAGAATATTCCTTTGAAATGTGATCTTATCCATTGATTAAAAAAAATTGGCAATCCTACATCCACTGTGAGTTGAAATAGGTATGCCTATTGGCATGAATATGTTCAGAAAAATATAATGTATGTGTAACTATATATATTAAGGTTTTACTTAAATTAAAAATAGATATATTTTTATATAGATGTGAAATTTACAAAAATATAAATAATATTATTAAGAATTAGCATAGATTCATCTTAATTTTAGATTTATCAAGCTTTAATAGGAATTAATTTTTTGAGATACAAACCTCTCATTAAATTGTGTACTTGAAAATGCATTTACATTTTAAGAACTTTTGATCTCTTTAAATAATTCATAGATAGCAAATTATAACCGATATTTTTTTTATTAATTTTTAAATATTATTATAAATGATAATATAGAATGTCTAGTTCTTAATTTTGTTTTAATAATAAATAACTTTTATAATAAATATTTATTATGTATTTATTTTATTTCATATTTTTAAATAAAATTTTGAAACTATCCATTTAAATTAATTTTGAGTTTTTCAAATTTTATTATTAAATTATAATATTTTTTATTGTTAAATGATATTTAATTATTTAATCGAAAAGAAATATTGCTATTTTTAAGGAAACAGATGAATCACTCAAAATCCTTACTATGATGAAACAGGTTCCTCAAGATACATTTCGAGCAACAAAGTTTCAATCATTTCATGTCTCTTACACCAAACTTGGCGAAATCGACTCCTATGCATGAGTACGCAAGGAAGTTTTCGACGAAGTGATAGGCAAGAAGGATTCGTGCTTGCTCATCGATCGATGCATGTATCGTCCCAACGGCCCACTCCTCAGCAATAAAATGAAGAGTCAGCTTAATGATAGTATCAATAACTTTTCTAGGTGCTTATTCTTTCAATTCATAAAGTTAAGTTAGTATTCTAGGTGATTTTAGAAATATTTTGAAATTTAATGGACATGAATAAAATCAAACAATTAGCTATTGACTTCGCTCCAAATTCAAAATCAATGCTTCATTCATTCAAGGACATGCATCGTTAAAAATTCCTTTCTAGACCATACACGGTGGTATATCGCTATGGCTGGAGTTAACCAGCTATATATTGGGTATTTAATGCCTTCAGAGCAGCACGTAATTTAGTACGATAACACGGGAGCGGGCAAATATTATTTAATGCCCAATTTGCCCGCTGCCGTGTTATCGCGTTAAGTCGCGTACTGCTATGAGAACATTAAATACCCAATATATGACTAGTTAGCTCTTTCCTATCGCTATCAGTCCAGATCATGCTTCTCTAGTGACATCAGGTTGCGTATGGCGGACGATCCGACGCACATGGATATTATAATTTTGCGAACTATTTAAAATCGATACGGAGCTTTGACTTGGATTTCACTTTCGTAATGAATGTATGTGTGCTCTCATTTGCTAACGACGTTGACCCTTGCTCCTCGAGGGTTGACTTTAGTAAGATATGTATGTGTGGTCTGCTTTTACGGGTGACCTTGACCATTGCTCCCGACAGGTCTTCTGTGAATCCCAAAATTCCTGCAAGATTTTCATTATTTGGATTGGCTGACCAATGGCCAGAGTTCATGCATCATGCATAGTCTCGCCTTCATAGAAATTAGATGAGTGACTACCCTTATTACCGGCGGTGATCATGGACTTCAACTTCGTACCATCCTATATTATTTTTCCAATGTTAAAGAATGGAGTGGGAATATACATGTATGGGGTACCCAGTGATCTCCGAGAACGGGGCTTGTTATGGGCCAACAATGGTAATGACCCTCTAGAGATTGGGGCAATACTCTCATGAATTTTTTTTAGATGACAAAGGAATTGTGTTAGAAACATACATTAGAGACAGTTTATTTTTAAAATAAAGTTTCAGAATTTTAATTTAATTATGAATAATTATTAGGTGGAGGGTAGGAATTTAAATTTTATGGAATATTCTAAGATATTTTTAGCAATAGTGAAAGATCAAAGGTTAAAATTTATTTAAAAACTAGTTATACTTTTTCTTCCTTTTTAATTTAATTAATTAATTGAAAAAAAATCATATGAACAGGAGTTATAGTTTTTTGGGCTTGTGGTATTAGTAAGCCATGGCATTGTCACAAACCTTGTTTGCAAGTTAAGAATCTCTATGAATAAGTGGAAGTGAGTATCCATGGTTAAAAATATTATCACATGCTTTTTTTAATGTATATATGTTTAACTCATATATATATATATATATATATATATATATATAATATATATATATATATATATATATATAAAACAACTAGTAAATGTTGATAGGCAGTAAAACACTACATCACGATACATCTCACATAGAAAACAATTAAAAAAGAAAAAATAAATTCTAAATTTAATTTAAATTGTTTTATTTTATTTTATTTTCTTGAAGAAAAAATTGTAATTTTATTCAACCTAAAATTAGGGACAAAATTACATTCTGCAAATATCTGAAAGCATTAAATCACGTCGACCGAATTACAAGAAACTGAGCTCAAAGCTCCAATGGAATGCAAAAAAGAAAATTTCAAGCTAAAAGTATTAGCTCTAAGTGTAAAGAAAATGCTTAGCCTACCCCTTTCTACCTTCCTTCTTCTCAAGTTTTTGCCAGATTCCTTGTGAAGGATTGGAAATTACAATTGCTAAATGGTTTTCATCCGCCTTAAAAATGCTTCTTTTTCTTAATCCGAACTCTCAGAGACGTGAGATCGTTTTACTCCACCTGCCTCTAATTGAGGGGGTACTTCTACCATCTTCTGCATTATAATCTCTAGGTTTTCAAAATCTCTCTCACTTTAGACCATTGTTCTTGTCCTACTTTCCCCTTTGTTTTTTGGTCTACCTTGTTGTTCTTGAACATCCACATTTATATGATTCTCCACAATTTCATCTTGCTCCGGGAGTTGCAGATTTGGAGCCTACTAACCCTTTGGCTTTTTTTTTCTATTTCTTTTTCCTATTTGGAACTTTCTTTGCTCACAAATAGGTGTTTCGTAAATGTGCAAAATGATAACAAATGTGGCACTTGAATGTTGTGCTCTTAAAATATAGTAGTTGGGTCCAATGAAAACTATTATGTATCAAGTGAATACAATCCAGTAGGCCTTTTCTAAGGTCCATCTCTACACATATTCTAGCAAAGATAAAAATGCCTTTGCTAGATCTTTCTGGATCCATATTTATGTATTTTCCCAAAGTATTTCCAATTCCCTCTAATACCTAGTGGTGCCAAAAAGGAAGAGGAAGATTACGCAATTTCACCAAAACTGACATTTTGGAGATGACCAATGTATTTGCATCGAATATAGGGAACCATGGAGTTATAAAAATGCCTAATCTTGCCCAAATCCGCGGGCCCTCATTTAGAGAATAATCCAAGTTCTTTTGTGTGTCAAATGGCACAATAAAGAATCCTTTTGCACATAGATGAATGTCGCAACTTGAAGTCCCATTAGTGAAGACCCACTAATGAATATCCTTCGACCTTGGCCAAAATCCATTGAAATTTCATACAATAGTTCGAGATTAAAGAGTATCAAATAGAACCTTTACCTCTGTTAGGCTGTCTGTCATAGCTGGAGCATGTTCCATTTGATCAATGATATAAGGACCCATACTATTTTTTCCTTACACCACCGTACTATACATCTTTACTACAACCTTAGATAAACTAGAGATTTTTGCTTGATTAGCTTAAGCTTGCAACTCACCCTTTCTTTTCACTGCATCCCTATACAAGATAGACCCCTTGAGATTGTTGATTCCCGAAGAACTACACCACAAACTCAATTTTATGATAATGGAAGAGTTTATGGTGATGTATTAATCTTTCAACGATTTACCCTCAAAAATAAAATTATGAAAATTCATCTAAATTTCCATAGTATTCTGGATGATCTTCTTCAAATCCTTTACTAGATCTGAGGCTCGAATCCTAAAGAGAACAAATTTCCTTCTTAGGGCTTTCACAAAGATTTGGAAAGACATCTCTGGGTCCAAATCTATTTTTGAAAGTTCTAGATGTAGGTTTAGATGGCACATATAAGTCGAGACATTAATCGGACTCATATCACTTAAGGGTTCCTCATTCATAGAACATAGTAGCACCAATTCATGCTCCTGGATTAGGGGAAGGAGCATTTTGAATGCCGCAAAACTGACAAAAGTGTCCTTCATCATCCACCAAACCAAACTATCCCCATACACATCTAGATCTGTAGAAAAAAACATTACAACTAGTAAGTAATAATTGTGATTCATAGATCTATAAACCTCGATATTTGTGCGATTAGAGGAAAATACTTGCATGCAAACAATGAAAACTCCACCATTGTTGATATGTGAGGATCCATTTCACCAAACTGATGCAGATCACATAGAGAAAATAATAAAAACCAATGTGTCCTTTTATCCCAAGAAAAAACTTTCCATGGCAGAGAAAGGTAGTCCAAAAACATGCCTTTGCAACCTCCTACATCTTGAGATTCCATTCATCAGCACTATATGTTGTGATCTTACAAAACAAAAAACCTCCTTGCAAACTCCTCAACCCTCACCTTGGCTTGTCGGATCCACCAGAGGTGGTGTTGTTGTTGACGGTGACGCTTGGTAGACACTAGCAATCTTTGCAAACCCTAACTTTCTTTACAAATGCCATCCTCTCAAAGAACTTTTAAATTGTTCTTATATATATAATATATATATATATATATATATGTTGAAGCTAAACATGCTTCTTAACAATGTAAATTTAGTCCCACTTTACCATGGAGATTATTAACCTGTAAGTAGGCTTTGTTATAACGCCATGGATCAATACCATAAATTACTAATACCATATGTGAAGAAACCTATAAAGCATGTATATATTACATGCTCATATGGTATTTTCTTTTAATAAATCAATTGAATTAAAAATGTAAGAATAACATAATTATTTTTGAAATAAATCGCAACATGCGATTTGTGATTACTACTAGGAATATTTAAAATATTTCATGGGATTAAGTACCTACCATCTACCTAATAATTGTTGATACTTAGATTAAAATTTGGAAACTCCTATTTCTAAACAAACATGTCTATCAAGATAAAGAAGAAGAATAATAATAATCTAGTGAATTACATACATACATACATACATACATACATACATACATACATACATACATACATACATACATACATACATACATACATACATATATTAACATTGACAATGTGAGGTATATTATGAGGTAAATGTTTTGATGCCTATTAAGATTTTCTACCCAAATAACTAAACACACACACACACACACACGCACATATATGAAATCATGCTGAAAAATCTATTGATTTAGTAGTGATCCAAACTTCGGGAAATCAGCATGAGGAAATCAACAACATCCAAGGGGAAACAAAGATCATAGTAGCAGATCATTAGAAGGCAGTCATACTCTTTGAGGACGAATTATGGGGCATAAAGTGAACCCATACATTTGAGAGTTCGGATTTAGATAAAGAAGTCCCCCCGAAGCTAGAAATTATCCAACTTGAAATAGTATCACCTACTCCAAATCAAGGAGTTTGGCTAAAGGTAGAAAAAGAGAAAGAGAAAAAGGTGAAATTAACTAATTATTATCACACTTAGCCCCGACAATTTTATGTATTTTTTTAGCCTTTTCTTTCTCTTTTTGTGCTTTAGTCGAAAGACTGATATGATCGAATGCCTTCGGCATATGCAAAATACAATTTTTCTCGTTGGTTTTTAGGTTGAATAAAATTATGATTGTTTCTTCCTTCTTTCTATATATATATATATATATATATATATAAAACATGAAAAATAGGATTTAGGGTTTTTGAACGAGTTTTATCTAGAAAAATATGTAATTTTATATTTTAATTGTTAAAATTGTATAATTAAAATGTTTTAAAGATTTTTAATTCCTAATTTAAATAATATAGAATTTCAATTTTACTTACAATTACATTAAAAAATTTAAATAATAACTACTAAACAAAATGAAAACATAAATAGTGAAGTATTCAATGTGTACTTTAAGTTATCATCGAATTTTAACCCCCACACGTACATCAATAAAATTGTGTACTTTAACCTATGTTTTATTACATATTTTGTCCCTAGTGGTTTTTTTGTACCAATCAATTATATCAATCTTTTGTTTTGACCAATCAACCAATTATTCTTCTTATTTTTCCTTTTATTGATGTAAAACTTAGGATAAGTACAACTTATCCGTCCCTACTAGGACTATTCTCATTGAGATACTTTTGTTTTTTAACCCATTTACACACATCGATAAACTTTTGGACTTTAACTTATGTTTTATTAGATATTTTGTCCCTAGAACTTTTTTTTGTACCAATGAAATATATCAATTTTTTTTTTGACCAATCAACCAAATCTTCTTCTTATTTGGCCTCTTAGCGACGCAAAACCTAAAATAAGGACAACTAATAGAGATAATTTCACCTTCACATGAACTAGTGCTACTTTGTTTGAGCATTAATTCTCGAACATTTTATGTTAAGAAAACTATTTCCATACATTTTCCATAATATGTCCTGCAGGGTGACACTATAATCCTAACACATATCATGTATGGCATATGTGTAAAACACTTACAACACTTTTGCATGGACCTTGCATGTGTTGGCCCTTGCATGTTAGCCTTTTGTTACTAATATTCATTGAATCCTATATTTGGTTTTGTGTAGCCCTAAACCAGTTCTCTGTATGCTCTTGATCATTTAAATTACCGATGTATGCTTTCGACCTCAAGAGAACCCTTTGATTTCCTTCTATGCACAACGCATTCAATGTCACACGCAATAGAGGTTGTCCACAGTAGAATCAATAACACAATAAGTGCATTATTGTAGCAAGGAACTTTCCAAATCTCAGCCAAAGTCTATCAATAATAGACCATATCGATAGCTTTCTAGTGCTATGGTGTTATCTATCAGCAACAGACCATATCGACAACTTGGCAGTGCTAAGGTACATTATGGTAGCCAGGCATTTTCTAGATCGTGGCCACAGTCTATCAGCAACAGACCATGTTGACAACTTGTTAGTGCTCTTGCATTAGGATCTTTAGTTCATGTATCCTATTTTGTTTTGTTTTGTTTTTCTTTGTATAGATTACAGAAATAAAAATATTTAAAATCCAATTTACAAGTGAATCTAAAAAAAACATTATTCCCTCAATTTTTATCATTAAATATTATCAATTAACAACAAATTATGATTCTGAAACTTTAAATCCATATATTTAGGCATACCATCACTAACTTCAAATCCATATATTTAGCCATACCACCACTAACTTTAAAGTATTTGTTTCATACATAATTTTCATTATGTGTCCTTTATAACTTGAAGAATGGTAGAAGTGTAATGTTAATTCGCTAAGTTAATTCATACCTAGAAAAACTAGATACGTGTGAAAGTCACGTAGATATTTGTGAAAGTGGCCTACTGAACCAAGCATATTTTTCCATCATTACAAAAAAACAAAATGAATAACTTGTTCACTCTTCCCTCTTCTTATTCTGAACCAGAATGAACAGTTAACCAATATTGAAAGTGAATGAACCAATGAAGCTATAGGAATAGAAAAACAATGTGAAGAATCTATGCAGACACGAGAGATCGTAATAGCCCAAATTGATTATAGTACACATGATATGCTAGACCATGTTCTTCCATTTTGGTATTTGTTATTAAACCACTAACAAGAGCTACGAATTAATAGCAAGCCGAACGGTAAGTATTCATTAATACGAAAGCTTCCTATTTGTATTTGTTTACCCACTAAGTAATAAAACCCATTGTTAAGTCCAGTGAAACTTGCAGGCCTATAAGCATCTTGGTTGGACATTTACTTTATTTCTTTCTCGTGCCCACTATATAAAGATGGAGGCGAAGGAGGTTGTGTATCGATAAACATCGGTCTTTAACATGCCTTTCACCTTTTCATGTTGTCCTCTTGATTTTGCATGCTTTCTTTTTTTCTTGGGGCGATAGTTCTACCTGTCTGCTCATTGAGGTTTTTCACTGTTAAATGTCATTGGGGAATCCATGCATCCTTGTGGGTATTCCATGGTAGTTTTCTTGGTGAGATTATGTATATGTATTCCCACTTTATGTGTTCGACCTTCTATTTAATTTAATGCAGCGAAAATAGGAAGTTTGATTAAGATTTACTTTTAACGCCAATTTGTCTGGAGCTAACGCTTTGTTAATAAAAAAATTGCATTATGCAAATTTGTAGGAAACCACTATATCAGTGCTAGCACAACAACATTTGCCAATGTGGTTGATATGCATCTATAGGTGTATATGAAACACATTTACCAATACATTTATCGTTGTGGTTGATATACGCCGATAGGCATATATCCACCACCTATTACATTAATAATTGTAAGGTGTATTTTGTTAAATTATAACTATTTCTCATTATTAAAAACATATATATATATATATATATATATATAATAGCCATATTAATTTTTATTTATATAATTCTACTTATTACATTAATATTATTTCGTATATTAATATAATATTAGTTATTGCATAAAAAATTTCTAATATATTAATAGCTATATTTAGAACTATAATATAATTCACATATAACACAATAATAACATTTAATTATTATTAATAATATGTATTTATCTCTACTATTATGTTATGTTATCCTCTTATCGTCAATAATTGTTATATATTCACTTCGAGTATATTAATAATATTAACTATATATATACTAAATATTAAACTAAAATATATTATATTATCACCTGAAAATAAAATATATAATATATATGACAATTATATATATATATATATATATATATATATATATATAGATATATATATATATATATATATATATTATTAAATAACATAATAGGTAATAGGAATACATTATAAATTTAAACCCTAGGGTTTATTGATTCTTGGGTTTATTGATCCCTTGTGTCTTAAATATTGATTCCAAAATATTAAGAAATTCTAGGAATTAATATTTTAAATTCGACACATTAATAAACCGAAGGGATTAAATTATAAACCTAAGAAATTATTAATATTATAAATGGAAACTACTAATAAACCCAATGGTTTAGTATTATAAAGCCAATGAATTAGTAAACCAAAGGGATAGATATTATAAACCTAAATGATCAACAAACCCAAGGAATCAATATTAAAAATATATGGGATTAACAAACCCTAACAACTAATATTTTAAACCCAAACAATTAACAAACCCCGGAAATCAATATTTTAAACTTAATGGATTAATAAACCCAAGGGATTAAATTATAAACCCAAGGAATTATTAATATTATAAACCGAGGGGACTAATAAAACCAAAAGTTTAATACTATAAACTCAACGAATTAGAAAACCCAAGCGATAAATATTATAAACCTAAGCGATTAACAAACACAAGGGATTAGTATTAAAAATATAAAGGATTTATAAACCCAATGGATTGATATTTTAAGCCCAAGGGATAAACCTAGAGGATTATTAATACAATAAGTTCAACCACATTAATAAATATTGTTGAAAAACATTGATAAGCGTTAATGGTATAAATATAATATTAATCATAAAATTAATATTCTTATAGCTTAATATATAATAATAATAATAAGAGTAATAATAAAAATAATATTAAAAATAAATATTATAATAAAATTATTATTATAATTATAATTAACCATAATTATTAATTTATATTAATAATTAATTATAATGTTAATAAAATATTATTATAATCATTTTAAATTAATTATTGTTATTACTGATTATTCATTATTAGTTAATATTATTATTTATATTCTTAATTAAATATAATATAGTTATTAATTAAGAAATATTAATAATATTAATTAATAAAAAATATAAATATTGCTTTTTTTCAATTTATATTATTTAAGAATAATAATAATAATATAATTATAATTTATTAATAATTCATTAATTAAGTATTATTAAATAATAATAACAACAATTAACTAAACAATAATAACAATTACTTAATTCATTTTTAATTAATTAAAAATAATTAATTGATTATATATCTATATATATATATATATCTATATATATATATATATATATATATATATATATATATATATATAATTGTTAACTAGTTTAACCCAAAGGATTTATATTAAACCCAAGGGTTAAATATATATCCTATGAATAATATTACATCCTAGGAATATGAACCTTTATATTAAAAAACCGAAGGGATTAATATTATAAACCCATGGGAATAATAAGCACAAGAGATTAATACTAAAAACTCAAGGGATTATAAACCCAAGGGAATAATGTTACACAAGGATTTATGTTAAAACCAAGGATTAATATTATAAACCATGTGAATAATATTACACCCTAGGAATATGAACCCTTAGATTAATAAACTGAAGGGATTGATATTATAAACCCACGGGGACAATAAACCCAAGAGATTAATACTAAAAACCCAAGGGATTATAAACCCAAGGGAATAATCTTACTCCCAACAGATTAATATTATAAACCCAAGGTATATAAACCCTAATATAAATATTGTAAACCCTAGAATTATCATGGTTGACCATGGTTTTTTTTCATATTGACACAATCTTTGTGACAATGCGACATTGCACCATGGTTTACCATGATTGATTTTCATATGCAGAACATCTTTGTCAAAATGCAACGTTCGATAATGGTTGATTTTCATATTGAGAAAATATTTGCCAGAATGAGACATTGAACCATGGTTGACCATGATTATAAACCAAGGGGATTTATATTAGACCCAAGGATTAATATTATAAACCCTATGAGTAATATTAAACCCTAGGAATAAGAACTCTTAGATTAATAAACCCAAGGGAATAATAAACCAAAGGGATTAATACTAAAAACCCAAGGCATTATAAACCCAAGGGGAAAATATTATAAAATCAAGGTATATAAGCCCTATGATAAATATAATAAACCCTAAAAAAAACATGGTCGACCATCGTTTACAATGGTTGATTTTCATATTGAGACAATATTTGTCACAATGCGACATTGGACCATGGTTGATTTTCATATTGAAACAATATTTGTCTCAATGTGACATTGGACCATGGTTGAACAAGGTTAGCAATGCTTGATTTTCATATTGTCATAATCTTTGTCATAATGTGATAAGTGGAACATGGTTGACAAAGGTTGATTTTCATATTGATGGAATCTTTGTCACCATGCGACATTAGACAATGGTTGACCATGGTTGGCCAATATTGACCATGGCTAACAAAGACTGACCTTTGTTGACCATGGTTGATATTAAACACTAATATTAAACTAGATATTATAAATCCTAACATCATAACCCCAATATTATATAATCCCTAATATTAATATTATAAACCCGAAGATAAATATATTAAACCCTAGGATTATAAACCTTGAATTAACAATATAAACCCCATAATTATAAACCTTAGGTTTAAACCCTAAACCCAGTATTAAAAACAAACATAAACACATTAAAAAGAAACATAAACACGGTTGAAAATGCTTGATTTTCATATTGAGGCAATCTTTGCCACAATGTGACATCGGAACATGGTTCACCATGGTTGACCATGATTGTAAACCCAAGGGATTTATATTAAACTGCATGATTAATATTATAAACCATATGAATAATGTTTCATATTGAGACAATATTTGTCAGAATGCGTTGTTGGACCATGGTTGACCATGGTTAAATTTCATATTGGGACAGTCTTTGTCATAGTGCGACATCACACCATGGTTGACCATGATTTATTTTCATATGGAGACAATATTTGTCACAATGCAATGTTGCAGTGTTATGAAACCAGCTTACAAAAAGATAGAAAAGAGAGATCCACGCCTTAGAATTCAGCCTCTTTGAGGGGGCAACCTCCTTTACATTACATAAATGAACAATTCTTGGATGATACAAATGACAAAACCTCCTTTCTATATATAGGAGTCTAAAGAGTCACAATATAATCCAGCCGACCTAACAATAATAATATAAAGCCACAAAAATAACAATAGAGGGATTCTATGGGGCACAGAAATAACAATATGGGGGTAATAGGGGCACAACAATATAAATAGGGGGTATAACTACAATAGTAATGGGGTAATCACTAGTATTATAGGGACCCAACATGCCCCTCTCCTTCAAAAAAGTGTTGTCCTCAACGCTTGAGCAGTTCTGGATACTTCTGCATAAAATTCTCATCCTCCCATGTGGAATCTTCAGCGGATAAGTTCTTCCACTTGATAAGATACTCTGAAATTGATCGATTTCGTAGCTGTCGAGTTCTTGTTTCTGTGATTGCTTCCTGTTCCAATATAATTTTTCCTTCCTCGTCAAGTTCTGGCAATATTATTTGAATTGGGAGCTTGTCCCCTATAACCTTCTTTAAACATGAAACATGGAAAACTGGGTGCAATCGAGAAGCTGCAGGAAGCTCCAATTTGTATGACATAGTAACAATCTTTTCCAACACCTTGTACGGACCATAATACTTTGGTGATAATTTATTATCCTTGTTAGCTTGCTTTAGGGACATTTGCTTATATGGTTGTAGCCGTAGGAATACCCAATCACCTACATCAAAACTTCTTTCACTGCGATGTTGATCTGCCTGTTGTTTCATTCTATTTTGTGCCAACACGAGGTTATCCTTTAAGAGTTGGAGGACTTGTTGTTGATGTTCGATGTGATGTTCCACTGCCTGAACCTTAGAATTTTCTCTTAAATATGATGTGATGGATGGTGGTTGATACCCATAAAGTGCCATAAATGGGGTCATTTTTGTTGCTGTATGGAAGGAAGTCTTATACCACCATTCAGCTAGAGGAAACCATTTGACCCATTGTGTCTGTTTATCAGATACAAAGCAACGAAGATATCCTTCCAAACATTTGTTTACTATCTCAGTTTGCCCATCAGATTGAGGATGATAAGATGAGCTATGAGCTAACTGAGTACCAAGACAAGAAAATAATTTTGTCCAAAAATTTCCAGTGAAAATGGGATCTCTGTCACTTACAATAATCTTTTGGTTTCCATGTAGCTTTTGAACTGTTTCCATAAATGCAGTAGAAACTGTACTGGCTTTAAATGGATGTGATAATGCACAAAAGTGTGCATACTTGGTAAGTCTGTCAACTACCACCATGATGACACTCTTTCCCTCAGACTTGGGTAAACTTGTGATAAAATCCATTGAAACCTCCTCCCAACGTTGGCTTGGAATGGATAAAGGTTGTAATAGACCTGGTGTCTTAATTGTTTCAACTTTATTTTGCTGGCAAACCAAACATTCCGCCAAAAACTTTTGAATATCTGATTTAAGGCCATCCCAAAAAATTCCTTCTTAACCCTGTGGTAAGTTTTTAAAAATCCTGAGTGCCCTCCTAAGGGAGAAGTGTGCAATTCCATAAGAATCTTTTGTTTTAGCTGGGAATTCTTACAGAGGTATAAGCGATCTTTGTACCATAACTAATCATTTTGCCAGCTAAATGTATCAGAAGTACTGGAATCTTGTTGTAGCTTTTGAATAAGTGCCCACACTTCTTCGTCGTTCTTCCATTCCTCCCTTGCTTCGTTTATCCAATCTGGTTGGATAATAGAAATGGCACACAACAATGCTTTCACATCCTCATCCTTTCTTGAGAGTGCATCTGCCACCACATTTTGCTTCCCTTTTTTGTAGATGATTTCAAAGTCATAACCCAACATCTTTGCGACCCACTTTTGTTGCTCTTCAGAGGATAATCTTTGTTCTAAAAAGTATTTAAGGCTATCATGATCCGTTTTTACCTTGAAGTGTCTTCCCATTAGGTAGGGTCACCATTTCTTAAGTGCATGGAGTATTGCCAACATTTCCTTCTCATAAATAGCTTTGTTTAAAAACTTTCCCTTGATTGGACGACTTTCAAAAGCAATGGGTCTTTCATCTTGCATTAGAACAGCACCAATTCCATTTCCTGAAGCATCACATTCCACAATAAAGGTTTTTGTGAAGTCCGGCGTAGCTAAGGCCGGTGCTTGGCACATTGCCTCTTTAAGATGTTCAAAGGCCTTTGTTGCTTCCGAAGTCCATGAAAATGAATCTTTCTTCAATAATGTTGTTAGAGGTGCTGCTATTCTCCCATAATTCTTAACAAACTTGTGATAATACCCTGTCAACCCAAGAAATCCTCGCAGATGCTTTATGGATGTGGGGATTTTCCATTCCTTAATGGCTTTAATTTTGCTAGGGTCTACCTTAACTCCTTCATGAGATACAATATGACCCAAATATTCCACCTCCTGGACTCCAAAGAAACATTTGGATCTTTTTGCATATAATTGTTTCTCCTCCAATAGTTGTAACACCCTGTCAACATGTTCAACATGATCCTTCCAAGACTTGTTGTAGATTAGTATATCATCAAAAAATACTAACACAAATTTTCTAAGGAATGGTTTGAAAATTGAATTCATCAAACCTTGAAATGTTGAAGGTGCATTGGTAAGGCCAAAAGGCATGACCAAAAATTCATAATGACCCTCATGAGTTCTAAATGCTATTTTCAGGATGTCTTCAATCTTCATTCTAATTTGATGATACTCGAACGAAGATCCAACTTGGTGAAGTAAATTGATCCATGCAATTCATCCAGTAATTCATCAATAATAGGAATGGGGAACTTATCTTTAATAGTGAGCTTGTTGAGCTCCCTATAATCTGGACACATGCGCCATGATCCATCCTTCTTATGCACCAATACTACTGGAGCTAAGAAAGAACTTTGACTCGGTTGAATTATACCAGCCTCTAGCATTTCTGCAACCATACGTTCAATTTCACTTTTTTGGACATATGGATATCTGTACGGCCTGATGTTTGGAGGAACACTTCCTGGAATCAGATGAATAGCATGATCATGATCACGCATAGGTGGGAGACCTTTGGGAGTCTCAAATACCTTGGAATGATTGTCCAGGACTTTTTGGAGATCTGGAGAAATAGATGATTCCAATGTGGAAACATCTAGCGAACAGAATTGTGCAATTACACCTCTTTGCTCCTTTTTTAGAAGCTTTGTCATGCCATTAGAGCTGATTATCTTTCCTGGCTTCCCTGCAATACCCCTTAATTCAACTTCCTTTCCTTCCACAGAAAATTTCATGAAAAGTTCTTGAAAATTAAAAGCTATTGTACCCAAGGATTGTAGCCATTGGACTCCTAGTACAACATCAGCACCTCCCATTAGAATGGAAAGCATTGGGCTAGTCAATACATATTCTCCCATGGATAGCTTGATATTATGGCACTTTCCATAACAATTTATTGTTCCTCCATTTGCAATCATCACTTGACACTCTGGTGCTGGATATAGGAAGCAATTCAATTCTTTTGCTACCCTAGAATGAATAAAATTGTGGGTGCTTCCTGAATAAATCAACACTATTACCTTTTTCTTCTTGATTTGTCCTTCTATCTTGATGGTTTGAGGAGTGGCAATTCCCGCCAATGCATTACAAGATATGGTCGGATTTATTTGTTCTTCATCTAGGCTTTGTTCCTGGAATATATCCTCTTCTTTTGACCTTTCTTGCTCCTTTTCTTCTTCCTCTTCACAATCTATGTAGAATAATTTCTTCTCAGCACACTTATGACCTTTTGTGTATTTGCTATCACAATTGTAACAAAGCCCTTTTGCTGTTTTTTCTTCCAATTGTTGTGGTTTCAACCTTGTAGGTTGTGGAAGACTATGGGCAACAACACTTCCGTCTTTATAGTTGTGAACGGTATGCTTCCTAGTTGCCATAATTTTGCTTTCCATTTTTCTTGCTAACCTGAATGCCTTCTCTAATGAATCAGGTTCCCAAAGGCGCACATCATGTTGGATATTATCCTTTAAAGACCCTATGAACACATCAATCCTATGCTCCTCTGGAATATCTTTTACCCTTATGTTCAATTTTTGGAACTCCTCAATGTGCTCCATTATTGAACCCTTTTGTTTGAGACTTATCAATTGGCTAAAACAAGTGTTGCTTTTTGTATCCTCATAATGTGCTATCAATTCTTCCGTAAAAATTTCCCAAGTGATAAATTGTTTACGAGAACCAAGCCATTGATACCATACAAACTGATTTGGTTCCAAATATAAAGTTTCCATACGTACCTTTTGTGTGTTTTGCACATTATTGGGATCGAAGAATTGCTCCATCTGTAATATCCATGTGGCGGGATCCTTGCCATCAAACTTCCTCATATCGATTTTTGGAACATGGTGAGTCTTTGATCCAACATTATAGTCTATGGAATCATGATTAACATTTCTTTTATTCTCATCATGAGTTTCCTTTACTACCTTTTCACCATTAGTGACCCTTTCTTGTAGCAACTTCTTCAATTCATCCATCTTATCATCCATGCCATCAATTTTAGCGTCCATGCCATTCACCTTAGCTTCCATGCCATCCATCTTAGCTTCCATGCCCTTTATCTTAGATTCCACGCCATTTACCTTAGATTCCACGCCATTTATCTTAGATTCCACACCACTTATCTTAGCTTCTGTTAGCTTTTGTGAACGTGACATTTGTTGCACTTGTTCTTGTAATTTTGATATATCATGTAGCATTTCTTCCTCTTCTTCATGAGTCATGCTAGAGCTTTCAGGTTCCTTACTAGGTGTTTGCATTTTCTTTCCTCGGGGCATCAGTTACCGATAATAATGTTTTACTATGCCCTTTGAATTCCGTTAAACCAAGCTTACACAAAAATTAAAAAAAACTACACACCTTTTTTCATTTTATAGAAGCCTGATATTGAATCTGATGTATCTCTGTAATTTCGGATCCTCCAATTCTGAAATTTCTACCTGTAGTAGCCTTCTGCGTCCTCTTTCCAATGCCACAAGTCCGAGCCAAATTGGATTATCCAAGGAAGAGTTATGTGAAATCTCCCACGGTGACTTGCTTTTAGACTGGTTCAATAGAGCGAACTTGTATGACGTGCCACGAGTCCCTGTTTCAACCTTTGAATCTAAAACACACATACAAAAAACTACAGTCCATCCTCTTTCTGTACCTTCTTACGAAATTTCAATCCGATCCCCAGAGAGAAAGTTATGACGATTTTCCCCAGGTCACCTGTTTTGAATGTAATTCAGGAGTCTGCAAAAAGACCAACTTCCTCAGATCATATCTCCGCAAATGTCACGCGAAAATATCTGAAATTCAGACTCAAGGTTCAGCGCGATTTCTTCTCAAATGGGTTTTTTTGCGACTTCTGAAACGTCACAGAAAAAAAGTTATAGCGAAAATGCCACGATGACTTGTTTGGAGCAACGAAACCCTAGAATCCAAAGCTCTGATACCAAATGTTATGAAACCAGCTTACAAAAAGATAGAAAAGAGAGATCCACGCCTTAGAATTCAGCCTCTTCCAGGGGGCAACCTCCTTTACATTACATAAATGAACAATTCTTGGATGATACAAATGACAAAACCTCCTTTCTATATATAGGAGTCTAAGGAGTCACAATATAATCCAGCCGACCTAACAATAATAATATAAAGCCACAAAAATAACAATAGAGGGATTCTATGGGGCACAGAAATAACAATATGGGGGTAATATGGGCACAACAATATAAATAGGGGGTATAACTACAATAGTAATGGGGTAATCACTAGTATTATAGGGACCCAACATGCAGCATGGTTGATTTTTGTATTGAGATTTTTTTTGTCACAATGTGACATTGGACCATGGTTGGCCATGACTATAAACCAAGAAGATTTATAATACACCCAAGGATTAATATTATATACCCTATGAATAGTATTATACCCTAGGAATAAGAACCCTTAGATTAATAAAACTAAGGGATTGACATTATAAACCCAAGGGAATAACATCAAACACAAGGGATAAATATTATAAACCTAAGGTATATAAATCCCAAGATAAATATTATAAACCCTAAAATAAACATGGTTGACCATGGTTTACCATGTTTGACTTTCATATTGAGACAATCATTGTCACAATGCGACGTAGGATGATGGCCGACCATGTTTGACCATTATTGATTGCCATTTCAACAAAATATTTGTCATAATGTGATGTTGTACCATGGAAACACTGTATAATATTATACCCTACGAATAAGAACCCTTATATTAATAAACCTATGGGATTGACATTATAATCCTAAGGGGATAATAAACCAAAAGGATTAACACTAAGAACCTAAGGGATTATAAACCCAACGAAATAATATTAAACTCAAGAGATAAATATTATGAATGCTAAAATAAACATGATTGAGCATGGTTTACTATGGTTGATTTTCATATTGAGACAATCATTTTCACAATGTAGTGTAGGATGATGATCGAACATGTTTGACCATTATTCATTATTGTACCAATATAATATTTGTCACAATGTGACGTTGGACTATGGAAACCCTTCGAGTAATATTATACCCTATGAATAAGAACCCTTAGATTTATAAACCCAAGGGATTGACATTATAAACCCAAGGGAATAATATACCAAAAGGATTAATACTAAAAAATCACGGGATTATAAACCCAAGGGAATAATATTAAACCCGGGGGATAAATATTATAAACCCAAAATATATAAACCCCAAGATAAATATTATAAACCCTAAAATAAATATCGTTGACCATGGTTAATTTTCATATTGAGACAATCCTTGTCACAATATTATGTAGGATGATGGTCGACCATGTTTGACCATTATTGGTTGCCATATCGACACAATCTTTGTCACAATTTGATGTTGGATTGTGGTTGACCAAGGTTGATTTTCATATTGTTGGAATATTCGTCACCATGTGACATTGGACCATGATTGATCATGATTGATTTCACACAACATGGTTGGCCATGGTTGACCATGCTTGGCCAAGAATGACCATGGCTAACAAAGATTGACCTTTGTTGACCATGGTTGATATTAAACACTATTATTAAACTAAATATTATAAACCTTAACAACATAACCTCAATATTATATAATCCCTAATATTAATATTATAAAGCCAAAGATACATATATTAAATCATAAGTTTAATGTATTAAGCCCTAGGATTGTAAACCCTAACATTAGTATTATAAACACAAGTGATTAATATTATAAATGTCTGTGATTAATAAGCCCAACTGATTAAAAACCCTAGGATTAAAAATATAAACCCCATAATTATAAAACTTAAGATTATAAACCCTAAACCTAGTATTAAACACCAACATAAACACTAAATCCTAAACTCATTATTATAAACCATAATATTAACCCTAATTTATTCAATGTTTTCATGTTACGTTGAATAAATTGTAATGTAATGCATAAATTTCAATATTATAAACTCAATATTAGAAACCCTAATATTATAAAACCTCATATTAAACCCCAATTTTGTAATGTCTCATTGTGACATCGAATAAATTTTGAATCATTGTTAGATTGATTGTTGCATTAAAACAATGTTTGTCACAATACGATGTTGCTCATATTTTTGTACCATTTCAATATCATGATATTAAACCCTAATATTAAATTGAATATTATAAACCCTAACATCATAAATGCAATATTATAAACCATAAGATTATAGACCTTAAGATAAATATATTAAACCCAATATTATCAACCCTAACATTAGTACTATAAACCTAAGGGATTAATATTAATAAACTCAAGGGATTAATGCAATAAACCCTTGCGATAAATAAAGACTAGGTATTAATATTATAAATTTAATGCATTAATATTAAAAACTCAATGGATTAATATTATGCACCCTTGGGATTAATATTATGTGCCCAAGAGGTTAATATTATAAACCCAAGGGATTAAACACTTGGGTTTATGATATTAATCCCAGGGGTTTCTAATATTAATCAAATAGGGGATACCTTTTGTTAATATTTAATATTTAGAATATTAAATATTAA
The DNA here is from genome assembly GCA_031772625.1 of Pinus tabuliformis. NCBI lineage: Eukaryota > Viridiplantae > Streptophyta > Pinopsida > Pinales > Pinaceae > Pinus > Pinus tabuliformis. Next base: position 599,345,833 of record CM062814.1, on the reverse strand, counting down.
ATATGTATTTTAACTATAAATATTATTATTAATGTTACAATTTAATTTTATTAATAATTTTAATATTATTCCTTTAATAACATTAAATGTTAATATTTTTTTTAAATTATGATTAATAATATTATTAACATTATTTTCTTAAACATGATTATTATTGTATTAATGATGTTATTAAATTTTTTTAATAATATTACCGCTAATATTTTGATAATATTAATTTTAATGTTATTTTTGTTATTAATTATCAATTTTATTTACATTTTCTTTAAAAGATATTATTTATTTATGAAAATAACTATTGCAAAGTTATAAAAACTCACTATAAACTACTTATAATCAAATTTAAAAGTCTAAAAATAATATTATAAACCAAGGGTATATATATATATGTATGTTAACATTATAATACATAATGTTAACATATAGGGAATATTAACATATTCCCTATATGTTAATATTTTCATATTAATCAAATAGGGAATACCTTCTCCCAATATTTTAATATTAAATATTAAATATATTTTTTTAACTCGTTGATATACATCGATAGGCATATATGAAACACATATACAACTACATTAGTAAATGTGGTTGATCTACGTTGATAGACATTTATCAATCACATTAATAATTATTAGATGTATAGTGTAAATTGGGCTATTAAAGATTGATTCTTTGTACTTATTAATAACTATATAAATAATAACAATTATATATATATATATATATATATATATATATATATTAACTTAATATAATAATAGTATATTATTATTACTAATAATACTTATTTATCCCTCACCATTATCTTAATGATTAATATATATCTATTAATATATTAATATCAATATCAATATCTTTTATACATAATGATAGATTTATGAACCAATTATAATATTAAATTAATTTTTATAAAGCCCTAATATTATAAAACCCAACATTATAAACCTTAAGGTTAATATTATAAACCTTACAATAAATTTTTTAAACCATAGGAATAATATTATAAATGGCACAATTAATATTGTAAACCCTAATATTAAAAAACCCAATATTATATACCCCAATATTAAAATCCAACATTTCAGATCATGGTGTTAAATGCAATATTATAAACCTAAAATAAAAAAACTGTAATATCACAAATCCAAGGGATTAATATTATAAACCCACGGGGAAATAAACACAAGGGTTTAATATTATAAACGCAAGGGAAATAAACACAAGGGAAAATATTAAACCCCAAGGTTAATAATAAGAAACCCAAGCGAAAATAAATCCTAGGAATTAATATTATAAACCCAATTGATAATAACCTAAGGGGAAAATATTAAACCTTAAGATTAATAAAAGTAAACCCAAGGGAAAATAAACTAAATCGAAAAACACTAAACCTTAGGATTAAAATGTTACATTATTAATAAGAATAATGTGATACATCATGATATTAAACTTTAATATTAAATGAATATTATAAACCCTAACACCATGAAACCCAATGTTATAAGCCATGGGATTAATATTATAAAACCTAAGGCTATAAACGTTAAGATTAGTATTATAAATTGTAATAATAAACCTACGTTATTAATGATATAAACCGAAGTGATTAATTTTATAAACCCTTGGGAACAATAGACCCAAGGGATTATAAATATTATAAACCCACGAGATTATAAATATTATAAATCCAAGGGATAAATATTATAAACCCTTAGGATTAATAAACATAAGGGATTAATATTATTAATAATATTAACATTATAAAACCTAAAATTATAAAACTCAATATTAACTCAATATTATAAACCCCAATATTAAAAATTGAACATTTCAAACCCTTATACTAAATGTGATATTATAAACCCAAAGGATTAATATTGTAAACCCGAGGGGAAATAAACCTAAGGGATTAATATTATAGACCCAAGGGAAAATAAACTTAAGGGAAAGATATTAAACCCTAGGATTTATATTATAAACCTAAGTAATAATATTATAAAACCAAGGGATCAAAAACCTTGAGATTAGTATTATAAACCCTATGATTATAGACCTTAAGATTATAAACCCAAAAGAATAATTTTATAAATGCAATAATGTGATGTTAGTATTAATCACATAAATATAAATATAAATATTTATAATTAATAATTATAATTAATATACATATTAATATTAAAAATTAAAATTTATTAAATATTAATTGTCAATAATTATTATTAATAATTAATAATTATAATTATTGATAATTAGTAATTATTATAATTATTTTTTGCAAAAGAGATAAATATTATAAACCTAATGGATTGATAGTATAAACCTAAGGGATTATTATTACAAGCCTAAGGGATTAATAAAACCCAAACAATTAACATTACAAACCCAACGCATTAATAAATCCAAGGAATTATGAATTGTATAAACCCAAGGATTAATATTATAAAGTTTAGGGATTATTAACACAAGTGATCAATAAACTCAAGGAATTAATATTATAAACCTAAGGAATTAAAAACCCCTAGGGGATAAATATTATAAACCTAAGGGATTAATGAACTCAACTAATTATTAGTAGTCTAAACCCACGATATTAAAAATTGCATGCATTAATGAACCCAACTAATTATGAGTATTATAAACTGAAGGGATTTAAAAACCAAATGGATTCATATTATAAACCCAAATGATCGTTAAACCCAACATACTAGTATTATAAACCTCTAGGATTAATATTATAATCCCTAATATTACAAATTATAAATCCAAAATATTAATATTACTGCGAGAATAAATCCAAGAGATTAATATTAATATTAAACCCACGTGATTTAGATTAAACCCTAGGATTAATATTATAAGCCTTTTGAATGATATTATACCCTAGGAATATTAACCCTTAGATTAATAAACCCAAGGGATTGATATCATAAAAGCAAGGGACTAATAAACCCAAGGGATTATAAACCCATGGTAATAATATTAAGCACAGGGAATTAATATTATAAACCCTAAGGTAAATATTATAAACCCTAAAATAAAAAAATAAACCCTAATATTAATATTATAAACATTATGATCAACATTATAAACCTATCTAATTAATAAACTCAAGGGACTAATATTAAGCACCCAAGGGAATAACATCAAACCTTAGGATTAATATTAAATCCTAAGAACACAAACCATAAGATTAATAAGCCCAAGGGATTATAAACCCCATCATTAATATTAGAAACCCTAAGAACAATATTACAAACCCAAGGGAGTATTAAACCCATTGGAATAATATTAAAATCCCAAGGGATTATAAACTCAAGGGAATAACATTAGAGCCTAGAATTAATATTAAACCCCATGTGTATAAATCATAATATTAATATTATGAACCTCACGATTAATATTTTAAACCCAAGATATTAATATTGTAAATCTAAGGAATTAATAAACCTAAGGGAATAATATTATATACTCAATGGATTATAAACTGAGGGGAATAATTTTAAACTCAAGAGATTAATATTATAAACCTAAGGGATTGACAAATCTAAAGGATTAATATTAAAAATCCAAGGGATTGATAAACGGAGTGGATTGATATTAAACCCTAAGATTAATATTATAAACCCTAATACTAAAAATTATAAAGCCAATATTAAACTTTAATATTATAAACTGAATATTAAGAGGCCATAATGTTATAAACTTTGTATTAAAACCCAAGTTTTATGTTGTAACAATGTGACATTGAATAAATTACAATTTAATGTAACATTGTGATAATGATTGTTAGCCTTATTTTCGTATTTAGATAATGTTTGTCATAATGTGATGTTGGATACATTTTTGTACCATTCCAATGTTACAATATTAAACCATTGATATTATAATCCCAATGGACTAATAAAGCCAAGGGAATAATATTAACCCCTAGGGATTAATATTATCAACCCAAGAAATATAGACCCTAAGATAAATACTATAAACCTTAAAATAAACATTATACCCTGAGATTCATATCATGAACCTTACAATTAATATTATAAACCCAAAGGAATAACATTAAACACTAGGATGAATATTAAACCCTAGGAGTATAAACACTAAAATTGATAAACCCTAGGGATAAATATTGTAAACACTAGGCTTAATATTAAACCCTAGGAATATAAACCCTATGATTAATATTATAAGCCAAAGGATTTTATATTATAAACCTAATGGATTATAAATTAAATGAATCTATATTAAACACTAGAATTAAAATTATAAACCCTATGAATAATATTATACCCTAGGAGTATGAACCCTTAGACTAATAAACCCAAGGTATTACTATTATAAACCCAAGGCACTAATAAAAACAATGGATTAATACTAAAAACATAAAAAACCCAAAGAATTAATATTGTAAACACAAGATATATAAACTCTAATATAAATATTATAAAACCTAAAACAAACATGGCTCTCCATGGTTGATTTTCGTATTGAGACAATATTTGTCACAATGCGACGTTGGACCATGATTGACGAGGAATGATTTTATATTGAGAGAATCTTTATCACAATGTGACGTTGGACCATGGTCGACCATTATTTAATATTAAAACCCCAAGGGTATAACATTAAACCCCAGGATTAATATTAAACCATAGAAATATAAACCCTAAGATTAATATTATAAAGACTAAGCTTAATAGTAAACCCTAGCAATATAAACCTTATGATTAATATTCTAAACCCAAGGAATTTATATTATAAACCTAATGGATTATAAACCTAGGGGATCTATATTAAACCCAAAGATTAATATTATAAACCCTATCAATAATATTATACCCTAGAAGTATGAACCCTTAGATTAATAAATGCAAGGGATTGATATTAAGGCACTAATAAAAATAAGGGATTAATACTAAAAACCTATGAAACACAAAGGATTAATATTGTAAACCCAAGGTATATAAACCTTAAGATAGATATTACAAACCCTAACACAAACATGGTTGATCATGGTTGATTTTAATATTGAAACAATTTTTATCAAAATGTGACCTTGGACCATGGTTGACCATGATTAATTTTCATATTAAGAGAATGTTTGTCACAATGTTGCATTAAACCATTGTTGACCATGGTTGATTTTCATATTCAAAATATTTTTCATAATGAAACATTGTACCATGGAGGACCATCGTTCTGACAATGTGATGTGGGACCCCGAGATAATCTATGTTACAATGTAACCATGGATATTGATGATGATTGACCATGGTTGATTTTCATTTTGAGACAATCTTTGTAACAATGTAATGTTGGAACATGGTTAATAATGGTTGACCATGGTTGATGATGGTTTATTTTGATATTGAGAAATTTTTTTTCATAATGTGATGTTGGACCATGGTTGATTTTCATATTTACCACGGTTGATTTTTATAATGGCTATCATTGACCATCGTTAACCATGACACACAATGATTGATTTTCATTTTGATACAATCTTTGTGACAATGCGACATTTAACCATGGTTGACTATGATTAAAGACGGTTAACGATAGTTTATTTTCATATTGAGACAAACTTTGCTATAATGTGACAATGAAACATGGTTGACCAGGAATTACCATGGTTGACGATGGTTAACGATGATTGAACATGGTTTATTTTCATATCGAGACAATCTTTGTCACAACATGACACTGGACCATGGTAGATCATGGTTTACCATGATTATAAACCCAAGGGATTTATATTAAACCATAGGATTAATATTATAAACCCTATGTATAATATTATACCCTAGGAATATAGACCCTTAGGTTAATAAACTAAAGGGATTGATATTAAAAGCGCAAGGGACTAATAAATGGAAGGGATTAATACTATAAACCAAGGAATTATAAACCCAAGGGAACAAGATTAAACCTAAGGGTTTAATATTATAAACCCAATGTATAAAAACCTTTAGATAAATATTCTGAACCTTAAAATAAACATGGATGACCATTGTTGACAGTTGATTTTCATATTGACACAATATTTGTCAAAATGTGACGTTGGACCATGGTTGAGCATGATTGATTTTCATATTGAGACAATATTTGTCACAATGCAACATTAGACGATGATTTCCCATGGTTGGCCATGATTGACCATGGTTGACCATGGTTGATTTTCATATTGATAATCTTTGTCACAATGCAATGTTTACTACTACACCAAGTGCACTTTTAAGACATTTTTTTAAGACAAAAGAAATATTTTGTCTTAAAAATTCACTTTTTATTTTAATTATTTTACATTAAAATTTAATATCAATTGAATTGTCGTAAATATAAAATATAAGAAAAAAACAGTTTGATACAAAAATATTTTAAGACAAAAATAACATAAGACAAATATATTTTAAGACAAAATTTTAATTTTAAGACAAAAACATTTTAAGACAAAAGTATTTTAAGACAAAAATTTATATTTAAGACACAAATAGACAAAAATATTTTAAGACAAAACTTTATATTTAAGAGAAAAATAGTTTGAGACAAAAATATTTTAAGACAAATTTATATTTAAGACAATGGACACTTAAGACGAAACTCATTTAAGAAAATTAACAATTAAGAAAAACATATCAATTTGAGAAAATATTATCTAACAACTACAAAATTGACTCTGATAGTGCACCTTAATTCCACCAGCTTGTGGGCTACTACTATATTGCACCTATACCAACACTGCTATTTCAATTTCCATTCACATTATCTTATATAGAGACAAAGAATTGTTGGGATCTTCGTTTTGTGGGGATAACCGACTCTGAAGAACGTGAAAACTTTTCCTGACAAGATTTCCCAAACATTAATTACTCTTTCTTCCCTTCGATCTTTGTTGATACAATTAGAGATAACTTGTATTTCACTGCATTTGACACTACTACATACAGGGGAATTTTAAGACAAATTTTTAAGACAAAATAAATCTTTTGTCTTAAAATTTTCAATATGAGGCGCTAGTAAAAAAGGTAAAGGATTAGGGGTTCGTCTTTACGCTATTGATGGGTTCTTTGAGAAGTAGAGCATTGGAGGATGACAATAAATAATGGGATTTAGGGCATTGGAGGCCGACAACAGAGGTGTGTGTCATGAGAGTAACAATGGAGGCATTTTCGATGAATGTGTATAGGTGGTAACATAGTTGGAGTAGTTTTCGTGGTCTCCATCAATTATGATATAATATGTGTTTTTTGACTATTTTATCTATTTTGAACACTAGTTATGTTCGTTGGTTGTTGTTATTAGCATATTTTTGTGCTTCACTGGCAACATGGATTATATTCACCTGAAGAATTGTTGAAAAATGCAACAAGAAATTCTCAATTTGATTTTGCCTTGATTAAATTGAGAAAATTTCAATTTCCACATCAGCGGACAACTTGGATGCAATTAACTTGTATGGCATCACTTGTGTCACCCATTTTACTCAATAAATTCGAGTTGGAGGAGTTAGAGTTCAGTTAAGCATGTGTAGTTTCTAATTTGTAGCAATGAAAGTTAATTATCTCAAGTTGTTTTCAATTAAACTAGTTCTGATTGTTGGAAGAACTAGTGGAAGGCTAGTTGTGCAGTGAGAATTCAATCAAATGCAGTGATCATCTAGTTAACTAATCAATCAGCCCAAAATATCTAGTGCATGCAAAGAATTGAAGTTCCCTGGCTATGGTGGAGATTCCAAGGCAGTGTAACATTAGTTGTAGACTAGCCTTCAGTGTATAAGTGTTGCATGTAGTCACATGATCAACCTTAGGAATTGTGAAATCCATTTGGAAAAAATCATAAATAATAGGGGTCTAATTTCTCAAGGAGTTACAAAAGGAAATAGGGGCTCAAGTAGAGGCAGAAATTGATGAAGTTTGGGTTTGGGCTTCTTAGTGAGAAAAGAGATCCATTCACTTACAGGTTGTGCATAGTTGTGTAAAGAAATTATAATACATCTATATTCATTAGATTGATGCAAGAAGGCATTGGAGTTTTTAGGAGTCGCTTTCCCTAGGAAAAATATTGTGTGCATGTGTTTTATTTCTTATTGCATGTCTGAATTTTTTTTCTAAATTGTGAATTAAATTCCGTAGAGTAGTAGAGTAGATTTCTGTGTTATGATTTTGAAAAAACTTCATGAGAAGGTCAAAATATACACCATAATTTCTGCATCATATCATAGCAATATTCACATTAGAGCAGGAATTACGAATTTGTTGCTCAAGAGGTTCGAATTTGTAGTTCAGTGTAGCAAGATCTCTTAAGAGCTGAGAATATGACCTTCAATGAGTTGAGGATAGAGTATGCCTTCGAAGGCAACTCTAATTTCATTGTCTGGAAGGATCGCATGGAGGAGGTATTTGATGATAATGGATTGTTAGAATACATCAAGAGAGATGTTACAAAAACAACAGAATCTGATTCCCAAAACATTGCTCAATGGAAGAAAGTTGTAGCCAAGGTGTGCAGAATAATATTGGAGGGAGTACGGGACCACATTTTCAACAATCTCCATGGGAAATAAAATCCTTATGCAATGTGGTAGGCACTGAAAAATCTATTCTAGGCTAGCAGTGACCATAAAAGTTTGGTGCTCAAGGATAAACTTTGAAACATCAAGAAAGAATGACTTTATCCTGCAATATCTGAGGAGGTTCACACAAGTTCGTGATGAGATTGCAGGACTTGGTGTTACTGTTTCAAAGGATGAATACGTAAGAATAGCCCTTTTGAGCCTTCCTTAGAGTTGGCATAGCTATCAAGATTAATTGAACAGGAGGGAGAAACTACCGAATTAGGAACACTTATGGTACGATTTGGTATAGGAGGAAATAAGGCAGAATACTAGAGATGGGACCTCATCCAAGGGCAAGGATGAAGAAAAATTTGCATTGGTTGGAAAGGGAAAGAAGGGAAAAGGGAAGAAATCTCAAACCAAACCAGAATCTAGCCAAGGGGGAAGAAGAAATATTTGTCAAAAATTAAATTCTTCCATTGTCATGAATACAGGCACTATGCCACGAAGTGCCCATGGGAAAAGGAAAGCAAGAAGACCTTAGGAGGAGCTGCAGCTGAAGCCTTGGCTTCATAGTTTGACCTTGACTTTACCCTTATCGCATGCATGTCCAACATAGTGATGGGGAGTGTGTGGTACTTGGACTTAGGTGCATTACTCCACATGAGAGGGTGTAGAAATTTTTTCAGTGGCCTAGAGGCACATCAATCTAAGAGATGATGGAAGGTACAACATGACCAGTATTGGTATAGTCACCTTTCAGAGGGATTCAGGCTCCCCTCTCAAGATCAGGATTGTCATGTTTGTTCTAGGCCTAAAGAAAAATCTCATATCTATTGCAGTTTTGGAAGATCGTGGTTATGACGTGATCTTCAACAAAGGAAAATAATTCTTCAGACACATAGCCATGGGAAAGGTGAAGAAGATTGAGGTTTGTGTGAAGAACATATATAAGTTAGATGTGGAAGATTGTGTTGCGTTAAGCACTAAGGAAGAGAAAGTGCAGGGCCATGATGTAGGTGAACTTTAGCATATTTCTTTGATTTTTCCTCAAGCTTTGTTCTATTTTCTTTATTAATGTGGGCAAAGGCTTCACAACCAAAAGATTTTAAAAATGAGTAGTTTACCTTTTTACCTGTACATTCCTCCTCTAGAATACCACCATCCAAGGAACTTGAAGGCCGTATGTTTATTAGATAAACAGTAGTATCTACAACATCTTCCCAAAATTGTAAAGGCAATCCTGCATGAAATCTCATGCACCTTGCATGCTCCATGATTGTCATGTTCATCCTTTCTGACACACCATTCTCTTGTGGTGTTCTTGGAACTATCTTCTCTGCAAATTCCATTCTCTAAAGAGTACCTATCAAACTCTTTGTTGCAATATTCACCTCCATTGTCTCATCTGAGACACTTCAAGCTTTTTCTTGTCTCATTTTCAACCAAAGCTTTCCATTTCTTGAAAATATCAAATACATCAGATTTATTTCAAATACAATAAATCAAGGTTTTTCTAGCTGCGTCATCAATAAAAGTAACATAATAACAAGAAACACTAAGAGATGATACCTGAGTAGGTCCCCATATATCTGTATGCACAAGCTCTAATTTTTCGCTCTTCTTTTCTTTCCCAACTCTGAGGAATTTAACTCTCTTCTGTTTTCCATAGACACAATTCTCACAGAATTTTAAATCAACATGCTTCAAACCTGGAAAGAAATTTCTTGAGTGAAGAATCTGCATCCCCTTCTCATGTTGGGTGTGGAGCCTGATTATCTTCTGTATTCAAAGGTATCGCCACATTGGACCCCAATTCGTAATGGGGTGACAACGGCGCCCGTAAAATATTCGCTGCAGGGGGGTCAGGGGGGCGGCTATGACCTTTTGGGAGCCCCCCCTAGTAGGGGGTTTTGGGGGCAGCGCCCCCGAAGCTAAGAATAGATGTAAAATTGCCTTGTAAAAGTATAGTAATTTCTAGTCAATCTGAGTTGTTCATTAGGAAGAGATCTGACGGTAGAAGTTATGTTTAATTTAGGGTTTTTTTTCCCTAGAAGGCAACCCCTCACTATATATGAGGGAATTGTATTGTGTCTATGTATATCTGTATTCGGAGTGAAGAAGAGAGAGGAGATTGAGAGGGAAGAGGGAGTTACAGTGGATCTGCTGTATCTTATATCTATTTAGTTTTCTGGATAATATAATAAAAGAAGGACTGACTATTTCTCCGTGGACATAGCCCAAACTGGGTGAACCACATATATCTGTGTCTCTCTTGTTTTATGCATTTTTTGTGTTTATATTTCTGCAATATTTTATGTGTGCATTGCTTTGTAATATATAATTTTCTAACATCTCACTCATGTGCCCGAGCCTATGATGCCACAATGCCGTATCTTCTTGTGTAGAGGTTAAATCATTAACATAATTATAAATACCATTGCATAAATACAATGTACCAACATTTTCTCCTTTTTCTATTACCAGGGATCCTTTAGTGACCTTCCAAGGTTTATCTGTAAAATTAGTCACGCAGCCTTCACCTCCCAACTACCTTGTTGAAATAAGATCTTTTTTTAGATATGGCACATGCCTTACCTCCTTCAATAACCATTGATTTTCATTCTATTGTTTTATGAAAACTATACCCATTCCAATGATTTTACATGGTTTATCATCACCTAATCGAACCTGTCCAAAATCTCCTAGAACATAATCATGAAAATGTTTCTTATCAGGTGTGGCATGGAATGAGGCCCCTGAATCTACCACCTAGGCATCAATAATATTTTCTAAAGAAAGAATTAAAGCATATTGCAATGCATCACCTGTCACATTTGCTTCATGATTGTTTTCTTGTTGTGCATCTCCTTCTTTTCCCTTCCGAGACTTGCAGTCTTTCTTCAAGTGTCCTTTCTTCCCATGTTTCCAACACACTATCCCTAATATGGACATGGATTTGCCTTTCCTTGACTTACTATGATATCCTGGGCTCTTTCCTCTTTCCATTTTTCTTCCCCTAGTCTCTGCAGTCAAAGCATTACCTGATGTCTCACCATAGCTTTTCCTTCGCATTTCCTTTCTAAGGATTGCGTCGACAACATCATCAAACTTTAAAGTACTAGATCCAGAGATAGAGTTACAAATGGCCATAACTAAACCATTCCAACTTTCTAGCAATGAGCACAGAAATAACAAAGCCCTAATTTAATCATCAAAAGTTACCCCGACACAACTTAACTGACTAGTAACTGTATTAAATTCATTTAAATGATCAGCAACAGATCCACCTTCTGACATTTTCATATTAAATAAACACTTCATAAGAAATACCTTATTTGAGGCTAAGGGTTGTTCATATCCTTTGGCCAATGTCGACATTAAACCATCTATTGTCATTTCCTTTGAAATATTAAATGCTATCGATGCTGCTAGGCATAACCACATTGTTCCAAGTGCCTTTCTGTCAAGAATATCCCATTCTGTGTCTGTCATACTCATCAACTTCTTTGCCTTTCCACTCAATGGTTGGTACATATCTCTCTAATACAGATAATCTTCCATCTGCATCTTCCACAGCTGGTAGTTTTGGCCATTAAATTTTTCAACCTTAAACCTACCATCTCCTACCATTTCTCCCACTTGAACCAGGAACCCCTCTCTCGTGCGAGTTTATCAACTGAATAGACTTTCGGCTCTGATACCAGTTGTTAGAAAATTATATTTACGAAGCAATGGAACACATAAAATATTGCAGAAATATAAACAGAGAAAATACATAAAACAAGAGAGACACAGATATACATGGTTCACCCAATTTGGTTTATGTCCATGGAGAAATAGCCAGTCCTTCCTTTTATGTTATCCAACAAACTGAAGAGATACAACCTATAGCAGATCCACTGTAATTCCCTCTTCTCTCTTGCTCAATCTCCTCTCTCTTCTCACTAAAAATACATTTGTACATAGACTCAATACAATCCCCTCATATATAGTGAGGGGTTGCCTTCTAGGAAATAAAAACCCTAAATTAAACATAACTTCTACCATCAGATCTCCACCTAATGAACGACCTAGATTGACTATGAAATTACAACATTTTGCAAGGCAATTTTACATCTATTTTTAGCTTCGGGGGCGCTGCCCCCAATCCTCCCACCAAGGGGGGCTCCCACAGGTCGCAGCCCACCCTGCAGCGTATGGGGTCCAATGCGACGATACCTTTGAATACAGAAGATAATCAGGCTCCACATCCAACAAGAGTCACTACCCATTTTGGACTATGGTACAGACGAGCAAAGGGAGTGAAGTTGTGCGGCTTCACATATGCAGATTAGGCACAAAGTCCATCAGACTGAAAGAGTACATAAAGTGGAAGTTTTAGTCTTGTGTTTGCAGTTGTTTCTTCGTATGACAGAAACCAAAGATCTGTGTGCTCAACTAGACATAAGCATAATACATGGCTACAAGTCAAGCAACACATGGGGCGATATGGATGAGAAAGATACTTGTTGGAATATTTGTTCAGATGATGGATCCAATTGTGATAATCAGAGTTGCATCAATCTCTTTGAGAATCCTGTATTTCATAATCGATCCAATTATATAGATATCCAGTATCACCATTTACGAGACTATGTCTGGAGGCAGATGATGTTGCTACTCTCCATTCTGATAGAGGAGCAAGATGTTGACATTTCGATAAAAGCTTTGTCAACAAGGAAGTTTGATTTCCATAGGTGCAGGATAGGAGTGGTTGATAATCCCTTTCTTGTAGAGAGGGAATCTTGAAAAATGCAACAAGAAATTCTGAATTTGATTTTTCCTTGATTAGATTGAGAAAATTTGAATTTCCACATCAACGGACAGCTTGGATGCAGTTAACTTTCTGACATGGCTTGTGTCATCTGATTTACTCAGTAAATTCAAGTTGGAGGAGTTAGATTTCAGTTAAGTACATATGATTGCTAATTTGTAGCAATCAAAGTCAGTTATCTCAAGTTGTTTTCAGTTAAACTAGTTCCAACTGCTTGAGGAACTAGTGGAAGGCCAATTGTGTAGTGGGACTTCAATCAAACTTAGCGATCATCCAGTTAACTGATCAATTAACCCAAAATAGCTAGTGCATGGAGAATTCAAGTTCCCCAGTTGTGGTGGATATTTAAAGACAATATAACATCAATTTTAGACTAGTCTTGAGTGTACAGGTGTTGCATGCAGTTAGATGACCAACCTTGGGAATTGTGCAATCCATTTTGTAAAAAATCCTAAATAATAGAGGCCTTATTTCTCAAGGAATTGCACAAGGAAATATGCACTCAAGAAGAGGTAGAAATTTACTAAGTCTGGGTCAGAGCTTCTCATTGAGCAGAGAGACAGATTATTCACTTACAGGTTGTGCTTAGTTGAGCAAAGAAATTGTAATCCATTTCTATTCATCATATTACAATTACAGGTTTTTGAACTCAAGAGTTGGTTGTTACACGCATTTAAAATCTACGCCTTTTCCCATTTGATCATTGTTTTCATACTGATGCTTTATATTCTAGATCATTTGATTGAAATTTATAAGTCTATTTAAATGTATTCATGATCTGGTAGGCATATTTTGATGTAAATGAAGCTTATATATCTTCAAGAAATACCTTTCTTAGAGTGGACAATGAGGTAGTACAAAATTTTATATGTTGATTAATGCTCTGTTCGTAGTGTTTGGCTTATTATCTTCAATTTATTGGTTATATCACTGTTTCGACTTCTTGCATCTTAAATTACTATTCAGTTTGTATTAGGTATCATCTCCAATACTGCATCTTACCTCTGGCTTTGGGCCCCTAGGTATTATTGTACTTCATTTACTTTTTATTTGAATAAATGTATCACATATGGATGAAAGAAGGTTTTTCTGAACAGAAGAATCGATATGGGATGTTTTGTAGGTTGGCATACTAAATATTATCAGTCATTTTCAATGGGAAGGTTCTTCAATTTGCATGGGGGTGACTAAAATGCATGCTTTAGTCTTTCTTCATGTTGGAACGCACCAACAATGTCATAGGGATAAAACTACATGCATATTATGCTTATTAAAGAAGATGACTTGGCGCAATTACATTTTGGTCTATATTGTTTCTTTCGATTGGTAGTAGAGCTAGATGAATAGAGAATCGTTGAAGGAAAGTTACTATGCACCTAGTTATTTATAAATTTATGTAATACTGCCATCTAAAGTGAGAAAACATTACAATAAAAAACAGAATAATAACAAATTATCAAACTCATTCAAACCTTGATAGTAAGGTTGATACAACCCTATAACAACATTAAATGTCTTTATCCTACTAGCTAGGGAAAAACAAGGAGGTAAGGCACCTAGGTTAAGTAGGGATAGATTTGAGTATTTTAGGGTTTGATAGTAGTTAAGGGTTTTTATATGGCTTAGGGTCAAACCCTAGATAAACTGTTACCTAGGATGAGACTTTGGGTTTTGCAAAAATGATAAAAATTATGCTAAGACTAGTGCCTTACTCTAATCTAGGGTTAGGGAAAATGGAGTCAAAGCAACCCTAGGGCTAGGGCTTGAGGTTACTCAAGGAAGGAGAGTTAAGTCTAGCAAGCACAACTCCAAAAACAATAAAAATGGTTATCATAGATTAGGATTTTATAAGGATGAGGTCTCAAACTAGGGCATCAATCAACTAAGTTTTCCAAACTAGGATTTAGCCTTGATAGACTATGAGGGCACCTAACCAATACAAGAGAGAGGAACAAGAATTAATAATCCCAACACATTCTAGTGTAGTCATCAATAAATGTCATCATATATTTATTTCCATTTGCAGAAGGAACATGCATAGTGTTTTGGGCAAATTTAGTGTTTCTACAAATGCCTAACCCTATAGACCTAGTACCTAGTCTAGAAACAATAGACAAAGTGATTCACTACTTTTCCTATAATCAACAGAGAAGAGAAGGAGGAAAAGAAACCAACCTGTAACTTTCGCTTGCTCCCTCTCTCCTTTGACCGATTCCGCCGCTCCTTTCCGTACTTAACTCACTTGGAAAGTACCTACACACAAGCCGAGACAGAAACCCATCAAAGAATACAACAAAGATATGTTAGTTAAACATATCATAAAATCTAGAATATGATATACATGATATAATAATATGAATGACAAAAGATTTGAATTCTTTATTGATAAAAGGAAAGATTAAAACCCATGAATGCTCATGCTTGATTTAGTGCCTTCCTTCTAGTTTCAATCCCTTCTCTCCTCATGAAGCAACAATTCGACATCATTACAATACTCTTACTAATCTCATTCAAACAACATTTCCTTAGCTAAAGAAATTCCAACCTAGACCAGCCTTTGAATGCTTGGTCAACTTGTAGCTGAATGGAGGAGGTTAAGCCATTAATGGCCTTCATGAATGCTCTGCCAAATTTGGGAAGTGGTTACATGGAGGAAGGGATAATGGATTGAGGTTCATTCATCCTCTTCTTCATCCAAATACGAGCTCAACCAACCTGGAAACTTCCAGAAGTATCCATTGGATGAGGAATCCAATGGGTTCATTTAAAAAATTTGATGAATCTCACTTAGCGCAGGTGAAACAAAGGCTAACTGCGATGTAGTGCACCCAGTCAGTGCAGTTTCTGCATTGCAATGCAACCTAATAGAAGGCTACCTGCGTTGATCTCCTTCAGAACACTTTTTGGATGAATGGTGTCATGGAAACTCTTGGGAGGCAAGCATGATGTAAATTGACCTCATTAGTGAATGAAAACAACTGAATTAGGGATTGATGGACCTAATAGTACTGATCTAGAAATCGGGATTGATGTGCCTGAATTGACCTATAACAATTTCCCCCTAAAGCATGAAGTCAAAAATAAACATGTCGTGTGAGATGCTTTACCATTTGGAGAGAAGGTTTCAAAGTGGAAGGTGACCTACATCAGTTACAACACAAATATCATGATAATTTGTTTTTTCTCACGAACTAGCTGAGGGAAGTCATACCCATTCTCAGCTTATAAACTTTCATTACATGTACAAATATAGTCGTCTACAGATATAGACCCATGAATGGATCACCATGAATGTAAGGCCATTTGTACATTTTATATAATACTCCTCAAATATATCGCGGCCTGGATGGATGAAACTAGATCCAAGGTCTTCATTCTCATTCAATCTTCACTCGATGTACAAGTCTAACCATGTGAATAGATGATCTAAGGTCGAACATGGAGAGACATCCTCTGATTACTAGCTAATGATGTATGCCGTTAACAGACGCGAGAGGAATCATCGATAATGATAATGACCCTCAAGGTATTACAATACATTTCGCATGGTGTGAATAAATGGTTTGATGTTGAATACCATACGAAGTCTTTCAGTCAAAGACCATTGATGTCGACCTATCACCGGAAGCGAGAAACCTACCATTGATGTATGCAAGCCTCAAGGTACTGAAGGGGTGTTTCTAAGTCAACTTCTTGGATGATGTGTTGATGTCGATAAGAAGTGTCTTATCGCAAGAGGGCCTTGATGTATCCCACATAAATGACATGAAATGAGATAAATGATTTTGGAGATGAAACATCGACTGATGACACAAAGTTCAGGAATGGCGGGCATGAAAATGAAGGTTTACGGTATTGCAAAGGGTGAAATTTGAACAGAATGACTTCTCTTGAACATATCGGCAACACTGAGGTGAATTGGTAGCATTGATCCAAAACAAAGTAATGGATGGTATGATAGACCAACGGTGTCATAACCATCAAGCTGAATGACCCAACCCACATAGTCACAGTGATGAGGTGAAAGTGTCATGTTCAAGAGTGACCTGCTACCATAAGGTGTTCTCGGCTTTTTCCCATTTTCCCAAGTCATTTCTTACCAGTACCTCTTTATTTTTTATCAAGCTTGAGGAGGATAACATATGCTTGTTGTTGGCATTATGATTCAAGTGTTGTCCTTGATGGAAACTCACTCAGAGGATGGTACAGGTGCTCAGAGGTTGGTACAGGTGATGGCAACTTAATCAGAAGACAGATCTTAGTACAGCATGCCAAGGAAGTTCATATACGCATGTTCGTTAAGCCCAAGTTGCGTGTACACGCTAGTTGGATTCAGAAAAAGCGCGTGTATGTGGAAAAGTATCTTTGGTCCATGGTGGTTAGTCCTTGGAAGTTGTGCCCATGATTTCGGATCATTGTGTCTCGACGGGCGTGTCGATCCCTAGTTTTGAAGTTGATGGTATTGTGTTACTATGGTTTTGGCTCTTGGTATTGAGCTAGGCCTAAGACTATATAAGGAGAAGAAGATCATTAGGCAAAATCATCTTTTGACAAGGCTTGAATATCTAAGAGAGAAAGAGATCTGATATGCAGGTTCTGGGTTGCTTGATCTAAGCCAAGGAGAGATCACATCGGTTGATGGAAGACTAGATCTAAGGATAGATCGGGATCTAATGGTTTGAAATGCACTATCATGATATGGTTGATTATGCGTATTTCTAGATCTGCATATTGTCGCAATGTTATGTTCTGGGTCTAACTAATGTCTGGTACAACTGCAAATTGAAAAAGTTTATTTTTAGATCTGTACGCAGGTTGGCTTCGGTAAAAGCGCGTGTATACGCGGGTTTTGCTCATTGAAGTAGCGTATATCTTTTGAAGCTTGATTTTGGGTTTTACAGTGGGGTCTGACTGTTATTGCAGAGTTCTGTAGTCTGCTCTGTGTTCTGGTAACTGGTGATTGACAGGGTTCAGTGGTTCAGTGATTCAAAGTTTGGTTGTTTTATGCTTCAATGATCTATTGTGGAAATTGAATGAATTGTGGTCTTCAGATTGTAATGTTGTGCTTCAGGAATATCCAAGTCTGAAAATGTATGAAAAGTGATACCTGAAAGAAAGAAGATTGTAGGTCAGCACCTACGTACTAGTATCTTGGCTAGTACAAGAGCAAAGGGGGTTGGAGCTCCCTTCCAAGGAAGTTTGGAGAACGAGAGAAGGTTGTAGCCTTCTGCAGGTTGTAGCCTGCGTACTGGTATAAGGCTGCACCAGTACAAAAGATTGTAAACTGAAGTTTCATATTAAAGAAAGATAGAGACAACTTGCAGCAGGTGGTTTTCACCCACATTGGGTTTCCACCTTATATCTTGGTGTTCATGTGTGTGGCTTTTGATCTGTTCTGTTATACTGCACATGTTTACTGTTAATGTGGTGAATAATGTCCTGATGCACTTAACTGAAGAATAAGCTAACTAAATTGTGAGTTTTCTTCTTATACGCTGTTTTACTTAGTCACAGTAGCGTGTACACGCTGGTTCACTTAACTGAAGTAGCGTATATGTTTCTGAGCATTGAAAAAGTTTGATTGATCTGATAATACTGATTCACCCCCCTCTCAGTATTATTTCCAACAATTGGTATCGGAGCAGGTCCTTCAGAGAAGCTTGATCGCTTGAAGGTAGATCATTCATCATGAGCAACTACGAGAAAGAAGCATCAATCAGGCCACCGGTTTTTGATGGAACAAATTTCAATTATTGGAAGGTAAGAGTTACTGCATATCTTCAATCTCTTGGTACAGAAGTTTGGAACATTGTAGAAACAGGCTATGCTTTTCCTTCAGCTACTCCTACAGATCCAGCTGAGAAAAAGGCATATGAAACAAATGCAAAAGCAGTCAGTACTCTATTAGGAAGTATATCCCAAACAGAATTCATGAAGTCATGCACTTCAAATCAGCAAAAGAGATATGGGACAAAATGATCACTAGCTATGAAGGAGATGAACAGGTAAAACAAGCTAAACTTCAAACTCTCAGGATTCAATATGAGACTCTCAAGATGTATAATGATGAAAGTGTGGCTAATTATTTTCTTCGGGTAGATGAGATTGTTAATTGTATGAAAAATTTGGGTGAAGAAATAAAAGAGACTATAGTAGTTCAAAAGATTCTAAGATCATTATCCCCCAAGTTTGAATCTAAAGTATCTGCAATAGAAGAAAAGGAAAATCTCAAAGTTCTCACTATGTCTCAGCTACATGGAATTCTAACTGCTTATGAAATGAGAAAGGGAGGTCCATCAGACAGAAGGGAAGCTGCTTTTAAGGCATCAGGAAAAGAAGATTACTATGAAGCAAGCCATGTTCCAGAAGAAGAGGAAGAAGAATCAAATTTTGTCAGAAATCTTCAAAGGGGTGCTGGAAGGTTCAGAGGTAAGCTACCTTTCAAATGCTTTGCTTGTGGAAGAGTAGGTCATTATGCTGCAAAATGTCCTTATAAGGATAAAGGAAAAGAACCTGCTAGATGGAACAAGAAACAAAGTGCAAATAAGAAAAGCTACTACACCCATGAAGATAGTGATGGCTTATCAAACAGTGATGAAGATGAACAAGGTAATAAATATAAGCTGTTAATGGCATTTGAAGATGATGATTATGAGGATGCTGTAGATGTGGATAATCTCTATAATGAAATTACTAGACTCAAGAGATGCATAGAAGAAAAGAGTGTGATCATTGATACTTTGCAATTTCAAATTGATGAAAAAGAAAAACATCTTGAAAAACTAGAAGGTGAAATTGTTGGTCTCAGAAAAGAAATTGAGAAAACAAAAGCTATTAATCTTAAGTTTGTCAAAGGATCTGAAACTTTGGATGAGATTATCAATGTGCAGCGGTCTCCTCTAAACAAGACAGGTTTGGGCTATAATGGAGAAACCTCTCAAGCATCCACCTCAAAAAGTTATCTTGATGCAGCAAGAAGAAATGAGCAGAAGAACAATGAAGATAATCAGGTAAAGCAGGGACGAATTACAAACAGAAACTATCAGGGACAATCCTTCTTAAGGGTGAACAAAAGCTACAACCAACCACAGGTAAAATCTTCTCAGTTTGGCACAAGAATAGATGAAAATAGAAATTACAATCAGTTGGCTGGTAGATTCAATAACCGCAGAAGCTTCTTCAATGGACAATGCTTTTCTTGCCATAACTTTGGTCACAAAGCAGCTCAGTGTGTTGCATATAAAACAATCATGACTAGGGAAGCTCAAAAACAAAGAAGTATGACAGGGATTACAAAGAGGACCTATAACAACTTTTCGGTTCTTGAAAATGAAGTTGAATGTTCTATTTGCAATAATTTTGGTCATAAAGAATCTGAATGCAGGAGCAGGTTTCAGGAGAAAAAGGAACAAGCCACGAGCACCAAAAAATGGAGAATAAAGGAACCTCAGACAGAAAGATGTGGGATAGCCTTTTATGCAGAAGGACAGGAAAATCTATGGTACATTGACAGTGGATGTTCGAAACATATGACAGGTGATAAAGAAAAACTTGAATCTTATTCTACTTTAGAAAAGGGAAAGAAAGTTTCTTTTGGAAATGATACTCCTGCAACTATAAAAGGAAAAGGTATTGCTCCTTTGAAAGAAAAGGTCAAGGCTGGAAATGTTTTGTATGTTGATGGATTGAAGCATAATCTACTAAGTGTCAGCCAGATGTGTGATCAAAAAACCGAGGTTATTTTCAGATCGAATGGATGTCTTGTTCGTGATCTTGATACAGGTAAAACAGTTCTCAAAGGCAAAAAACTCCAAATAATCTGTACATATTTGAAGAAGGACAACAACAATGCTATCTTAGCAAGGATGAAGAGCACTGGTTATGGCATCGAAGGTTGGGACATCTAAGCTTCTCACAAATAAGAAAAGCATGCAAATATCAGGCAGTTCGCGATCTTCCAGATATCAAAATTCCAGACAACACCATATGCAAATCTTGTCAGTTTGGAAAGCAAACCAGAACTAACTTTCCAGAGAAGGAAGGATCAGCTAGCTTGCCTCTTGAGCTAGTCCATACAGATGTATGTGGTCCATTTAGGAAAAGGACACCTCGAGGAGAAGAATATCTGATATTATTCATTGATGATTTCTCAAGGTTTGTTTGGTTAGGGCTTATGAAGCACAAAGATGAAGCATTCGAAAAATTCAAATCCTTCAAAGCATTGGCTGAAAATGAATCAGGACACAAAATTAAGTGCCTCAGATCTGACAGAGGTGGGGAGTTCACATCAAATGAATTTTTCGATTTCTGCGATGAACATGGGATAAGAAGAGAATTCTCTACAGCTAGAACTCCTCAGCAAAATGGGGTTGTGGAAAGAATGAACAGAACTATCCAACAAATGGCTCGTGCTATGCTCGATGAATCAGGTACTCCTGCAACCTTCTGGGGTGAAGCTGCACATGCTGCTGTTATCATTCTTAACAAAACAAATGTTCGAGTAAACAGCACTCAAACACCTCATGAGCTTTGGAGTGGTAAAACTCCTTCCGTGAAGCATTTCAAAATCTTTGGGAGCAAATGTTATATTAAGAATACTGATGAGCAACTTGGCAAACTTGAACCTAGAGCAGATGAGGGCATTCTTCTTGGTTATTCTCCACATAGCAAAGCATACAAGTGCTACAATAAAAGACTTGGCAGAATTGTTGACAGTATTGATATAGTGGTTGATGAGAAGGGATATATTCCTAGGCAAGTTCATCATGAAGACATTGAAGAAGATGAAGGTTACTCTCAAAGGCAAAATGATGAAGAAGAAGAACCTCAAGAAGAAGAAGAATCTCAAGAAGAACCAGAGGAGCAGACAAGAATAGAAGAGAAGACTCCATCCAGATATGTCCAAAAGAATCATCCAGAAACTCAGATTGTGGGGCAGAAAGAAGCAGGAGTACAAACAAGAAGGACACTTGCAGAAGCTTCAAGCTACTTGGCACTACTCTCCTCCATTGAACCACAAAATGTGAAAGAGGCATGCAAAGATGAATGTTGGGTCAAAGCAATGGATGAAGAACTTGAGCAAATCGAAAAGAACAACACTTGGGAATTAGTTCCTAGACCAAAAGATAAGAATGTAATAGGAACAAAATGGGTCTTCAAGAATAAATTAAATGAAAATGGAGAAGTAATTAGAAACAAGGCCAGACTTGTTTGTAAAGGGTATGCACAGCAAGAAGGAATAGATTTTGAAGAGACCTTTGCTCCTGTGGCAAGACTAGAGGCCATCCGAATGTTCCTTGCTCTCTCAAGCTTTCAAAACTTCAAGGTATTTCAAATGGACGTGAAATCAGCCTTCCTGAATGGAGACTTAGAAGAAGAAGTATATATTGAGCAGCCAGATGGTTTCATTCTTGGGAATGACCCAAACCTTGTATGCAGATTGAAAAAGGCACTCTATGGACTCAAACAAGCTCCAAGGGCTTGGTACTATCGGTTGGACAAATATCTTCACCAACAAGGCTTTTCAAAAGGATCAGCAGATAGCAATCTCTATATAAAAGTTGAAAATAACAAATTGCTAATTCTTGTTGTTTATGTAGATGATATTATTTTTGGCAGCAATGAAGAGACTATGAGTCAAAACTTTGCCTTGGTTATGCAGAAAGAATTCGAAATGTCACTTCTTGGAGAATTGACATATTTTCTTGGATTGCAAATCCAACAAAATGAAGGAGGTATCTTCTTGTCTCAAACCAAATACCTCAAGCAGATCTTGAAGAAGTATGGCATGGAAGAGTCAAAGCCAGTATGTACACCCATGGTTACAGGATGCAGCCTCAGTGCAAATGATGAATCAGCAGCAGTTCACCAACCCACTTATAGATCCATGATTGGGAGTTTGCTTTATTTGACAGGTACTCGACCAGATATTACACATGCAGTAGGAATGGTTGGAAGATTTCAAGCCAACCCAAAGGAAACTCATCTTCAGGCAGTCAAAAGAATCTTCAAATATCTTCAAGGGACCCAAAACTATGGCTTATGGTATCCTAGAAATACAGATCTCACTCTTCATGCTTACACAGATGCAGATTGGGCTGGAAGTGTGGATGATAGGAAAAGCACAAGTGGAGGTGCTTTCTTCATGGGTTCCAGATTAGTATCTTGGTTCAGCAAGAAACAAAGTTCGATTGCCTTATCTACAGCTGAAGCAGAATATGTGGCTGCAGCATCTTGTTGCACACAACTTCTTTGGATGATGCAGACCTTGCAGGACTTTCAAATCACTTGCACTCCACCTGTCTCTATCTTATGTGATAATACAAGTGCAATCAGCATTTCAAAGAATCCAGTCATGCACTCAAAGACCAAGCACATACCAATCAAGTACCATTTTCTTCGGGAACAAGTGCTTGAGCAGAAGGTCAAGTTGGAGTATGTTCCTTCTAAGGAGCAAGTTGCTGATATTCTCACAAAACCACTGCCCAGGGAAACTTTTGAATATCTCAGACAAAAGCTGGGAGTAGTTGATGCTTCATCTTGTTGTTAAAGTTTGTTTGTTCTACAGAAAAGTTGGTATACGCAGGTTACGGAAGGGATATGCGCGTATATACGCGGATTCATGATGGGTAAGTCGCGTGTATGTTGGACGCTTGTTGCAGAAAGTATATCCGCGTACATACGCTGTTTTATACAAGAAAAATCGCGTATATGAAGTTCTGAACAGCAAGGGAAAACTCTGGAGTTCTGAACAGCAATGGGAATGTCAGAATTCTTCAGGCACAGTTTCAGGGAGTGCAACAGGCACAGGTTCAGGGGGAGCAGCTTAAAAGTCTCATAAAGCATTGTTGGCATTCAGATGTTTTGGTTGTTGGTTTCAGGAGAAGGAGCTCAGAAAGAAATCCTGGTTGCTGATCTAACAAGATGTTTATCAGATGCTGCTGGTGCCTTTCCTAAGTCTTGGTCTAGATCTGTTGTCTCTATGTCATGTATCTCTCTTGTCATATCTCTTTTATGGTGTCAAGGTCATGTAACGGCCTATGTTGGTTTCCCCACTATGCCTGGGATGAATGCTGTAATATAATTGGTTGTTTCTGATATGTCCCCTCTTGGTAGGGAGTATGGATGTATGTATTGAGTCTTTTGGTGATAGGACGGTCCCTTATGGTGTATAAGTCTTGGTTCTTGTTGAAGAACATCTTTTGCAGATCTGGCCTACTGTCAGGGGGAGCACGAGTCAGCAAAGCCAAGCAGAGGTATCAGCATGTCCTCAGGGGGAGCACAGCCCTTTGCCCTTGATGTCAAAGGGGGAGAGTGACTTGGTGTGGTGGTTGCCATCAAGTCCAAAGGGGGAGATTGTTGGCATTATGATTCAAGTGTTGTCCTTGATGGCAACTCACTCAGAGGATGGTACAGGTGCTCAGAGGTTGGTACAGGTGATGGCAACTTAATCAGAAGACAGATCTTAGTACAGCATGCCAAGGAAGTTCATATACGCATGTTCGTTAAGCCCAAGTTGCGTGTACACGCCAGTTGGATTCAGAAAAAGCGCGTGTATGTGGAAAAGTATCTTTGGTCCATGGTGGTTAGTCCTTGGAAGTTGTGCCTATGATTTCGGATCATTGTGTCTCGACGGGCGTGTCGATCCCTAGTTTTGAAGTTGATGGTATTGTGTTACTATGGTTTTGGCTCTTGGTATTGAGCTAGGCCTAAGACTATATAAGGAGAAGAAGATCATTAGGCAAAATCATCTTTTGACAAGGCTTGAATATCTAAGAGAGAAAGAGATCTGATATGCAGGTTCTGGGTTGCTTGATCTAAGCCAAGGAGAGATCACATCGGTTGATGGAAGACTAGATCTAAGGATAGATCGGGATCTAATGGTTTGAAATGCACTATCATGATATGGTTGATTATGCGTATTTCTAGATCTGCATATTGTCGCAATGTTATGTTCTGGGTCTAACTAATGTCTGGTACAGCTGCAAATTGAGAAAGTTTATTTTTAGATCTGTACGCAGGTTGGCTTCGGTAAAAGCGCGTGTATACGCGGGTTTTGCTCATTGAAGTAGCGTATATCTTTTGAAGCTTGATTTTGGGTTTTACAGTGGGGTCTGACTGTTATTGCAGAGTTCTGTAGTCTGCTCTGTGTTCTGGTAACTGGTGATTGACAGGGTTCAGTGGTTCAGTGATTCAAAGTTTGGTTGTTTTATGCTTCAATGATCTATTGTGGAAATTGAATGAATTGTGGTCTTCAGATTGTAATGTTGTGCTTCAGGAATATCCAAGTCTGAAAATGTATGAAAAGTGATACCTGAAAGAAAGAAGATTGTAGGTCAGCACCTACGTACTAGTATCTTGGCTAGTACAAGAGCAAAGGGGGTTGGAGCTCCCTTCCAAGGAAGTTTGGAGAACGAGAGAAGGTTGTAGCCTTCTGCAGGTTGTAGCCTGCGTACTGGTATAAGGCTGCACCAGTACAAAAGATTGTAAACTGAAGTTTCATATTAAAGAAAGATAGAGACAACTTGCAGCAGGTGGTTTTCACCCACATTGGGTTTCCACCTTATATCTTGGTGTTCATGTGTGTGGCTTTTGATCTGTTCTGTTATACTGCACATGTTTACTGTTAATGTGGTGAATAATGTCCTGATGCACTTAACTGAAGAATAAGCTAACTAAATTGTGAGTTTTCTTCTTATACGCTGTTTTACTTAGTCACAGTAGCGTGTACACGCTGGTTCACTTAACTGAAGTAGCGTATATGTTTCTGAGCATTGAAAAAGTTTGATTGATCTGATAATACTGATTCACCCCCCTCTCAGTATTATTTCCAACACTTGTTGTATAATTCCACCCTTCGGGTGAATCCGTTGATATTTGATGTTTTAATGAGTCTAGCGCAGGTGAAGCTTGGTCCTGTCTAAATGGACAAGTTTGTCAGTATTTAATGTTTTTAACAAGTTTAACGACAAAGATAACTCGGCCCTTTTCACATTTAGAGAGTATGAAAAGGGACTAAAAGGACACTCCACAAGTTATTTTTCGTAATTTTTCCCAATTCCGAAAAAGCATAAAACACTACAAGGGAGAACCTATTGATCATGTTTGATCAACGAGTACATTTTTCGTAGCTAATCTATCTCAGCCCGAAGAAGGGGTAAAACTATACTGAGTATATATCTATTCTAATCCATTAACGAGCTAGAAATGACAAGTGCTCAGCAATATTTTCATGTTCAGAGAGTCTGAAAAGAGCTTAAAGAGGACTCAAAGGGGGTTCCTTTTTCATTTTTAAGAAAGCTCGAAAAATCAATAAAAGTTTGCTTTGTGGACAAAGATGTAAGCATGTCATAACTACATATCAGTTGCTAATCCTACTCAAGATGTCATCAAAATAGATTAAAAAATACATGTTCATGGATTAAATCAATGAAAACCAATGTTTACTCGATTACTGTGCAAGAAATAAACATAAAAACTAGTTCTTACCATTCATTTTCACCACTTCGTTTTTACCTTTTGATCTCTGGAGCAATTTTTCCTCGAAGTTCACTAGCTAATTGCAAAGGATTCAACAGATCAATCCTCGTGTTGTTTGGAACAAGTAGGATCTAATTATGTTCTCTTTCATTTTATTCTCTGTTTTAGTTAGGAAAGATTTTAGGGTTTTGAGGCCCCTAGGGTTTCATTTTCTAATTTAAGGATTAAAATGGTAATTATATGGAGATAACGAGAGCATGAAGAATAGGATATCATAGCCTTGAATAATTAGGGAACAGTTGAGGCCGTAGGAAATTGTGGGTTACTCAAGTATTTCCAGTTATCCAACATGTAGCAGCAAATGGATCTTCTACGGTTCCTTTTTCAATCATGGGATCTGAATAATCAGTCTTTTCACATTCAGGACAAAGAGGTCCCTTTTACCATCAATGATATATACTTCCTAACTGGACTGTCGAGGCAGGGTGCCCCCATTTCACTAACAAGACTTGCCCTCAGGGGCAAACCAGTGAAAGATTATGTGCACCAGTTTTGTAGCCAGGGTCCCCAGCCTAATAGAGACAGAAGGATACTTATCAAGGATATTAGTGATTTACCACTAAGGATGATCCTTTTTACCATTGCCAGATTGGTTAGCAGTGCAACACTTCATTTGGCCAACAAATCATACATGCAGTATGCTTTAGAATGTTTAGAGCCAAAGGTGTTCAACTGGTGCGGGGTTGTCTTTTCATCTGTGAAAGAGCAACTGACCAAGGTAAAAAGAGGAAAGATCAAGAATTTTGGCTATGGATCAATCGTGATTTCTTTTTCCTTGGAGAGAATTCCTCTCTTGCAGCCACAACTTATTTCATTGGGTGTATCTGGACCGAGAGACCCATGGATGTAGAGGTGGACAGATCTTATGGCTAGGCATGGTGCCCATTCTTCGATCATATTTACCCCTACATTATTTGAATGGTTCAATCGACAGGAGATGACTTTCGCAAAATATCCATATTCAAGAATGTATTTCCGTGGTGATCCAAAATTACCATTACCAGTTGGAGCATTGTGGGGTGCTATTGGTAAATTGTTTGACCAAGTGTTTTTAAATTTTTAAAGTTTTTGCATTTTTTGTGTTTTTTGATTAATTCCAAGACTAAACAAAATAATTTTTTTATATGTATACAGATATTGGACCTGTTCAACCTATGGGGGACCCACGAGATGTAGCTAGATCAACACAGAGACCTGTAGGGAGAGCGGTTCTCTGATACTTAGATTTGGCTGAGACTCTGGTTGAATTGAAAAATCACATAGAGGGATTAACCCTATGTATTCCAGATCTCAGGATAGAGGAGCTACCTATGCGACTACAACGCCACACCATTAGCATACTGGGTCTTTGGATGAGACTCTTGCATATGATAGCACAGGTAGTGACCTGCTATCATGAGCACCACTAGTCTACTTAGATGCTTTTTCTACATACATTTTAGTTTTGGGTCAGATGACCAATTTTTGTCTTGGACACAAACTATTTGTAATTTTTTTTTACAATTATCTATTTTACTTTCAGGGTTTTATTATGGTTGAGTGATGCAATCCTATTCAACTGATGATGCTAATTGAAAATATTTACTTTACATATGTTGCAAATGTTTGTTTAACACATAATTTGCTAGAGAGTCAGTTAATGTGTTTAGATTTCTGGAAATATGTTGATATTGAATAAACTTAAAATACCATTCCAAAATACAAACTCTAAGGAACATACGATGCATTTTTGGGTTTCAAATGATATAAACGCTAGTAATTTGTAGTACAACGAGCTGTGAGTCCAGCCTAACGATGATTCGGTGAATGCCAAGTGAAATGGCATCAGAGAGAAGTTCAATAAATGCACTATACTTAGCGATATTGTTTGTTGATCGACCAATGCAAATCCCTCTAAAACTCATTAACTCGCCACTTGGAGGAAAAATAGCCCATGCTGCAGAAGATAGGTTCTGTGTACTACGACTAGCACCATCAACGTAGCCAAAAAATGGTTCCGAAAACTTTTACATCTGCAACAAATGCAAAGTGGATTACTTAACCAAATAAAAACCCTAAAAGAGACACACTCACACATGCAATCCAAGCATATTTACATGAGTTTTACCATAATTAAGCATCGTAACGTTTTAAATACAACCCATTTTTGGGCTTAGACAATGGAATTCTATCATAATCTACTAACTCATAGGCACCTTTCGTCAAAACACGCTTAAAAATATAAGGGCCCATCCAAAGCGGTTCGAATTTTTCTTGTTCCAATTTTATCAGACTCCTAATCGTAAAGCAAGACTAGGTTACCTTTTGAGAAGATACAAGGCTTGACATTCTGACCATATTGTGCCTTTACCCATTTCTTGTGTGCTTTGTTAGCCAATGCGGCATCACGACAGGTTTCATCCACATGGATTAATTCCAAGAAACGTGTTTCTTCTTTAGAAGTATCAAGTAGCAGGTAAATAGCGAGTTTGAGTGACGAAATGTCACATTGAATTGGCAAGATTGCTTCCAAACCATACACCAACTGAAGGGGTGTGAATCCGATAGCATTTCTCACCGAGGTCCGATATGCCCACAAAGCCGAGTACAGGATTAAATGCCAATTTCATTTATGAACTCCAATCATTCGTTGCAACATGCGCTTAAGGACCTTTTTGATAGCCTCAACTTGTCCATTAGCTTGTGGATAGTATGGAGTAGAACTATCATGTGACAATCCTAATTTGGTAGTCAACTCAACCAACTATGTGTCTGAACCAAAATTTCATCTTTAGGTTTTTTGATGGATAAAATTAATACCTGGGATGTGGAAGCATTTTCTATTGCAACCAAATTGGTATCCGTGGTTGGAAATAGATTTGTCAACACTGCATATGTGGTAGAAGTTTTTAACAATTTAGAAACTTCTGAGCGGTGAGGAAAATTTCTTGTAAAGTTCTCATCATTACATATCAGACATGGCTAGCGAGGTTTCTTTCTTGGATTAGAGGAATCAGATGATTTCTCTTGAGGATTTTTTTCATTTTTCCTTTTATTTTTCCCTTTCTTCTTGCTTCCTGGTTGCTTTTGATTCTTACCTTTGTCAAATGACATGGCATTAATCTCGGAAGCAGGAACCTTAGATGTATTTACAGTTTGATTTAAAATGGCAAGAAATTGACCAGATGATTTACTTGCCATTTGCGTGCTCGAGGAACCGATCACACCGTTGCCAGCATGAGAGTCCCTACTCGATGGTGCAGGTGGAATGGATTGATTTAGGTGCAGTGCATGTGGAATTTTGTCATAGAGCATGCTAGATTGTGTGTAAATTAAATATAAGTATTGGGCACAAGCAATCATTTTCTCTTCTGTAACAACTCCACCTTTAGCCACATCCTCGGTGATAGATGGCAATAAGGACTTAATGATCCACTCAGCAAGAAGCTGATTAGGAACATTGGTTTTAACCATTTGACAGCACTGACGCCACTCATGAATATGATCTGATATGTGAGTAGAAGTCGTTTGTTTAAAGTTGGTCAAAAGTTCTATTCCAGTTTCATATTTGACGGGTAATTAGAAGTGGGTCAAAAAGGTAGTGGCTAAATTGGTGAAATTATTAAAAGAAGCTCTCGGCAATTCGAAGTACCATGTAGTAGCCGAACCAGTGAGAATTATTTGGAAAAGACGGAGTCTTACTGAATCATCATTTAAGGAGTTTGAAGAATACCATAAATGAAAATTCATGATGTGATTTGACAGGTCTTCTCTGGGATTTCCATTAAACTTTGGAATATCAGAAAGGAACTTATGAGGAATTACCGACCACCATGGTGCATATAAAATTGGATCATTGGTAAGCTGGTTCAAATCCGGTAATTCTAAAGTTACCACAAATGGCAACTGCTGATTCAAATTAGGTTGAGAATATCCGGGATAAGATGGAATTACCTGTGCCATAGGCCTTTGCATACCTGCATAAGGCAGATATCCTTGATAGGGTGGTGGGACATATTCGGTATATGGATTAAAAATAGGTTGACCTTGCAATTTTCCATAACCGGGTTGGGCTTGGTACATAGGGCCCTAATACACTTGATGTTGTCCTTGCCTAGGTTGAGCTTGAAAAGCAGGCCCATACTAAGGTTGGACATTCTGAAAAGGAGGCTGTTGATACTATGGCTGCCAAGGTTGCTGGGATAATGGTTATGAAGTCTGATATTGCCCCAATACCAATTTGAGCAGACTGAGGATAAACTAAACTAGTAGAAACTTGAGTCACTCTAGATAATGGCACACTAAACTAAGGTAATTGTACCTCGAAAGGAAGCAGTTGTTGCATAACAGCCTGAGAAGTTTTGGTTTGCTAACTCGAAACTTATGGTTGCGAGGTAGCAAAACTAACTTGTGTTGGTTGAGATACAACAGGTTGAGCTTGTATTTGTGGTTCAATAGTTACGATAGGTATGGTCAAAATAATCAGCTCAGTTTGCATAGGTTGTGTTGGATACACAAGCCTTGGTTGTGGTGGAAAATTTGGCTGCCACTGATAGACTCTCATTTCAGGTTGACCTGAATACAGTGGGACATAACCATAGGGTTGTCCTCCTTAATAGGGAGGATGTGGTGAATAGGCATATTGCTAACCATATGGTGGCATTCTAGTGTTAAGAGGATATATGGGTCTTTGTTCACCGAATTGCCCAGTTTGATACTGATATTGGTAAGCAGGATCAAAATATTGTCCCTGATAAGAAGAACTAGGTAAAATTCTCAATGATGACATGGGTGATGACCATGGCAAAGAAGAAACCCCTAAGTGGATTCCATACATAGACTAGTAACTAGCTGAGACGGACGACTGTCCATATAAATGTGACTCAGGTGTGGTAGAAAACATAGAAGAAGTAGCAGCGAAGGATTCTGCCGCAGCTACATCAGATCAAGTAGTTAGGGATGTTTGTGGTTGTTCTAGCATGGTTAACTGACCCAAAAGTTGACCTAATGACTCAAGCGATATTTCAGAGGTAGCAGTAAAGATTCGAACAATAGAATGAGGAGGAGATTAAGAATAAAGAAACAAACCAGGTCCAAAATGATGTGGAGTCCCGAGGGTAGAATCTTCCTCAATTTCTTCCTCTACAGCAATTAATCTAGGTGGAAGGATTTCACCATCCGGTCCGAAATAGACTTCTGGTGTTAAAGATGAAGTTTCAGGAACTACAGATGACTGAGGTATTTTAGTAATAACTTCGGAATGTTCAAGGTCAAAGTCCAGATGTTCTGGTAAAAGAACTTCAGTTTCAAGGGAAGGTTCGTGAACAACTTCTGGTTCAAAAATGTCTTTGATTTCAAATACTATAGCTTGTGGATCAAATTCCAACTGAACTGGTTCAAGTTCTAAAGTAATTTATGGTTGATTAACTTATAGTCGTGGATCAACGTCAGTTACTTTTTCACTTGTTTCCATTATAGTGGCCTTAGGTAGTTGAGTAACTTCTTCTTGTGTAACAGCTATACTAGAAATAGTTGGAGTAACTGAAGGCTTAGTACTAGCCATGATAGGAAGCTCTGGTAATTCAGATGAAGTACCAAAAACTCTTGATGTACTAGATTCATTTTGATGAGTCTGCCTTGACCGAATAGGAGTTGCTTCCAGTGGAAAGGGCGGTTTGCTCGTAACTCTCCTCAAACAACGGAGTGGAGGTTGATTTTCCTCCAGAATTGTTGATTGTTACTATCAACCTAAACTTAACTAAGGAATAAGGATGTTATTCGCTGTCAATTAATTTTTACGACACTGGAACACAAATTTGTTTTTCATTTTTAAAGAGTCGAGAAAAAACAAAAGATGACTCTAGTCACTTACGATGTTTAATGAGCCTAAAAGAAAAAGTTCTCAGATGTTTTTTTTCTTTTGAGGAGTCGAAAAGGAATGAACGTGACTACCCTGGAGATTCTAGACAAGAGGGTTTACCAAACTAATTGCAAAACTGCAATATACACCTTGCTGATAAATGAAAGAGAAATTACCAAGGATTTAACAGACGACAGTCAATCTTCCCGAATGTTGTGTTTGGTGCATTGCGATCGGTAAGGCGGTATACTCGGCTTCCTAGGGATAAAGGATTTCAACCTATTGGGGTCTGCCACTATATACTCGATAATACAGGGAGCATAAGTCTGTATTAGAATTTATCAAATTAGAGACGAGGAATCACCCAACCTCAATGAAAATGACAACCACTAGGTTTAAAGATGCCAAAACACATTTCTAGCCTAGATCTCTAAATGTTTTTGTTAAGTTGCAATGTGTTATTAGATTAATTGATGTAAATTTTAGGTTGATCTTGCTTAAAATTTGCCTTTGAGGGTTCACCAAGAGATGCTTTTCAAAATTCCTAAGAATGAAACTAGAATGAGAAGCACTATTTCCATTTATTTTTAGCAATGAAAATCCTATCTATGAGGGATAGAGGATACAAGTACTTTCTGAAAAAACAACAAAGAGCACAAAATAATGCAGTTCCCTAAACCATTCCTTATGAACACACAAAATCAAGCTCTAAAATGAAAATTGCATGTATTTCTTTTCTGTTTTTCTTAATGTGAATGATGCAATAAGAAAAACTAATGCACAAACAATTTAGAACTCTTTTCATGAAAAATGACAATTTATGGAAATTTATTTTAAAGGGAAAGGAAGACTATACGACACTTCCGCTTTTAAAGAAATTGATGCAGGAGCATCAAGACCATTTCTTTCATTGTAAATATGTTAAAAGGGGGTGTGTTGATTTTTAATATTTTATTAAATTAATTTGAGTTAAATAGGAAAATGTGAGGATCTATTGTAAATATCTTTTTATTTAATAAAAGGATATGAGGGAATTTAATTAGTGGACGGATTTTAGGGATAAAGAGCTATCCTTTAGGGATGTTGAGAGATTTAGGGGTTTGTTGAGGAATTGAAGGGATTGAGCATTTAATTTAATGATATTTTTAAATTGTATAAACCGGAAGAAGTTTTAGAGGAAAAAAGGACAGTGTGGAGTGAGTGTGAGAAGTTCCGCTTGGGAGCTTTGGGAAATTGTAAAAAGGCCATCGACCTAGAATATCTGGCCAAGTTTTCATATGTATAAAACTGGTTTTGTATTGTTAATGTGCCGAGGAATTGACTGTGTATTAATCCCGGTTGGCGTTTTCTGTACGGGCGAATTGATGAAATGTATATGCAATAAAACTTGTGTCTAGTCTTGGTTAACCAGAATCGTGGTTTTCTGTGTCTATTTACAGCGGAACTGTATTAGTGGGTCGGAATTGAAATTCCGAGGATTCATTAACCATGAACTAAAATTGTGTATAAGTGCTGGCGCGCACAGGAATTAACTTCAGGGCGGTTATGACTATCATTGTCGCATGTGCTATCGCTTAGATTCAGGACAAGAGCGCGTGGCATGTTCCTTATATTCCTGATGGAATACAAGGCTGCGTGCGGAGGTCGATTTTAAGGCTTTGTTTGGCAGTGTTGTGAAATCGTATTGAATTGCAATGATATATGTGTTTCTGGTATATATATATGCCGGTATATTAAATCGGTGGGCGCATATATATGAATGTTATTTAATGTGGAACTGCTAGAAGATCTGAAGTTGTCTGGCGGTCTCAGAGCCTGCCGATAGCCTGCGCCGGGCGTAGGTAGATGTTTCCGTTGGCTGCGTATCGTACGCATATCTTAATAATGATTGAAATTGCATGGTGCTGATGGTTCTACCTTCCCTCATGTGGAAACGCTGTGTTATGATAGATCGCCTTGAAATTGAATGGTGCCTTCGCATTTCTTGAATCCCATCTCAATTACGCTTGAAGCTGTCATATATGTGCGTTGACAAATTTACTGTTAAAAGATTACAGGGTTCAAGTGAGCGTATATACCGTGATTCCTCCTTGAATCGTTGCGCCTACTACAGATATTACGGAGGATCGTATGGGGTATGCTGTATATGCATGTATAATTCCTTGACTGAATGGTGGATATTGTTTCCAACGCGCAATTGCTGTTCACTGTTGTTACGCAGGGTCATCACTCTTGTAGAGGCGTAGTAATCCTTGGACATGGTAGTATATGCGGTGGAAATGTGTAACGTTTTGACATAGCATTTATATATTGTGATGTGTAGCTGTTATTCCTTGAAAGAACCGCGCCTGCGTAAGTGATTTATAACAGTTGACTGATATACATATACAGTTCGGTTGCATAAGAGGCGTGGTATATAACCAAGCCTTCATTCGAATTGAACGAGCCGCGAATATATATACATCTCTGTTCAAGTGAGCATGCCATGGACGCGTATGTATACAATGGATACTTACAGGCTGTGTAGGTAAGTTCAGTAATTATATGTTTATTTAAAGGATTCGTGGGAGCGCCAATAATAAAGAATTGCCGCGGAGGTGTGTAAATTAGACATATAGATGTGTTGTGCGCATAGGCTCTAATGGAGTATCGATTTAGAAGGTTTGGGGAGCAGAGATCTATATGTCCAATCCCGGTGCACTCACATATATACGCCTGCAAGCCATATTAAAATTACAATCAGAATGTTGTGCCATTGATAATTGAACTCTGAGGTAAGGCGCACTCTTGATTCAGTGCAGCCAACATGTATTTGAGATTTTTTTCATAAACTAATGAGTAG
The DNA here is from genome assembly GCA_031772625.1 of Pinus tabuliformis. Taxonomy (NCBI): domain Eukaryota; kingdom Viridiplantae; phylum Streptophyta; class Pinopsida; order Pinales; family Pinaceae; genus Pinus; species Pinus tabuliformis. The sequence goes on along the minus strand of CM062814.1, from coordinate 599,310,240 downwards.
TTAATTGGATTTGATGGCGAATATGGTTTTTGGAGCATTGTTTTTATAAATCATCATTGAGAAAGCTTTTATATGCTTGGTGAATGGAAGGATCCTGGTAGAAGCGGCCTGGAGAGGCTGGGCTGCATCAATTTGGTATCAGAGCTGGAATAGCTCTATTTGAAGGATGAAGTTTTTTTTTTATTAATTGCATGTGATAAGATCAGATTTTGAGACTGATGAATGATTGCAGCACAGAGATGAATGATTGTAGCACAGAGATGCCATGCAGGTGGGAGATGAAGCGAGATCAATAGGATCTTGAAGGTGAAATGATTTTTTTTTCTGATTTGACATTTGTGATGAAAGTTTATGGTTGCAGAGAAGATGGCATTGAACCTGACATTTAGCTAAAGGTTGAATGAGGAGGACAATTGCAGTGTCCTAAAGAGGAAGGTGAGTTGAAGAGATAGCCTGAAGAGTGAGCAGAGGAGAGTGCTCAAAAAGGTTCCAGAGGCAGTGAACCAAGTACTTACCAAAAGATTGAGTGAGGAGGGCTTGGTGAGGTAAGTGGCAGCAGAAGAGATTGCTGTCGTAGAGGCTGGTACAACTCATAGTGAGTGAACAACTCATGGAGAAAGTGATCATGGAGGATCAAAGACGAGGTTCAGAGGAATGCCACAGCAATGAGATGACTGCAGAAGTCAAAGAAAGAGAGATTGCAGTAATGAAAGTGCAATTGCAGGTACTAGAGGAATGGCTGCAAGAGCAGGCAAACCAGAATAGAGGATGGATCTTTCCACTGAAGGGAAAGAAAGTGAAGTGGCAGAGGCTACAACAGAAAAGAAATCGACAGATAAACATGCAGTTAACAGAAGAGATGAGAAAGCTCGAGCAGATAATGGATGTACAATTGAGACGTGAAGAACTCAGAGCAGTTGAGTTGGAAGAGGAGGAGATCATTGATGATTTCTTGAATTACTGGGCAGATCCAGATCAGTTGGATAATGTGAACTCTTGTGTTTTTATAGCTGACAGTTGTGATGTGATTACAGGTTTTGTTGAAGAGGAAATTCATGTGAATGAATAAGATGATCAGCTGGAAGAGCTGGTATATGAACCGACGATTAAAACTGTTGAGACTTGTAGTTTTCAAACTGGCAAGTTGTGTATGCATGCAGGGACTGTAAGTGATGGTGATACTATGCTTCAGTAATGTTACAGGGAAATTGCATTGCTAGAATATTTGTTGGAAAATTCAGAGTATGACAGGGAAATGGCAGAAGAAAGAGTTCAGTACAGTGAACGAGTGCAGAAAGATATCATGGAAGCGGATGATGTGGGAGAAAGACTGGTTGACAGTCTTGAGAATTCTTCTGAGGATTCTTTAGGCAAAGAGAATCAGCATACTGATGTGCTGATAGTGGAGGAGACTTCAGAACAGTATACTGAAGTGCTGGTAAAGGAGGACAAGGCACTGATGCCTTCTGATTTTTATTCTAACAAGTGTTTTGTGAATGCAGGTATTGTTGCAGAACATTTGACTCAGTTGAGCAGTCAAATGAAGGAAGAAGAAGTTTTCTGTTCTAGAAAACAAGAGGGCATGGATGATTGGGTGGATGTGAAGACTGAACAAGTCAGAACAGAAACAAGCATAGAAACAAGAAGTCAGCGAGTGACAATACAAACTGAGCAAGCCGTCTTAGCTCAGCAGACAGCAAGAAACCAACAGCCGGGAGATTTAATAGACCGTGAGATTGAAAGTATCAGAAGACTGATGACAAAAGAATCCCGGAAGAAACCAGCAGTAGCAAGGAAGAGAAGCAGCAGCAAAATGAAAATAGAGACAGATTGTGAAAGTGCAGCAAGTGGAAAGTTACAACACAAGATATGGGATCCAGGCATACACAGATCTGAACACATGATCAGGCGATCATGTTTAGTTTAACGTTGGGAGTCTGATGCAGGAGCATCAAGACCATTTCTTTCATTTTAAATATGTTAAAAGGGGGTGTGTTGATTTTTAATATTTTATTAAATTAATTTGAGTAAAATAGGAAAATGTGAGGATCTATTGTAAATATCTTTTTATTTAATAAAAGGATATGAGGGAATTTAATTAGTGGATGGATTTTAGGGATAAAGAGCTATCCTTTAGGGATGTTGAGAGATTTAGGGGTTTGTTGAGGAATTGAAGGGATTGAGCATTTAATTTAATGATATTTTTAAATTGTATAAACCAGAAGAAGTTTTAGAGGAAAAAAGGACAGTGAGGAGTGAGTGTGAGAAGTTCCGCTTGGGAGCTTTGGGAAATTGTAAAAAGGCCATCGACCTGGAATATCTGGCCAAGTTTTCATATGTATAAAACTGGTTTTGTATTGTTAATGTGCCGAGGAATTGACTGTGTATTAATCCCGGTTGGCGTTTTGTGTATGGGCGAATTGATGAAATGTATATGCAATAAAACTTGTGTCTAGTCTTGGTTAAGCAGAATCGTGGTTTTCTGTGTCTATTTATAGCGGAACTGTATTAGTGGGTCGGAATTGAAATTCCGAGGATTCATTAACCATGAACTAAAATTGTGTATAAGTGCTGGCGCGCACAGGAATTAACTTCAGGGCGGTTATCCCTATCATTGTCGCATGTGCTATCGCTTAGATTCAGGACAAGAGCGCATGGCATGTTCCTTATATTCCTGATGGAATACAAGGCTGCGTGCGGAGGTCGATTTTAAGGCTTTGTTTGGCAGTGTTGTGAAATCGTATTGAATTGCAATGATATATGTGTTTCTGGTATATATATATGCCGGTATATTAAATCGGTGGGCGCATATATATGAATGTTATTTAATGTGGAACTGCTAGAAGATCTGAAGTTGTCTGGTGGTCTCAGAGCCTGCTGATAGCCTGCGCCGGGCGTAGGTAGATGTTTCCGTTGGCTGCGTATCGTACGCATATCTTAATAATGATTGAAATTGCATGGTGCTGATGGTTCTACCTTCCCTCATGTGGAAACGCTGTGTTATGATAGATCGCCTTGAAATTGAATGGTGCCTTCGCATTTCTTGAATCCCATCTCAATTACACTTGAAGCTGTTATATGTGCGTTGACAAATTTACTGTTAAAAGATTACAGGGTTCAAGTGAGCGTATATACCGTGATTCCTCCTTGAATCGTTGCGCCTACTACAGATATTACGGAGGATCGTATGGGGTATGTTGTATATGCATGTATAATTCCTTGACTGAATGGTGGATATTGTTTACAACGCGCAATTGTTGTTCATTGTTGTTACGCAGGGTCATCACTCTTGTAGAGGCGTAGTAATCCTTGGACATGGTAGTATATGCGATGGAAATGTGTAACGTTTTGACATAGCATTTATATATTGTGATGTGTAGTTGTTATTCCTTGAAAGAACCGCGCCTGCGTAAGTGATTTACAACAGTTGACTGATATACATATACAGTTCGGTTGCATAAGAGGCGTGGTATATAACCAAGCCTTCATTCGAATTGAACGAGCCACGAATATATATACATCTCTGTTCAAGTGAGCATGCCGTGGACGCATATGTATACAATGGATACTTACAGGCTGTGTAGGTAAGTTCAGTAATTATATGTTTATTTAAAGGATTCATGGGAGCGCCAATAATAAAGAATTGCCGCGGAGGTGTGTAAATTAGACATATAGATGTGTTGTGCGCATAGGCTCTAATGGAGTATCGATTTAGAAGGTTTGGGGAGCAGAGATCTATATGTCCAATCCCGGTGCGCTCACATATATACGCCTGCAAACCATAGTAAAATTACAATCAGAATGTTGTGCCATTGATAATTGAACTCTGAGGTAAGGCGCACTCTTGATTGAGCGCAGCCAACATGTATTTGAGATTTTTTATAAACTAATGAGTAGTTAATTGGATTTGATGGCAAACATGGGTTTTGGAGCATTGTTTTTATAAATCATCATTGAGAAAGCTTTTATATGCTTGGTGAATGGAAGGATCCTGGTAGAAGCGGCCTGGAGAGGCTGGGCTGCATCAGAAATGAAGATTTTCGACACTTTAAATGAAAATACAAATCAAATGCACAAATAGATCAATTGATTATTTTTGAAGGAAGACTATATGACACTTCATTTTCAACAAAACAATCGATCAAATCTTTCCACAGTGGATTGCAAATGATAAATAAATACATAAAAAACATCCAACAATCCAGTCTAAATCGGGTGAATAAGGAGATTAAAACTGTTTTCAGAGACAAGACTTCATTTACATTCAACAAGCAATTCAAACTGCTGAAAATTGACAAAAGTTTTCAGTTCCTAGATGGGAAAAACTGACCCTAAAGGGATCAGCGTAGGCAACAGTTAGAGACAGTGCACTAACTCACACTGTAACTATGTGGGAAGTGCATTGTAGCTCACTGTGTCAGTCACATAAGTGTGTTGATTACTGAAGGCAATTTTATGCTTAAATTTGATTCAATTTTCAGTGAATTTAGACTTGAATTCCATAAATGACAGAAAGTACAGTATGTCAAAGTGCTTTAAGAGACCAATAAGCTATTGCAAGGGATAGGTTCGTTTCCCAGTGGAGGCGCCAACTTGTTTTGGGAAAATTTAGTGTTTCTACAAATGCCTAACCCTCTAGACCTAGTAGCTAGTCTAGAAACAATAGATAAAGTAATTCGATGCTTTTCCTATAATCAATAGATAAGAGAAGGAGGAAAAGAAACCAACCTGTAACTTTTTCTTTCTTCCTCTCTCCTTTGACCAATTCCACCGCTCCTTTTTGTACTTAACTCGCTTGGAAAGTACCTGCACACAAGCCAAGAAAGAAACCCATCAAACCATACAATAAAGATCTATTAATTAAACATATCATAGAATCCAGAATACTATATACATCATATGAGAACATGAATGGAAAAAGCTTTGAATTCTTTATTGATAAAAGGAAAGATTACAACCCATGAATTTTCATGCTTGATTTAGTGTCTTCCTTCCAGTTTCGATCCCTTCTCTCCTCATGAAGCAACAATTTGACATCATTACAATACTCTTACTAATCTCATTCGAACAACATTTCATTAGCTCAAGAAATTCCAACCTAGACCATCCTTTGAATGCTTGGTCAATTTATAGCTGAATGGAGGATGTTAAGCCATTAATGGCCTTCATGAATGCTCTGCCAAATTTGGGAAGTGGTTCCATGGAGGAAGGGATAATGGATTGAGGTTCATTCATCCTCTTACTCATCGAAATGTGAGCTCAACCAACTTGGAAACTTCTAGAAGTATCCATTGGATGAGGAATACAGTGGATTCATTTAAAAAATTTGATTAATCTCTCTTAGCACAGGTGAAACAAAGGCTAACTGCACTGCAATGCACCCAGTCAGTGTAGTTTCTGCATTATAATGTAGACTGATAGAAGGCTATCTATGCTGATCTCCTTAGGGTCACTTTTTGGATGAATGGTGTCATGGAAACTCTTGGGAGGAAAGCATGATGTAAATTGACCTCATTACGGAATGAAAGCAACTGAATTAGGGATTGATGGACCCTAATAGTATTGATCTGGAAGTCAAGATTGATGTGCCTAAATTGACCTGTAACACATAGGGCCACAAAAATAAAACTGAATGACTTCAAGATTTCCATGTGCTCTGGAATGAGAATCATGAAATTATTGTTTTTTATGCTTTCCTAAGGTACAAGCATCACATTGCGTAAGTTTCCTAGGAATAGTTGGCAAAACAGTAACACCATTTATCTTCAACAAATGAAGGTTGTCATAGTTCAGATGTCCAAATCTAGCATGCAATAAAGACTTGATGGAAGTGTACCTTCATCATAATGATAATTGTATGAAAAGTTGTGTGCATGAGCATAGGTTCCTTGCAGCTTCAAAAGTCTTTCTTCTTCTATCCCACTCATGACAAGTGAGTGATCTGATGCTTTTCTGACCTCAACCTTTCCATATAGAGCAGAGGGACATAATATGGCAGGAAATAATGGTAGGGAATATTGCAGTGAATAGGAGTTACAGAAGCAAAGAGTTGAATTGGGACTCCCCTGTTTGAGTGGGGGCATGCATAAGGAAAATATATTATACTAAAAAGATTAAAAGTGAGATGAAATCATACCGCAAGATCTGTCTATCTTCAAACTAAAAATTTGATATGAAATTTAAAAAACATATTACAAACATACCTCCTTTCGACATCAATGGAATCACTTGGTGAGTTTTCAAATGCCTTCAATCCTATTGGATGTCTTCGCCTCTACATACAACATGTCACTTCAAAATATTTTGGTACAATTCTTTGCTTTATCCTAGAGCAATTAGATCTTCAAATAAATTCCCTCATCAAACCATTGTAACTAATCTACTAAATATTTGGAATTGGACACCATCCTCAACAACAATGCCAATTTGTTATGTACCAAACATAGAATTCAAATATTACAAAGTCCCTTAACCTAGTGCAACCTTATGAGAACTTGGAAAGGTTTCCCATTAGAACAATAATGCTTCCTCACTTTAGGCCAATTCTTCTCCAACACAAGGGAGGAAACCCTACCAAAATTTAGTTTTATGGTATTTATTTAAAATAAAAAGAATGGTGGAATTTACAAAGACCAATGCCTATCCATTTGGGTTATGGAGTTAAAATCAAAGAACAAAGGCTTTGAATATGATAAATAATACACAATTAAGCCATTCACTAATGTGTCTTAATTAGTAAAAAACAAATTTTCGAATAACTAAAGAGTAAAAGGAGAGATTTTTTTGGGGCTAGTGAGGTACTAGTGATGTCGTTATTGCTTCTTAATAGTTGGAAGATGGGAGCTTGGCAACATGAAAAAAAAAAATAGGAACCCTTAAAGAAGATGCACCATCATAAACATGAAATTACCACCAAGTGATAACAAACAACCATGAACAACAAAGGAATAACCAAAACATGAACCCTTAAATGAAGTAGAGAAATTAGTACAACCTTCTTATTGGAAAAACAACCAACAATACATCATTTTTTGAATTTGATTTTGCAAGATGGTCAAGAGGACCAAACAAGTCTCACCTAAACTCATGGAAATTTAAAAAACCATAATAATCCATGGAAAGAATGGGGTGATGTAAAAAGCTTACATAACCCCTCTTCCAATCATACCAAAGATATTCAACTAAGCTTGGAGGGAACTCCCAATATTCTAGTTATGACTTTGGAAAAAGTACCCTTTCCTCTATTTAGATCTTCGAAATCAAAACCTAATTCATAAAATAATATTTACTTTTTTCAAGGCCCTAATCCTCCTCAAGTGGAGCACCTCCTTTTGTCTTTTGAATAAATAAAATGGCTCCATATTGCCACTTGCCACTTTCTCTTTCATGAAATCCTTTTAAAGCATGAATTTTCTATTCATTTGAGGGTTTAATTATGTCAAAAAACAAATGGTATCTGCCCATGCAAAATTCTTCCAAAAATGAAGAAAAGATCTCAAACAATATGTACATTGAGAAATGTAGTGTAAGCAAGAACTTGTACATGTTTCAAAAAAACATAAATACAACAAGATAGAGAGGTATTGCTCACATTGAACGATTGAGAGAAAGAAATGCACAATAAGGATGAACTTACAGGTTTTAAATAGGTTGAAAGGAAATTGTAAAAAGAATCAATACAATTGTATGGATCTGTATGGTCATATGGAGAAATATAACAGTTGTACAACTTCTGCCTTTCTTTTCTTTGTAGATCAGATACCTCATTTTGAAATGATTTTGATGACCACGAAATTGTTATTTGAGTAGCTTGTAGAGGTTTCCTTGAGGTATGAAAATCTGATTATGAAGAAGAAATTACTTATGTATCTACAAAACTCTTTTATTCTTCAAGTACTTAAATTTTTAGTTATTGTGTGATTGATGCCATGATCCGAAAGTAATTTCTACATTATACTAAATTTAGAAATTTATCTATTTAACTAGGATCATATGGATAATAGTCACCTAAGGTTGAATTTTTGTAATGTGCTTAACCCCAAATACCTCAAAATGTGAAATATGCCTCCAAATATGTGAAAATATGTCTGAAAGTTTGTAATGGGATACTAGGGTTTAAGCAGGCCTCGACGAAATTTACGGCCTCAGTGAAGAAACCTAGTGAAACAGATAGTTTTTAGGTCAAATCCATTGATATTCATGTCAAGATATCGGATGGAACCTCCTTATGCTACATGGAGGAGGCAGACTCATTGGTTCCGGAAACATTTGGGGAAAGGGAATCCCTTCCATGATATTTTCTAGTGATGCGAAATTTTTGAGTTTTGATGTCTAACCTTCTTATTTCATTACAAGACTACACTACATTAAGCCACCAAATTTTTATCATATCCATGAGGTCAACACCAATTTGTGGTACAAGATATAACTATGTTGGAACAGACTTAGCTCTAGAATATATGCTATTTTTCAGCCTCTAATGTTTATGGACAAAGAGATATCAATTTTCTAAAACATGTGAGAGCCAAAGTATTACCTTTCCCATGTTGACTCCCTCTATTGAAAATCATGAAAAATCTCCATAAATTAGTTATCCTTATTAAACTAAACATTTAATTGGAAATGATGATTGATCATTACGATGAAAATACAACTTTTCTGTACTTTTTAACCACACAAATCTTGTTTTGATATCACCATAATTAACTTTTGATAAATCAACCAAAAACCCCTTGAATAATATTTGGTGACACAAAGACCTAACAATTTTCATACTAATAATGATTTATAGTAAAAAATACCTCTCATTAAATAAAAGAAAAGTATCAACATTTTATTTAATGGAATTTAATTCCCCTTGTGATCATTTAACACGAGCATTTCATTTAAGTTCCATTCAAGGTTTCATGGATTTGTTTCTTTCAAATATTAAAATTGTTTATTTCCCTCCCTTTGAAAGGTTTCTCCAAGGGGATAGTAGGAGAAGGAATGGTGAAACCATGCCATCTCATGTATGATTTGATTAATTTGGTTGAATTCACGAGATTGGATTCTCGGTACCTCCAATCGTGGTGATTACATTATACAAAGAGAATGTGCACTACAAGGTTGCCCACACTACAAGGCGATGGCACATACCCAAGCCCTCCATCTCTCTGAGAAACTTCAAAATACTTCTATACAAGCACAACGAGGCTATATGTCTAGGATTCCATGGAGGAAGATGAACCCAAAGGCATAAGCAATAATGGATTCATAAAATAAGGCAACATGTGCCTTTCCGACACAAAAATCAACCAAGAAAATAAGAGAGCAAGAATGCATTGATTACGACAAGGAAATAAAAAAACCTAAGACCATAGGTCGTCACAATGCAGATGCTCTATCATAGATGGATTCCAATCATCTAATCACCCCTAAAAGACAGAGACCCAAAAAGTACCTCAGATTTTCCTGGACCCTAGATTTTGAGAGTCCCAAATCAAAGAAATCGGATGCCAAGAAAATTGATGTGGACTTAGACAAGAAGGATTCAGGCTTCATACTAGAGGGGAAGCTTCTAGAGACCAAACCCACTCAAAAGGTAGCTAACTAAATTTTATCTTTATTTTTTAATTATAAGAATTATTGTTTCTTACCCATGAGGAACTTCTATTGGCTTAGGTGTCGAGTCTAAATGGTAAATATTCTTTCAAAATGGCCTGGGGCATTCGTGTTATGCCATCTGGGAGGTGTGGACCATGGCGAAAATGCAACATATTGGTTCGGTTAAACTTTGTTGACCACAAAAATTAACTAATGTTAATTTGGGTGTCCTAGGTCAATCAATTGGGTTTCATAGCATTCTCATTTTTTCACTATTTTAATTTTTGCTTTGTTTTCAATCCTTCTTTCCTAGCCTTTTCCCTTAATTGTAATCTCTTGCGGCCCTATTGAAATTTTATGATTACCAAGAGAGTGTATTTTTGTGGTGTCAATAATTTAGGATGTTGTAAGCACAATTTTCTTTTTAGATGTAAATTTTATTCTAATAGGAAACAAGTGGAAAACAAGCAATATAATGACATCTGAACTAAACTTTGTACCTTTCTTGGCATGACTTTTCAGGGTGTGGAAAAAGTTGATAGAGGATTGAATTGGCTATAGTTGATGTTTCCTTTGTAATTGATGATCTCAAGTTGAATGACATGTATAGATTCGAAGTGAATATAGTCAACGTTATTTTTTTATTGATGATCTCAAGTTGAAGAGGATGTATAGATTGAAAGATGGCATCATAGATAAAATGACAATGGGATATTGAGAGCTAAACCAATGGGATACCCAAGACCTCGACATAGATTTGAAAGAGGTGTGGGTTGTTTGGATTGTGTAGAGCATGGAAAACCCAAAGCAACCCTTTTCCCTGATCCCCATTGGATACAATATCTGTGTCAAGCCATTCTTTATGTCATGGCGGGCAAGAAAAATCAACCATTAAAATTGATCAATAGCGGCAACATCCAACAAGCTAATAGAAATGATGTGGGTAAAACGAGCGAAGAAAAATTTCAGAAGAAGACTCAGCTAGAGCACATCGTGCTTCATCCCAATACCTATGTTAGCTCCATTGAGAAGCATACCCAGTCCCTCTAGGTTTACGAAGTCAATGAGATGGTTCATCTGAGCATCTCATACGTGGTAGGTCTTTATTATATTTTCGATGAGATCCTCGTCAATGCAGTCGATAAGAAGCAACATGATCCCTCCATGGATTTTATGAAGGTGACCATCAGCATGGAGGATAATTGCATCAGGGTTTACAACAATGGAGATGGTGTTCCTATGGAGATTCACCAATAGGAGGGCATGTATCTGTTGGAGATGATCTTTGGGCATCTGTTAATGAGTAGTAACTATGGTGACTCTGATAAGAAGACCACAGGTTGAAGGAATGTGTATGGTGCCAAGCTGGCTAATATATTTTGTACCAAGTTTATTATTGAGACCGTGTTGGTACCAATTTATGATTGATTATTTTATGTAAAAACCATCTTTTATTCATCATTTTCCTTTATTTAACCTTTAAATTTCCTCCATATTCCTTAGAAACTAATTGATATAATTTTATTTCCATTATTTTTATCTTGGAATTAATCTTATGAATCTTTGTGTTAAAATTGAAAATTTCCAGAAAATTACAAGTTGTAACTTCCTATAATGGCTCCATGGTTTGACATGTTGCAGGACAGGTTGGCAAATTCGAAGACCTGGGGATTGATCCTAAATGTACAAGGATGGTGGAATATCTATCTACTCTTGGATTTGAATATTATAGGTGGCCAGTCAATGCTGCTCAAATCCAGCTATTTTATCAGAAATTCCAGATTTTGTGAACAGGTTTTGCTATTTTTGAGATTTTGCTCAAATTGAGGATCTCAACTAATTCGACCTCCTTTGATGTAATTGTTAGGATTTCATTAGGATTATGAGTAGTATGAATAGCTTCCTCTTGTTGTGAAGATTTATGATAAATACCTCAAGAGGAGAATGATGTACTTTAGTAGTTTTTGATACATGAAAAATTTGGGAACGTAGTTTATGTATTTTTTATTTCCAGACATGAATACAGAGATATAGTTTTGAAGTCCATATTTATGTTTCAAATCTAGTAGTTGTATTCATTTAAATTATTCTAAGGTGTGCTTGCAAAATTTGGAGGGCCCCCACTACAGAGCTGGTACACTTTTCCTTGAATTTTCTTTTACAATTTCATAGATAGATCTAATACTTAGAATTGTCATTCAATTCATATGATGCAAGTTTAAAAAATTGGAAATTGTTAATTGAAGAGATCCATATCTATTGTGAAATAGTTTTGGAAGAAAACCTTAATTGATATTCATCTCGAAATTAATAATTGTGCTTTCTTTTTCATGGTTTTTTTATCTCATAGCTTGATCTATAGCTTGTTGTTCACTGGTTATGATTTGTAGTTGCAGATCTCAATTGGTGGTTTGATGACTGAACCTTGTAAGAGGTTCCACTATTATTGATCTCCAAATCTACATATTTCGTTTAGTGTTTTTTGCGATAAGTAATTAGGACTTTGTTTTCCATATAGACAATTATTTGTTTCATTTAACTAAATGCTTAAGTGTTAAAAAGACAAAGAGAAACCTCTTGTAAAAGAGCAGTGTTGATTTTCCACACTAAACTATCATTTAGAAACCAAATCCTTCTAGATCTATATATATTAGATAGTGCCTCTAATTGTACCTACTCGGGTTGATAGAGAAATTGAAGCTTGATTTACATCAGTAAGTAAGGCCCAACATTTTGGCGTCATTGGCAAGGAGGTGAAACTAGGAAGATTTAGGGAAAAAAGTCTAAAAAAATCTTCAATAAACAAAACAACAAAAACACAGATTTAGTTTTAATTCTTTAAGCTATGATTCTTTATGTCTAGACCTAGTGATGAAAAAGGAATATTCACAAAAACCCCCCTCCCAACAACTAAACCTCCATTGGGAGAAGAAACTTTGGAGAGGATTGGGTACACAACACCAACTAGAAAAGTTACTGTGGGAGAACTTGAGAAAAAAAAAAGATCAGGCCACAGACTTACTCTTGTTGAAAGACAAATCCTACTAGATTATGAGGCAAAGAAAAGACATATACTTGAGCCTTCTACAATAGGGAAACCAAAAGAGAGTAGTAAAAGAATCCAACAACTTATCCTTGAACAGATTTTTCCTCAAGAATCGAAACAAGAAGAAGAGATAGAAACCTTAGACAAGTCACATATCACAATGGTTGAAGAAGGAGGATCAGCCAGAGCACCTACTGCAGAACAACTCAAATAATATGAGAGACAAATAGAAGAAAGGAGAAGAAAAAGAGAGTTTGAAGAAAAACAAGGAAATGATACTCTGTTTGGAGGAAATAAAAATCCACCAGAAGAAGAGGAATCAACATTTAAATTTCCAATTCAAGATAGAGGAGAGTACATGGATGAGGAAATTAAAATGAAAAATACCCCACGTTCTGTATTACCAAACTTTTATGCAATGGAATCTGAAGACCCTGATTCATTTTTGTTTGAATTTGATATGGTATGTCAAACCTATGGATATACAGATGATGCACATAGACTTCGACTTTTTCATTCCACAATAAAAGCATCAACACCTAGGTGGTTCATCGGATTAGGTGAACACACAGTCACTGATTGGGATAACATGATAAAAATATTTTCAAAAAAGTACCAACCTTACTATCGATTAAAAGACTCTAAAGATGACATATTTAGAATGAATCAACAAGAAGATGAAACCTTAGAAGAATACTTGGAAATATTTTTATACAATCTGCAAAAATGAAAACATAGAGCCATGTCTACTGATCTTATTCGAGCATTATTTCTTCAGGGCATTTAAGATGTATATCTAGATGACATCAATCTCAAGGGTAAAGGGGACATTTCTAGTTTACCTTTTGATGAGATTACTGACTTGTGTCAGAAGTACTCCATAAGTAGAGCAAGAAATGGAAGAAGAGCCACGACATCTAGAATCACTAAATCTACCACAGGAAATATTACCAAAGCTGAACTAGGCAATCTATTTGAAGATTTTAAAATAGACCTCTTAAGCACTTTGGGAAATCTAATAGACACTCTGAAAGCAAAGAAAAGACAATATGAACAAGAACAAGTGGTGTCTATATTTTTTCCTAAGTGTTGAAAAAAACATGCTTTGAAACAATGTCCTTTAGATAATGTTCAGATCTGTGGGTTTTGTACAGAAAATCATGATACTAATGACTGCTCTAAGATGAAATATTTGTAGAGTTATAGTTTGGAAGCTAATGTAGAGATGGAGAACTTATATGTTGTGGGAGCTCGGAGACCATGGCAGCCAAGACCTTCAGGTATGTTTCAAAATCCAAATCCAGCAACTTATCAAATGCCTATTCAGAATTCTTGGAATGTTCCTATGCCATGGCAAAATTGGTTCAATTAGCAGCAACAACCTTATCCACAATAGGGATGGAGAGGATATTCACATCCTCAGCAATTTCCTTAACAACCACCTCGGCAATATCAGCATTCATTTCCTCACCCATATCCTCAACAATATTAGCAACAATACTATTAGCCATATCCACCACAGTACAGACAACAATACCCTCAACAACCAATTTCTTATCAACAACAAAATCCTCAACAAACCTTACGTGCTCCTCCACCAATAAATCAACCACAACTACAATTACCATCTAATCAACCTCCTAAGCCTACGCAACTACCTACTCAACTTGTAGCTAATCCAAATAATCGAATGGGAAAAATAGTGTACAGTGTGGATGAGGGACCATTGTACCTAATTCTACCTCTACACAACATAGAACTTAGATCCGATCAAACTCTTCACACAGAATCTTCACCTCCACCTATTTCAATGAAAGAGAGTTCGAATAAACCTAATGAACATGAATTTCCAACGCATAGTAAACAAGATGATTTAGAACAAGGCAAACAAATTGAGATAGTGTAGTCACCTCCTTTTCCCAAGCGGTTACTTCAACCAAAATTACCCACACCTTTGCCACAATTCGATGTTCTGGGTGAGCTGAGAAATGTGTATGTAAAATTCCATTGCTCTAGGCAATTAAGGATATTCCAATTTATACCAAATCCATCAAAGAACTCTGCCTTAAAAAGCCTACAAAGAAAATAGTTAATCCACAGACCATTCACATTATTGACAATTTAGCTGGCCTTACGTCAAATGTCATTTCTATGGAGAAATATGTTGACCCTGGTATACCTAGAGTTACATTAATCATCAACAAAATCTCCATTCCAAATACTCTCATTCATTTGGGAGTTGCAATAAATGTCATGACATTGGATACAATGAAAACCTTATAGCTGACAAATTTACAGTTAACACCAATTGTTTTGGAATTAGAAGATCACTCTAAAGTCATTCCCAAAGGGATATTGGAAGATATAATTGTTTCACTGGACTCTTAGGAGTATCCAGTTGATTTCCTAGTTCTCCAGCCAAAGTCAAATTTAGGAGGACACCCTCTCATACTTGGCATATCATGGTTGGCAACTACTGATGCATTTATTGGGTGTAGATCGGGTAATATGATCACTTCCAGAGGAACAGAGAAAAAACAACTTACCTTATACCCATCAGCCCAAGCTCCAATAGTAACACATAACCTATGGCTTGATGATAAATACAATGATAGAGAATAAATACAATCTCTTTTAAGCATCAATCAAATTTATGATTTCAGGGAAGACAATAATGAATATTTCGTAGAAAATTTTATCTATCGACCTGATGTCTCAAAGGAATTGAGAAATGAACAATACACTGCTGCAGATCAAATATTGGCATAGAGATTTCAGGAAACTTGTAACATATATTCTCTGAAAACATTATTTGAATATATCTTTCCAATCAACTCCATTACGAACACACAAACCAAGACTGTAGAAATCAGCCCAGGAAAAACACTGAACATCAGAGCATTTTTAGATTCATCTCAAGAACATAAATTGCTTGATTTGCTGACCAAATACCCAAAGGCATTTGCTTGGGACTACACTGACATGCAGGGAATTCACCCGGCAACTTGCACTCACCCTATCTATACAGACACTAGTATTCGACTAGTGAGGCAGCCACAGAGAAGGATTAACCCCATGCTTAGAGAGATTGTAAGAGATGAATTGTAGAAGCTATTGAAACAAAATTTCATTTACTCCATCTCTGATAGCCAGTGGGTATCTCCACTAGTGATAGTCCCCAAGAAAAATGCTAAGTGGTGAGTTTGTGTTGACTAAAAAGAACTGAATAAAGCCACCCTTAAAAGCTATTTTCCATTGCCATTTATTGACCAAGTTTTTGATACATTTGCTAGAAAAATATCATTTTCCTTCTTAGATGGTTTTAGCGATTACAATGGAGTCAGCATAGCCTTAGAAGACCAAGACAAAACAACATTTACATGTCTCTGGGGAACATATGCTTACAAAGTTTTACCATTTGGCTTGTGTTATGCTCCAGCAACATTTCAGAGAGTAGTATTAGCAATATTTGATGATCTGGTTCATGAATGTGTTGAAGTATATATGGATGATTTTTGTATATATGGTGATTCCTTTGACTATTCTTTGCAAAATATTGAGAAAGTTTTAAAACAATGTATAGAAACCAACTTGTCTTTAAGCAATGAATAATGTTATATGATGTTGAATGAGGGAATAGTGTTAGGGGATCGTGTTTCTTCCAAGGGAATCAAGGTAGATCAAACCAAAATTCAAATTATTGTCAAATTGCCAATTCCAACAAATCAAAAAGATGTAAGAAGCGTTCTTGTTATGCAAGCGATTATAGGATACTTAATGAACACTCTGCCATTAGATACTTAATGAACAAACCTATAACTAATGGTAGGATCACAAGATGGTTACTATTACTGTAGGAATTTAATCTCAGGGTGCTGGACAGACCAGGGAAAGAGAACCAGGTAGCAGATTACTTTTCTAGACTACAAAATCCAGGTGAAGTTGTTCCAGTTGAAGATTCATTTCCCGAGGAAAACTTATTTGCAATTTCAATATTAACACCATGGTATGCTGATTTAGCTAATTCCTTGTCCACGGGGAAGGTACCTCCATCATTCAGCTCAAAGGAGAAGAAAAGACTAATCAAGCAAAGTGCAAGATATTCATGGGATAATGGAGGATTTTTTTATATTGATTATGATTTAATTATTACAATATGTATCAAAGAGCATGAAATTATTGACATACTAAAATCTTGTCATGATGAACCTTGCGGTGGTCATTTTGTAGCCAAGAGGACAGCACACAAAATCCTTAGCCTTGGCTACTATTGGCCATCAATTTTCAAAGATTCGAAGAAGTATGTGAGAAGTTGTGATAGCTACCAATGCATGGGCAGACCAACTACCTCAGATGAGATGCCACTATAGCCACAGGTACATCTAGAGCCATTTGAAAAATGGGCTTTGGACTTTGTTGGACCCATTAATCCACCTTCCAAGGGTAAAAAGTGCATCTTAGTATGTACAGATTATGTGACTCAATGGGCAAAAGCAAAGGCACTTGTAAGGGAAACTGAGTAAATAGTAGTTGATTTCCTTTTTGAAGAAATATTTGTTAGATATGGAGTGCCTAGAGAGATAGTAACAGACCAAGGGACTCAATTCACTTCGAGATTGGTTCAAGACATCACTGACAAGTACAAAATCAAACACAAAAGGAGTAGACCCTACCATCCACAGGCCAATGGGCAAGTGGAATCTACAAACAAGGAACTGGAAGGGATCATGACTAAAACAATGGCAATAAACAGAAAATATTGGGTAGATAAGCTCAATGAGGCACTCTGGGCTTATAGAATCACATGGAAAAACACAACATGGTTTACACCTTATCAGCTGGCGTACGGCAAAGAAGTCATGCTGCCAATAGAATTTCAAATACATACTTACAAATTGGCTATAGATTTAGGCATTGATCTCTCTGAAGCACAACAAGAAAGAATTATGCAATTGAATCAGTTGGATGAGATGAGACAAAAATCAGTAGAAAGGACAACACTAATCCAGCAGCAAAGACAATAGTGGCACAATAAATTAATTAAGAAGAAGGAGTTTAAAGTTGGTGACTAGGCTCTACTATTTGACTCCAAATTTAAAGATTATAAAGCGAAATTTACAACACACTAGATGGGCCCTTATGAAATTCTTGAAGTTTTCCAGAATGGATCAGTCAAACTCAGAACCATTGACCAAGAAGACCGAACATTTATAGTAAATGGACACAAGCTGAAGATCTACCATAAGCCTGTCAACAAAGAAGATTTCATGAAACAGTGACACGGGAAAATGAGGTTCTGATAGTATAGTAGTCTGTTGTCATATCTATGCCTTAGTTATTTTTCTACTTTAAAAAAAATAAAAATAAAAAACAGTTTAGATGTGAAACCCATACTATGGCACACTCTAAACTTGAATTCTTACAGGAAAACCAAGGAATTGGCCAGTAAGAATTCATTCTTTTTCTTTTGTATTTCAAAATAAAATCCTTTGACTATATGAATTTCAAATTGATGACTTGAGGACAAGTCATATGATCAGCAGGGGAGGAGAAAAGTTTGAACTTTTTCATACTTTTTCATCTCCTTATTTTCAGAATTTCATTACAGCAGAGGAAGGAATTTGTTTTACTTTCATTTTTCAGTGGACTTTTCAACAGAGGATTGGTGTTCATTATTTCTCAAGAAGGATTTGTTCAATCTAAATTTAGAACACATCAGCAAAGGGACCTGTTGCTTGATAATTTTTCAGAAGGGACCTGTTAAGAAGAAGAAGACTACATCATCAGATTATGTCATGCATGTACACATCAAATAAGTCAAGCATGGTTAGATTTCAAACAAGGAAACATCTGAAGGCTATAATAAATTTTCCATTTAATACTTGGATTTCTTTTATTAATTTCAATTTTTAAATAGTGGTTAATGATATTTATTGATTTCAGTTTCTCAATCATTCAGCCTATCCTATATCATATTCACTTAGCCTATCCTTCACTCAGCCGAATAGCCTGATCCTTAAGCCTATACTCATTATTCTATCCCTGTAGGATTTATTCCTACTCTTAAAAACTATCCATCCTAACCTATATATCCTATTTCTTTATCCTGTACATAACACTTCGATCCATAAGTCTATACTCTGATACATCAATCAAATGTGCTAACAAATCCACTAAAACAAACCTAATCAGATCTAGTCAAACACAGTCACAGATTAGACATTTCTGAGGTACCAGGTATAGGTTCAATGATTTAAATAGCCATGCAAAATTTTTCATGGTTCTTAACTAAATTTTTTTGATGAAATGCATATGTTATGATGAAACATTTAGATGATGGTTGAAAAGGGTATTAAGGAAATATTATGAAAAAATGTCATCATAACAGGGATCAACGAATAGTTTCAAGTAATTAAAGGAGAACATAATGATCTGTAGTTACTCACGATCTCAGCCATGATTCATACTATGACATTATGCTGAAGCTCATCATTTACGAAAATTCAATGTGATTGTTCCTTATAACCACCAGGCTTATCATTACTGAGTATTGTGTTGTAAGAGAGGTTCATTACTATTCAATGTTGTAGGAAAGGTTCATTAGTGTTGAATGTTGTGTCTAAAGGTGAAGAGATCATTGGTGAGTGTTTGATAAAGCTAGAACATGTAGAAAATCATTTGCTCTGTTCTAGAAACCCCAATCGTCTAAGAAACCCTCCTTGAGATATGCATGAATTGTAATAAGAAGAGCTACGAGAATGTTGACAATGAAAATGTCAACATATGAGTCTTGAGGGCCAAATTACATAGGACCAATTGAGAATTGAGAATGACATTCCAATTTGAGGACAACATTTGTTTTCACTCTAGTAGAGACAAGAAATTCAAGGCATAAGAACAGCATTCAGGTCAGCGTAGGACCAGGCAGTTTTTTTTCAAAAACCTTGGTCAATTCTTCTTACAAAGAAGGGTAAAAAGTAAAATAATTTTCATGGAAAGTAGAACAGAGCCAAAACAATTTGATATTTCTAAATTGCATAAAGACTATGTAGACATCCTTAGAGAAAAACAATGGTTAGTTTTTCTAGAAAAAATTAATGGACACAATGAGTTAACAACTAGGGAACTTGCTTCTTCTTTCACTAGAGAGAGAGCCACAGTAGGGAACCTGTCCTTTATAGTTTCAGAGGATATAATTACCCAAGCTATAGGAATAAGTCCAGAGGGAGAGAAATATTTCAAAACCAACTAGTTTAAGGAGAAATTCTGGACACATTTTGTATCTAGATCAAGAGTATTAGCACTTAATTGGAAGACAAGAGTTCCTAGGAGTTGGCTCATTCATCCTTGGGATGAAATAGTCTATGTGATTGAAAAATTCATAACATGTGAGGGTAGATACAATATAGTGTATCTTTATCATATTAAACTGCTGATGCATATGATGGAAGACTGTGTTATAAATTTATCATATTTTCCCCTGTAGAGTTTAACTAAGATGTCCAAAATTATACAAAAACAAAGAAGTAACATGGATAGGAGCTTATATCATTTTGGCTTGGTGAAAATTTTAATTGAGTTTGAATTGCAGAAGATAGGATGGTGGAATATCTATCCACTCTCGGATTTGAAGATTATAGGTGGCCAATCAACGCTGGTCAAACCCAGCTATTTTAGCAGAAATTCCAGATTTTGTGAATAAATTTTGCTATTTTTGATATTTTACTCAAATTGAGGATCTGAACTAATTTGACCTCCTTTGATGTAATTGTTAGGATTTCATTAGGATTATGAGGAGCACGAATAGCTCCCTCTTGTTGTGAATATTTATGATAAATAACTCAAAAGCAGAATGATGTATTTTAGTATTTTTTGATACATAAAAAACATGGGAACGCAGTTATGTATTTTTTATTTCCAGACTTGAATATAGAGATACAGTGTTGAAGTCCATATTTATGTTTTAGATCCAATAGTTGTCTTCATTTTAATTAGTGTAAGGTGTGCTTGAAAAGTGTTGAGGGCCCCCACTATAGAGCTGGTACACTTTTCCTTGAATTTTATTTTACAATTGCATAGATATATATGATACTTAGAATTGTCATTCAATTCATATGTTGCGAGTATAAAGAATTAGAAATTGTTAATTTAAGAGATCCATATCTGTTGTGAAAGAGTTTTGTAAGAAAACCTCAATTGATATTCATCTCGAAATTGATAATTGTTCTTGCTATTTCATGGTTTTTTTTATCTCATAGCATCTATAGTTTGTTGTTCATTGGTTATGATTTGTAGTTGTAGAGCTCAATTGGTAGTTTGATGACTGAACCTTGTAAGAGGTTCCACTATTATTGATCTCCAAAGCTACATATTTCATTTACTGTTTTGTGTGATAAGTAATTAGGACTCTGTTTTCCATATAGACAATTAGATTTGTTTCATTTAAGTAAATGCTTAAGTGTTAAAAAGACAAAGAGAAACCTCTTGTAAAAGAGCATTGTTGATTTTTCCACACTAAGCTATCATTTAGAAACCAAATCCTTCTAGATCTATATATATTAGATAGCGCCTCTAAGTGTACCTACTCGAGTTGACAGAGAAATTGAAGCCTGATTTACATCAGTAAGTAAGGCCCAACAGACCGCCGATGGGAAGAGGCAGAAACAGTATAACCAGGTATGACTCAGTGCTTATTGCCTCTGCTTTTACTTAGTTTTGTATGGGGAGTCCCTATAGGGCTTTTAGGGCTTTCAGAGTAAGGGCATTTGAGTATATTTCTACTAACATGGTTGTTTTTCAGAAGTGTCCTGAGTTATATTCCCCTTTTTTTAGACTCAGATAGCTTTAATACTCCAGATGTGTTCATTTCGTATTTTGACTACAGAGCATATCCTTTGTTTTTATGGGTTTGTTGCCCAATATCATAGTCCTTACCCATTACTAAACTTTGTTCTCTTTTTTCTTTCAAAAAGGGTTTGTCTCAAAATGTTCATACCAAGATGTGATCCCCTAACACATCTTTCAGATCAAGAACATTTTCTAACCTTTCTATGACATGGTTGTTTTTCAAAAGTTGTCTGAGTTATATTCTTATCTGAGGCTCATTTTTTCCATCTTTTCTGGACATAGATAGATTTAGTCTACCAGGTGTGTTCATTTCTTATTAATATTATAGAGAATATACTTTCTTTTATGGTTTCATTGTCTGTTTTCCAGAGTCTTACCCGTAATCCAGTTTTGGCTACTTGTTTTTGTTCCCTTTTGTAAAGCATTGAATGGAACTCCTAAAAGATTGAATTCTATTTATACAATGTTTCATTCATTTCCACTAAAACACTAAAATCCATATGCCAAAGGTGTTTGTTAGATGTTTCTTATGAATTCATAGATAAGGTTGGTGTATTTCATATATTCACATTGCAATATTGAATGCTAAATCTAACTCTTCAATGGTCCATGGATTGAGTTTTAACTCATTGAGATCTCTGTTTGTATGGAATTGAGCTCAGTAGTAGTACAACATCTTTGAGTTCTATTATTCATCAAGTTTTGTCCCTTTGGAATTGGAATTGGGTTATGTAGCTACATAACAACTTTTAGTCCTCTTCCTAGTTTGGGCACTTGCGTTTGATTTCTGGCACATAGGCAAGCCTTGAAAGTGTGAGAATATGCAAGAGTAATCTCATGGGAGAAATACCCATTTCACTCTAAGGTCTCTGTGTGTTAGCAAAAATGGCTTTCATAAGTGGAGTACTCTCCCATGAAAACTCAAAACACTCGTGAAGAGAAGAAACTAAACGAACTGGATGAATTAGGAACTTCCAGGTTTAGTGTCAAAACTAAAGTCATTCCATATCCATGCTAGAGTAGGATATTTCTTAAGATATAAATTAGGTTGAATATGTAGCATATATAAAGCTATTGACAGAGACACATGATCAAGAAATTCCATGGTTTTACCTCAGTTGGCATATGTACCAACCAAAATCTAGCAGAATTTCCAGTTAAATACCAGAATGAAATACCTATTTCAATGTAATTGATATGTGGAGTAGGGGACTAAGTGTCTTTACTGATTTTTTTTTCTTCTTTTACCAAATAGAGGACATGGGCTTGACCTCATTTATTGGTAGGTGAATACTTTTAAAACCTTTTCCTTGACAGTTGTTAGCATGATGAGTTCTATTAGAATCTGTCTTATGAGGAAATAAATGGTGTGATTGTCATGACCAATGTTTTGGCTGAGAGAGTTGTTGCAGGACAGAGATTAATGAGACAACAACACTTAAGGAAAGATTAGTGGATTAGTTATAGGACAACAGCAAGATGCTAATAAAAATCAACATTGTGAGAGCTTAGTTGGATAGATTTTGACATTAATATTAATCAATAGCAAATTGTGAAAGGAGGTGACGTGGTGAATACACACATGATGACTTTACTGTAGGAAAAATTCTATGATACTTATTGAAAAAGATAAACCTTTAGAGATTCATCATAGCATAAATTAATTGAAGATAGAAATGAGAATTCTTCTACAGGATTCAAAGTGATCTCAGGTGAACTATGCAAGTTCTGTAGATGTTCTTGAAGGAAACATCTCATGCCTGAATATGTAATCACCATACTTGATTCTAGTTCACCTATACATCTTCCATTCATCTTACACTCCCAATACAGATATGAGCGCATGCTAGAGAGAGGTCGTTTTGATAGAGGTCCACCTATGTAACATATTGCTTAGCAAACCATTTTTAGTACAACATATCACATAATTTCAAGGTTGGTTTGTGACTACAAAAAATAAGATACCCTGGAAACTTCAAAATGAAAGTAGAAACAAAAAAACAATAAGTTGAAAGAAAGGATTGGGGATTTATATGTTGTACATGACGTTTAAATCCATAACTTTTTTGTGTAGAGAACCATACAACATTGGACATGGGGACTATAGTATGTCATAAATTGCTATGTTAACATGTCTACAACACTTATCATATTATGTTGTGATCAATGTTCTCTCTTATACAATAAATCCTACTAAGGTACAACATCTAGGAACAATAACTTAAATAGAAACATTCAAAAATATAAACTCCATGTTATGTTATGAATAGATAACACTTTATCAATTTTTTCATGAACATAGTGGGTTACTCTGCAATGTATGATACCAAACCTCTAAATCTATATATTCTTGGTGGAGTACTTGGAATTTGGAAATGGACATAAGATACTATAGATATTTTTAGAACACACAAAAAAATGTCATTCACTACAAAAAAATACAACTTTTGAATCCAATATAAAAAATTTATTACAGTATTGCCACTGAACCAAAAAAAAATTCTTGATGCCAAGCATGAACATAATGATTGCATTTAACAAGCATTCAAAGAAAAATCATATAGCAACAACTTCCTTTTAGTTATCATAGTGTTGTTTGTTGTAGTTGAAGCATTGTTAGTGTTGACACCTAATCTTCATGATTGGGAATTTTATGTAAATAAATAAATTGGGAAGGTGAATAGTCATCGGGAGATGAACTGAACAATCACTCCCTATTGTATATAACAATGGGTTACCTATGGAATATACACGAATCAGTTTTTTCTGCCTTTGGAGAGTTACTGCCTGGCCTGACATGGTATCAGAGCCAGTTCTAAAAATAGTTGTAACTCCTGATCATTTCTACCACTGCCTCTGTCCTGATCATTGCTGCCACTGCCTCTGTCCAGAGCGCTACTCTCCCTCTACCTCTGTCGCTCTATGAGCAGTCAGACCATGCCATAATTTCTTCCTCACCCTCTCTGGTTAAGGTGGCACGCAAAACGTTGTCTACCTAACGCTGAGGCCGATATACCAGCTCTGAATGCCAGCACTACTGTCGCTCTGTTCAATTGCCATCATCATCTTTCTTTGGTTCCTGATATTTTTCATCTGGGGGAGGGATGCACCCTCGAGGCTGAGATTCAATCAGCTTCGCTGCACATCGGGGTTACGGTCGTTCAATTTGTTGTTTGTTGGGATGGAATGCAGGCCGATTGCCGAGAGGGGGGGAGCCTTCTTCTTGGTCTTCAAAATCAACGGTAATACTCAAGTGTGACTCGGGTTCGATCCCCAGCAACGGCGATTGACATTTTGCCTTCCTGCGAACGCCTGTTCAATTGCCATCGACGCAGTGGTATTATCATTTTTGAGTTTTGAATTCTCAGTGCTCATGGCAGTGGTATTATCATTTTATTGAATGCGCAACATTATTAATGTTTGAATGCCTGAATGCGTTTGCATTACTAACGCCATTTTAAAGCTGAATCCGCTCACTATATTCGAGCATTGAATGTGTATTGAAGCTGAGCGCATCCGGGAAAACATTGTGGGTAAAGAGTTAGAATTACTTGACCGATTGGGGTGATTTTCATTAGCTGATTGACCTTTAAAAGGTGGAAATGTTGCGGATTACAGCAGACGTCTCTGGAATGGATTCCTTGACCTATTTTGACATGGGTAAAGAGTTTATAAACCTATTTTGATATGGGTAAAGAGTTTATAATTTTGTTCAGAAAATAAAAATTTCGGTCAGAATTTGCGAAAATTTGGGTTATAGTAATTACTTGACTAGAATAACTTGAATGGTCATAAATGCTTTTTCAACATTATTCTTTGCACTTGTCTCGAGAAAAGGAATCCCACTAAAAGAAAATGAAAGGGGAAGATATTTTATAAATTTTGGAGACATTTAAAAAAAAAACAGAGTGCATAAAGAATTTGAAATCAGCAGAGTTGCCCTTTTGAGTACAACTTCATTGTATATCAGCAGAAAGTTTTTTTTATCAGCAGAAGTATTTTTTATCAGCAGAAGTACTTTTTATCAGCAAAAGTTCTTTTTATCAGTAGAAAGTTTTTTTTTATCAGCAGAAGTATTTTTTACAGAATGCATTCAATCATCTCTATGGTAGGAATAGTTCTCACTGGCAAGGAGAACTATCCTGAATGGTCCCAGATGATAAAACACACCCTCATCTTCAATGAGTTGTGGAAAGGAGTGTGTCGGAGAAAGAGACAATGACCAAGTGTAGCCTACATCAGACAAAGAGCTCGTCATTTGGGAAAACAAGAACAACAAAGCCTATGCATTAATCGCAGCATCTGTAAATGAAGAAGTAAGTTGCCATATTTCATCATATTCAACTACCTTTGAAGCTTTACAAAAGCTGAAAGAACTCTATGACTCACATTCTACACTTGAAGTTGTTCAGCTCATGATTAAACTCTTCACTCTTGAACTGAAAAATAATGATCCTCTTGCTCTTGCATCTGAAGTAAAGTCTATAATGCATGATATTAAATCCACTAAGGTTGAGCTGGATATCCCTCTTATTGATTTTCGCAAGGCACTCTATCCTACCTACTCCAATTATCTTGAGTCTTTACAAGCAAATGGAAATCTTAAAGATATAACCTTTGACTCTCTTGTGAAAAAGTTTGTTGAAAGAGAAAAAGCCTTTGGAAAGAAGACAACTCCTGAATCTTCTGAAGAGACTGTGTGCCTTGCTCATAAAGAAAAGCATCCTGCTCAAAATTCTACAAGAGGAAGAGGTGGACGAAGAGGAAGATGAAGATACTTCAAAGGCAGGGTGGGAAGACATTCTCAAGGAGAAAAGGCAGATCTGCATTGCATTCGCTGCAAACGAAATGGATCACATGATGCTTCTACATGCAAGCTACCATGGGACAAAATTGAGCAGAAAAGAAACCAGCAGAAAGGTAAAATTGATGATACAGACAAAGGTAAAGCACCTGAATCCGCTTACTATATTGAGGCACAATGTAACATTGGAGTAAATGAAGATTTGTTTAATGCTTCACTTGCTTCTTCGAAAAATGATTGGTTGCTTGATTCAAGAGCAACCTATCATATGACTCATAGAAAAGATTTTTTTGAAGATTTCACTAACAATGTTGATGGAGCAGTATACTTTGCAGATCAGTCAAAAATCAAGCCATCAGGGCTTGGCACAATCAAGCTTAAACTGCCTGGTCTTCCAGAATTTCTTCTGGATCATGTTCTATATCTCCCACAGCTCAAATAAACTTGCTGTCCTTGGTCCACATCCGCCAGCAAGGTCACTCCATTCATATGTTTGATGGAAAACTTGAGGTAAGAAAAGCATCTGACCACTCACTTGTCATGAAGAGAATAGAAGAAGAAAGACTTCTCAAACTGCAAGGAACCTCTGCTCATGCACAACATTTCTCATATATTACTCATCATGAAGAAGGTACACTTCCATCAAGTTTATTATGGCATGCTAGATTTGGACATTTAAACTATGACAGTCTCCGCTTATTGAAGAAAAATGGTGTTGCTGGTTTGCCTACAATTCCTAGGAAACATAAGCAATGTGATGCTTGCATTCTAGGAAAGCATAGCAAATAGTCTTTTCATGATTCACATTCAAGAGCACATAGGAAGCTTGAACTCATTCATTCAGATTTATGTGGTCCAATGACTGTTCCTTCTGCAAATGGAAATAAATATATCATGACATTTATTGATGATTACACCAAAATGTGTTGGGTTTATTTATTGAAGAAAAAATCTGATGCTTTTCAAACATTCAAGAATTTTCATAAATGGATTGAAAATGATGCACAATCTCATATTGGGTCTATTCGCACTGATAATGGAAAAGAATATACATCAAATGAATTTGAACACTATCTTCGCCAACATGGGATCAAACATCAAACAACTGTGCCTTATAATCCCCAACAAAATGGTGTAGCTGAAAGAATGAATAGAACAATCTTGAATATGGTACGGTCCATGATTTTCTTCAAAAATGTAAAGATAATGGTTTGGGCTGATGCTATTCTATGTGCTGCATATATAAAGAATAGATGTCCATCTAATGCTATAAGAAAAAAGACTCCTTATGAATTGTGGTATGGACATGTCCCTTCGGTAAAACATCACAGGATCTTTGGTTCCACCTGTTATGCTTTGATACCAAAGGTACATAGAAACAAGCTTGGTGCTAGAAGTCGTAAGTGTATCTTCCTGGGGTATTCAAACACCTCTAAAGCATACCGCCTCTATGATGAAGTAAATAAAAATTTGTTGTATCTAGAGATGTCATTTTTCTTGAATCATCCAAATCTGACAATGTTGTTGAGCGGAAACTTGATCGCTTGGATAGATTCGCAAAAACGAAATCATTTCAAGAATTTGATAATCAGATTCCACATCTTGAAGGGGGGATTCCTATACTAGATCAACATGTGGAATCTTCTTCTGAAGAACAATCTCCCCTGCATGAAACTCCAACAACGGATGATGCTTTAAGTGATGTAATTGATAAAATTGGGAGACTCAATATTGATTCAGTCCCAACTCAATCAACAGAGCAGCTTGGACCATCTCAGAAAGGTCCCCCAAAGTGGCTGACAAAGACACTTGAAAGTGTTCATCCTGATGAAATTGGAAAAACAGGAACCAGAAATTCAAACTGACAAAATGAAGGTGATGTAGATGACTCTAATTCACCTGTTGATATGGATGTTACTTATGATTGTGAATTGAACTTGTCTACAGATTTTGAACCAACTTCCTTCAAAGAAGTTGCTTCTCATGATGAATGGAAAGAAGCGATGCAAAAGGAGTATGATGCTCTCATAAAGAATGGCACTTGGAAGCTGGTTGATCCTCCATTTGGAACCAAACCAATTGGCTACAAGTGGGTCTACAAGAACAAGTACAAAGCTGATGGCTCACTTGACAAGCACAAAGCTAGGCTTGTGGCAAAAGGTTTTGCACAGAAGGAAGGGGTCGATTATGAGGAAAATTTTGCCCCACAGCAAAATGGGCCACCATCTGGACACTCTTTGCACTAGCAGCTCAGAACGGTTGGGAAGTCCATCAAATGGATGTAAAAACTGCATTCTTGAATGGAGATCTAAAAGAGAATGTTTTTATGTCCCAGCCTAAAGGATTTGTTGTGAAAGGACATGAAAATAAAGTATGCAAACTTGTGAAGTCCTTGTATGGCCTCAAACAAGCACCGCGAGCCTGGTATGAAAAAATAACTGAGCATCTTCTGAAACTCAACTTCAATCATTTTGATCTTGATGATGCAACTTTGTTTGTCAAGAAAGTTGGCAAAACAGTTGTGTATCTTGTGGTATATGTAGATGATCTTTTAATGACAGGGAACAATGAAAGCTACATTGCATCCATAAAGAAGGAATTGGGGAAGAGTTTTGAAATGACTGATTTGGGCTATGTTCATTACTATCTTGGCATTGAAGTAACCCAACATCCAAAAGCCATATTTATTTCTCAAAAGAAATACATTGGAGATTTGTTAAACAGATTTGGCATGATAGAATGCAATCCTCTTTATACTCCAATGGAACAAAACTTAAAGCTCACATCTATTGAAGGAAAGGAATTTGAGGATGCAACAAAGTATGGACAGCTTGTAGGAAGTCTCATCTACCTCACTACTACCCGACCAAACATTTCATTTACTGTTGGAATCCTCTCCAGGTTCATGCAAAAGCCTTGTGAGGGACATTGGTCTACTGCAAAAAGCGTTCTAAGGTACTTGAAGGGAACTCAAGACCTTGGAATCAAGTATACACAGGTGGACAACTTCAGCTTGATTGGATACTCTGATTCAGACTTCAATGGAGACAAAGAAACTGGGGTATCTACTTCAAGATATGTTATGAGTCTTGGATCAGGAGCAGTCTCCTCGAGATCATGCAAACAATCAATTCTAGAAGATTCCACAACAGAAGCAGAATACGTGGCAGCAGTTGAAGTAACGAAAGAAATTGTGTGGCTCAGGAAAATTCTTGAAGATTTGCAGGTAAAACAAGTACAATCAACTCCACTCATGATTGATAACACCTCTGCAATAAAGTTGGCCAAGAACCCAAAGTTCCATGATCGAACAAAGCATATCAATACTAAATATCATCTGATTCGACATCATGTTGAGGCCAAAACAATCCATCTCCGTCATTGTTACACAAATGACAAAATTGCAGACATCTTCACCAAAGGACTTGGAAAGGAAAAGCTTGAACGATTCAGAATGATGCTTGGACTCACCAACATCCCTTCTGATTAAGGGGGGGAATGTTGACACCTAATCTTGATGATTGGGAATTTTATGTAAATAAATAAATTGGGAAGGTGAACAGTCATCGGGATATGAACTGAACAATCACTCCCTATTGTATATAACAATGGGTTACCTATGGAATATACACGAATCAATTTTTTCTGCCTTTGGAGAGTTACTGCCTGGCCTGACAGTTAGCATGTTTTTGTAATGTATCAATAATTATGAATAATTATATGTTCCTTTATATGTTATTGGCATTGTTGAGGAATTTTAAAAAGTTGTGTTTTTTGAAAACTTTGTTGGGGATTTGCATGATGTGGATTTCCTTAGAGAATTTTTGTAGCTACCAACTATACTACCAAGAGATAGATCATTAGTAGTATGGCCTTCGGCTCAAGATCAGTGCAAGCTTGGGGGATTACCACCACCTTTTAGCGACACTAGAAACATGGATGTTCTAGAGCCTGCATTATCTGCCAAGAGAGTCCTCCCATGCCTCAACATTGGATGTCATTGTCCAGACAATAACACAGTGCACAGTCCAAATTATCTTATAGTTTGTCTTTGAAACAATGGTCTATCTGGAGATCCTATCTTGAGTTTTCTTCATTCGGCCTTGGATGTTAGGAGAGGTAGAACTGGTGGATAGTGACCTAGTCCTTATATACTTTCCCTTTGCACATATCCCTTCCATTGTGACTTCCTACACTTGGATCTGAGGGTTTTCTCATGTTTTTGCATATAGAATTCATGTTTCTACTTTATGTATTGTTCTTTATATAGGATATTTTTTCGTACTCCTATTTTGAATTGATATCATTCTACTCGGCAGTCCCATTGGCTTACTTTTGTGGTCATTTGTTAGAAATTAAATAATTATTATTATCCTCCATTCAACCTTGGATATTCAGAGAGTGGTTACTAGTAGAGCCTGATTGCCACTCACTCTTTGTATTCCATGTTTTGGGTCCATCTCTTCCAAATCTTGTTTTAGCTTCTAGACCTCTGTTTAGATCTCAGGTTAGGGAAGTACCTCATTTTATTTCTCTTATCTTCTTCTTGCTTTATTTAGGAGCTCGTCTTGAAATCCCACTTTCTATTGATATCTACGTACTCAACAGTCACATTGACCTATTTTTGTATTCTTTTTTTGGACACTCATAAAATCTCATATTATCTTATTTCCTTGATGGAATCTTTCTATGTAGATGATTAATTATTTTCTATCCTAGTCTATTACTGTAATTCTTCCTCAACATATCTCTTTTTCTTCAAGCTTTGAAATACTAAGTTGAATTTTTATGTAGGTGAGTAAAATTAAAGGCATTGAAGAATATTTCTAAAATCCAATGGTGTCAGGTTTCGGTCTCAAGATTACCATTGCATCACCCATCCATGGTTTAAACATGTCTACATAAGCTTTTCATGACGTGGTTGGTGATGATGTGTTTTTTGTACTACTTTGAGCACCTCCTGCTGTTGTTGTTGGGTTTGAGGTACTTTAATTTTTCAGAATAGTTGTCATTAATATTCCACATATTTTCTAAAGTTTACTGTCTAGAGTCAATCCTAGTGGTCAAAATACTCCCATTTTGCAAAATTTATGATACAAATCTACAATTTTCAAAGGAAGGATTCTAATGATCTTTCAGGTTAAATTTGTTGCATAGTGTCAGTCCTAGTGATCAAGTACTTTGCAAAGCTTATGATAGAAATCTATAATTTTCAAACAAAGCCTTTCATGACTTTTTCAAGTCTAATGTATCCCAGAGAAGTTTAAATCCATAGTAGAGTACATTACCTCTTTTATTTCACAGCTAATAGAAGAAAAAAAGGTAGAACTCCACAATACCCTTGAATCCATCTCTGAAGCTCCATATGAAGCTATAGAATTTCTCGAAAAATTGTGGCCATCACAAGGTGTAATGGAGGTATACAAGATGCTTATTAATAGATAATATGACATCCGAGAGAGGAACGAAGGAAAAAACTTTACGCCCAAACCAAATGATATTCTTATACTCTCGATAAGAGTACCTCAACATGTGGAAGATCCTCATGACTCCATGTTGGCTTCAGTAAGTAGGAGAGAGAGTGTGGTGAATATGAATATAGAAGTATTCTCGAGGTGAAAATATTTGTTCCAGATATGCATCATTTTTGTGCCAAAAGTAGCAATATGACAAATGAATGTTTTGGTATTTATCTTGGTAACATGGCCCAAAATTTGCAAATGTCGAATGCTTTGCATCCTGAGTTGGGCAATGAAACAATCAATTTGGCCATGCTTGGGAAGGCAGTATACTGTAATACAAAGGTGTGCATTTGTATTGTTTTAGGCCTCTATAGGATTTGAAATATCTATTTTTGTCATCTTTTTTGAGTGATCTATAATTTGACTGGTTGAGTGGACAAGCCAAAAAATGATCCCTAGCCTGACTACATTTACAGGACTATAATGAAGACAATGTCAAAGAAAATGAAAATCATATAGATATATTGAGAAACAAACATTTTGAGTCCCACATGTTGAATGATTCTCAAGATTCTGCTATATTTATTGCAGTTAATGCTGCTAAGAAGAAAAGGCATCCATGTATAAATCTAATCCAGGGCCCTCGTAGGTTAGGGACAACCTTAATGGTGGTTTCACTTCTTTGTATCTTACTTCATCAGAGGTACAAAGTACTAGTGTGTGCACCAACAAATGGTACAATATTAGAAATTGTGCTTAGATTCTTCAAACTAGTTAAAAGTCCATCTGATCAGTGCCCCGATATATGCAACCTTCCATGTATTTTGACCTTGAGTGACCTTCTACTAGTTGGAAACGAGGAGTGCTTGGATGTCGAAGGTCCTCTGGAAAATAGTTTCCTTCCATATCAAGACGAATGCTTATTAAAATATTGTGTGCCAATGACAGGATGTAGGCAGAGAGTGGCATCTTTTCTTGATTTTCTTGAATCAACAATTTCAAAATATGAGGTTTTTCAAGAAACAACATAAAAGACGCAATCAGTTAACTTTCTACAATTCATTAGAAAAAGGCTTGGAAACTTAGTTGTAGAATTTTTTGAGTCTGCAAGGATTTTATTGAATGATTATTCAGGACCAATCTTAGAGAAATAGGATTTGGATTATCTGACTGAAGCTATTGAGTGTTTTTCAAATCTAATTCAAAAAAATGCATGTAAGGAGAAAAGTCTTAGAGCATGCTTTCCCAGTGAAGGAGAAATCTGTGAAGAGGCAACAAAGTGCACATAGATATTTAGAGAGAGAGTGATTAATAATAGAAAGTTCCTAAAAGAAGTCGTTTCCTGCTCGAGAATTGAATGTATCCATCTCCAAAGGAAGGAACTACACTGTGCAAGAACAATCCCTAGGCAAAACATTTTAAAAATGTGTTTGTCATGTGCTAAAGTGGTCTTTTCAACTATATCATTGTCTAGAAAGAGCTTCATGAACTTGGCAACACCATTTTATTGTTTGATTATTGATTAGGTGGCCCAAATCAAAGACGACAAATCTACAATTTCACTACAGATTGAAGGTGTAACACATGCATTTCTGATAGGAGATCCAAAGTAGTTACCTGAAACAATAATCAACAAGGTTTATTTACAGTGTCCTTTTAAAAATTCTCTTCCCAATTTCATTTTCCTAAAAGATCTTATAAATTTATTAATTCCATGCTATGGTTGGTTCATCAACTTGCGGAGAAAATGAAATATGGAACAAGTCTCTTTGAAAGATTGGAGAGGCTTGGACACCCATTTCATCTTCTAACTATACAATATTGCAAGCATCCATCGATAAGTATTTTCCCAAATTGGGAGTTTTATGACAACTGTATTGAGAATTATCCAAATGTGGAAATGAAGCCATATGGATATGGCTATGTCACATCAGAAATGTATGGAGCATACACATTTATTAATATAAAGGACGGAAGAGAGGAAGATAATTTTGGGAAGGGTAAGAGGAACATCATGGAGGCTGTTGTTGTCATGTACATACTTTCTAAACTATACAAAGGTAATTTCATTGTTTTGTTTGATTTGTATGTATACAAATGTGTTTTCTTATGTCCTAATTGGACCATTTTCAAATTGGTGTAGTGAAATGTCTAATTAGACCATTTTCAAATTGGTAAATTATTGTAGTGAAATACCTTTACAATTTCAAGTGGGTACATATGTGTCCTGAAGTAATTCTTTTTTTCTTGACTATTCAAGTTTTGAAAAGTATGTTGTTTATCTCAAATTATTTATAATAATGCACTTGTTAATTGATTAGTTTGGCCCTTCATACTGAAGATAATAAGAAGAAATGCATTCTAAAGGTTGTTCAATCTTATTGTTAAATTAAAAGAGGAAAAGCATAAAAAAACAAAAATGTGTATTAGTTGGATTTTGTGTTATGTAAGGTCTGTATCCATGTTTTTTGAATTGATAGAAGGTCATATTCTATTGAGAAAACAATTTTTTTGTTAGGAATTGTTCATTATTTTCTTTTTTAGAAAACTAGTATTAGTTCCAAGGAAAAACTTGTTGAATCTCTTCTCTTCTTCCTTGGACTATCTGGGTGGAGGGCATCTCAACTGTCAACCATAATGGTGGTTGGTAATCCTAAGGGACTCTTATTGCATTTGCACTTGTGACCTATAGTCTCCTCATTAGAAACATGCCTTGGGAAGATTGTTCGATTGAGCTAACTCTTAGGGCTGAAATTGTGGTTGTAGCCAAAACAATTAGTGTCTAGTCTTAAGGATGACAAGAGTGTTGGCTTTGATATGCTTATAGGGTTAGTGCAATGCAAGCTTCACACATTTGACCACTAACTTTGGGTGCTCCAATGGCAATCTCAAGGACCAAATTCTCTCATGGGAATTTAGCAATGGTCATTATTGAAAACATCACCATCCCTCATCAATGGGTCCAAACCCCTTTGGGCAACTAGTAGCCATCAATAACATCTACTACCTTTGTTCGAAATAATGTACCATCAACATAAGTTAAGAGAACTTATTTTAGTAGGGATAAAATGATGACACTTAATAATCATAATTAGAAGTGTGCATAATTGTACAAATGGAAAGTTGATATCATGATAGCTTTCAAATTTTTTCTTTTTTTTAGAATTATCTTAATCCTATTTTCCTTATCTGGATGGGTCTTATGCTATGTTGCATAGGGACCTAAACTCCCCTCCCCCACCCCCCTCCCAAGGGAAAAAAATGCAAAACCTATTGTTTCAAAGTGTTGGGAATGTCACTGGGGATGTGGGTGTGCAATTTTTCTTAAATTGTAGTAACTAGAAATTTATTCTTCTAACTGATTAATTATGTATTTTCTTTGCTATGGAAAACAACAAATAAATGACACTGCAATTATTTGCAAATAAAAACATGGCAGAAAAATAAAATGTTGGAAACTGAGAAATTCATAACACACAATAAAATTTGAGAATTATTTTTGGACAGTTGTCCCCGAAAAAATGAAGTGTGGGAAAAAAGGTGCAGCAAATGAGGGTTTTATTGTTATATGCAGCAAAATTTTTTTGAGTACAATCTGGATTCCCAAAACTGGCAACCCTCCACAAGATAATCTGGCCAAAAATTAGTGAGACAAATTTTGTCTCACCCATCATCGATCTAGCTCCAAAATTGGCACAAACATGCCACTTGAACTACCCTTGTGTTAGCCTCTTCGCTGTCTCTGTGCAGGCCAAACTAGCACTGCCTAGAATTTGCTCTTATTAAGACATCCAACGCAACTTAGCCTCTAAGTATGACTCGTTTGGCCTTCTGGAATTTCTCTCGACCTCCAAGCATTGAATCGATCCTTAGTCTAGCTGAATTGAACTCCTCCTCTGAAGCTGCCTGCGCAATCCCTATGAAACCTCACTGAGGAAAACTCAGCCCCCCTACAACTGACTCTCTAGAACTAGAATCTCCTCAAAATCATTATCTCTGCCCCTCATTGACTATCTTTCCCCTCTGGCTCAAACTCTTATTTCCTACTCAGTTGTTGTTGTTGAATAACTCGATCTGCCAAGGAAAATCAATCTCAAGTGTGTATTGCTCCAACCCCATCGAACTCCTCTTATAATCTCTCGTTGGCTCACCAACGACCATGATTAAATCCTTATCAATGACTAAAATCATCTCTAAGTCAATCCATGTGAGTTTCTAGAGAAATCTCACCTTTCTCAATTAATACATGTTAATTAATCACTTTTCCTAAGTTAGACTGAGGAAATATTTAATTATTAACTAATTAACTTAATTGAGCCATCTCTAGGTGTTTTCTCCTAAAACATTTTCTAGGTCCTGAAGTTCTAGTGTTTCTTAGCCTCTCTCACCAAAGTTGAGACTAGAACAGTTGTGTGATGCTACCCAACCATCAAAAACTATCAACAGGCACCTACTGGCTATCCCCAAGACATTCTAGGCATATTTTAGGAACATTTCAGACAAATTTTGTGGCTGTTTTGGGAATATTTTGGGGATATTCTAGGCATATGTCTTATGTTTTAACAATGGACATTAATGATTGGAGAATATGATTTTTTTTTGCATCCATTTTTTTGTATTACATTAAACCTAAATCTGTTGTACAAGTTTCTATAGAATAACACAAATTGACCCACAATTTAACACAATGATTTTTTATCCAAAGACCTTGGAAAAACCTTGAAGGGAAAACTAGTGAGGAGAGGGATATTTTATTTATTATCAAAAAAATTATTACAATATTTATTTAAAATAAATTAAACATTCTTATCTTCCTCGAAATTTGTGCTTAAATTTCCTTGGAGAAAGTGTTGAGGTACCTCCTCAAATTTCATGCCTGAAAGTTTTAGAAATTCATGCCCAGCTCACACAGGAATTCATGCCACTACTGTATTGTCAGTCTCCCTCAAAATTCATTTCTTTGGCTTGAAATTTGTGCATTGACAGAATAAAAAATCTTCGCTAGATTTCAGAGCCCTGACACTTTTATTTTTGTACCCCTAAAAGCGTTGTGAACACCACTGAAAGACTTGAAAATCACACCCTGTTTGCTCAAAATTTAAAGCCGACTATCTCAAAATTTGCGCGGCATTGAATACAGCCCAAACCCTTGACTTTCATGCCATAAATTATAATAGTAAATTCTTATCAATTCCCTCAATTTTATTGCTCAACCTATTTCAAAAAACGAACTAAAATGGCCTTGAAACTCATGATAACCCAGCTACAATTTGTGGTGGAGAAGATCCTTGATTTCTGTGCCTTCTCAACTTGAAGCTCATCACTGTTATTCCTTTCTTCTGTTGTACTTCTCTCTCGACCTCCTTTTCTCCTTAACTTCACATCTCATGAAGTGCCCAAATGGTGCCTTCTCCCCTTTCTTTTTCCACTATGTTCTCTCATTAAGAAGAGAGACATAACCCATAGGATTCACATTCTATATTTATATATATTTCAAATCAAGAGGTAAGACATGCCTTAGTAAATCATGAATTCATCATGACAAACTCTGCTCTGGCATTTTGGATGTATATAGTTCTTAGTAGAACTACATGGGACTTGTCAGTGCCAAAGGATTTTGCAGCCTTTTACACAAGCCTCGTTTCCTCATTTCAGTGAAAACATTATTTGCCTCGACCATATTATTAATATATGTATCCTATTTTATAGGCAGATTGAAGTCCATGAGACAATTCTGGATTAGCATATATTACATTTCCTCATTTTTCATCTATTGATATTCATGTCACTACTTTGTAGTTTCTAAAGCAATTACAATCAGTTGCATATTTTTCTTGTTTCTATTCCAGTTTAGATTTATTGGCAACATCAAGTAATTCTAGTTTTCTTTAGATTTGTTGTACGTATTTTTGAGATCTCTACAAATGTGATAATTAAGGAATTTTATATTGTTCAATGTAATATAGTGTTTTATAGCAGTTGGATTTGTTATCCAAATTTGAGCTTCTCAACTTTACACTCAGATATGCTTAGTATTAATTTAATTGGTTTGTTATATATCTCCTTAGCACATTGAGCTCTTTGACTGCTAATTGTTTGAGTGTTTGTATATTTTCTAAATTATTACAAAATTCGGATGCAAATATTTCATTGGTATAGTTTTGTTAGCCTACCAAATATTTCTCATGGGATAGTTAAATTCATATGGGAATTTTGGCATATAGTCAGGAAAAAAAGAGACAGAAGAACTTAAATGATGTAATACCATGAGTGGTAATTGCATATGAAGGAAAATATACAATCATACACATCAAGGATGAAGGAAAAACTTAGCATAATAACTTACAAGTCATGTTGTTGTTTTGGTATCTAACTATGGTCATAAGCTAAACAAAACATAAGCTAAATTGGGAATATTAGTAAAAATAGGTTGTTAACAATTAGAGTACGCATATTTTAAGGGAGTGTATTATTGCAAGTAA
Source organism: Pinus tabuliformis (assembly GCA_031772625.1). Lineage (NCBI taxonomy): Eukaryota > Viridiplantae > Streptophyta > Pinopsida > Pinales > Pinaceae > Pinus > Pinus tabuliformis. The sequence continues at coordinate 599,272,014 of CM062814.1, read as the reverse complement.
TTTGGAAAATACTATTCTTGGCCACACATTGCCTTTGAGTTTGAGTATGAGTGAAGCGTCTAGCAGATCTATTGAAGCATGGTGCCTTAGTGTATGAAAATGACAGTTTGTGTGTAGCATCCTCCTAGCCAAGAGGCTTGTATAAAATATTCTTGAAAATGATAAGGATACTAAAATCTAAGAATAAACCATTTTGGAATTGTCTATGGGATATGATCAATCTAAATATTGTAATTAAATATATGGGTTGGAGACTTGTTGGATGATCCCATCAAACTTTGATCCATAATAACTTTTTTGGAGAGATTGGAAGTTCACATATAATCTAAAAAGGCCTTCTACTTTACATGGAACCATTTAACAATATAATCTGTCATATCATTCAAGGGTGAACGTCAATAAATCTCATTGTGTTTCTCATTGTGTCTGAGTTATATCTCTATTATTTTGTGGTAATTTTCTTCCACTCGGAAACTTTGGTACTTTTTGGGCCTTGGAATATCTAAAAGTTGCAGCGGAAGACTAGAGGAACATAAGGAATTGAGGAAATTGATTTTTCGAATTGCATGGGGAGGGATTCAGAATTTTGAATAAGGTTTCTAAAATTGAGTACAAATTTTTATTTTGTTGTTTGTACTATTTTTATGTCATTATGCCTCATATGCTATTGTTAATTGGGTGCTTGTTATTATGTGCTCTAATGACATGAGAACTAAAACAATAGAGTCAAATTCCTTCTGGGAAATAGAACAATCTAGGAAATACAAAAAAGAAGTATTTACGAGATGGTGCATCAATTGAACTTTATGTTGTTGTTAAGTAGGGTGAGGGTGTGAAATATTTGCAAGTAAATAAAAGAGACCTCTAGACCCCATTCCCAAAAATTTTCATTGGGAATTGACTCTTTTCAATAAACACTTCTACTTATCAAAGTTGATAAGCAGGGGTGTTACAACATCAACTCGGTTGAAATATGCAATTTTGTTTTGTCTGAAATTCATCTTGTAGCTGCATTTTTTTTAAATCAATGGCTATAAATGTAATTATAAGGATTTCCATAACTCTTCACATAATTCTTTATAGTGTGCTAGCTCAATGGAAGAGTGTTTTCCTTACAAGCAGGAGGTTGGTGGTTTGATTCCATTATGCGCTAAAATGAATTAATCAATGATTTTGTAGTTTATTTTTAATTAAATGTTTTTTTATATCAGTTTATTTCAATGGTGAGATATTTATGGATTCATTGTTTTATATTGTCTCTAAAGAGACAAAAGTGATCTTGAAATAATTTATTTATCGTCTCTACAGAGACAATAGAAAGTATTAAAGACATATTGTCTCTAATCTGAGTGTTGTCTCTAGAGAGACAAAAATGAAATTGTCTCCAAAGAAACAAAAATGAAATTGTCTCCTAAGATACAATAATGCTTGTGTTATATATTGTCTTTATAGAGACAATATTTTTTAAGACAATAATTTTTAAGGCAATATTTTTTAAGACAATATTTTTTAAGACAGTAATCTTTATGACAATATTTTTTAAGACAATAATCTTTAAGACAATATTTTTTAAGATAGTGATATTTAAGACAATAATTTTTGAGACACCTGCTTAAAGAAAATATTTAATACAATACGCAAGTTTTTTTTTCTTAAGTTAAGACAATTTACCCAAAAATTGTCTCAAATATTGTCTTAAAACCCTCCTTTATGTAGTAGTGGTTGGACCATGATTCACCATGATTGGCCATGGATGACCATGGTTGTGACAATGTGAAGTTATACCATGAGGAAATCTTTGTCACAACGTAACCATGGCTATTGACGATCATTGACCATGATTAACCATGGTTGATTTTCATATTGAGACAATCTTTGTCACAATGTGACATAGGACCATGCTTAATAATGGTTGACCATGGTTGATGATGGTTGACGATGGATGATTTTGATATTGAGACTTTTTTTGTCACAATGTAATGTTGGACCATGGTTGACTATGAATGACAATGGTCGATTTTCATATTGACTATGATTGATTTTCACTTTGAGACAATGATTGTCACAATTTGACATTTAACAATGGTTGACCATGATTGACTATGATTGAAGATGGTCAACAATGGTTGATTTTCATATTAATACATTTGTTTTATAATGCGATGTTTGGACCATGGTTGATGATGAATGATCATGGGCTATGAAGGTTAACAAAGGTTGAACATGGTTGATTTTCATATCGAGACAAAATTTGTCAGAATGTGACGTTGGACCATGGTTGACCATGAAGGGATTTATATTAAACCCAAGGGATTTATACTAAACCCTAGGATTAATATTATAAAACCTGTGAATAATATTATACCCTAGCAAAATGGACCCTTACATTAATAAGCCCAAGGGCTTGATATTATAAACCTAAGGGACTAATACTAAAACCCCAAGGGAATAATATTAAACCTAACGGTTTAATATTATAGAACCAAGGGATATAAGCCCTAATATAAATATTATAAACCCTAAAATAAACATGGTTGACCATTGTTAACCATGGCTTATTTTCATATTGACACAATCTTTGTCATAATGCGACGTTGGACCATGGTTGAGCATGATATATTTTCATATTGAGATGATCTTTGTCATAGTGCAACATTGGACCATGGTTGATTTTCATATTGAGACAATCATTGTCACAATGTGACATTGGACCATGATTGACCATGCATGACCATGGTTGTCATAATATGACGTTGTAGAAAGAGACAATCTTCATTACAATGTTACTGTGATTATTGACCATGGTTAACCATGGTTGACCATGATGGATGGTGGTTTACCATTGTTGACGATGGTTGACCATGGTTTATTTTCAAGGGATTGATATTAAACCCTAAGATTAATATTATAAACCCTAATACTAAAAATTATAAATCCAATATTAAACTTTAATATTATAAACTCAATATTAAAAGGTCCTAATGTTATAAACCATGTATTAAAACCCAAGTTTTATAATGCAGCAATGTGTCATTGAACAAATTACAATGTAATGTAGCATTGCGATAATGATTGTTAGCCTTATTTTCATATTGAGACAATGGTTGTCATAATGTGATGTTGGATACATTTTTGTACCATTCCAATGTTAGATTATTAAACTGTTGATATGATAAGCCCAAGGGACTAATAAACCCATGGGATTATAAACCCAAGGGAATAATATTAACCCCAAGGGATTAATATTATAAACCCAAGGGAATAACATTAAACCCTAGGATGAATATTTAACCTAGGAGTATAAACATTAAAATTAATAAACCTAAGGGATTAATATTGTAAACAGTAGGCTTAATATTAAACCCTAGGAATATAAACCCTATGATTAATATTAGAAGCCTAAGGAAGTTATATTATAAACCTAATGGATTATAAATGAAAGGAATCTATATTAAACACTATGATTAACATTATAAACCCTATCAATAATATAATACTCTAGGAATATGAACCCTTAGTTTAATAAACCCAAGGGATTACTATTATAAACCCAAGGCACTAATAAAAACAATGGATTAATACTAAAAACCTAAAAACCCCAAAGAATTAATAGTGTAAACCCAAGGTATATAAACTCTAAGATAAATACTATAAACCCTAAAAATATATGGCTGGCCATGGTTGACCATGGTTGATTTTCATTTTGAGACAATATTTGTCACAATGCGACATTGGACCATATTTGACCAGGATTGATTTTCATATTGAGAGAATCTTTGTCACAATATGATGTTGGACCATGTTTGACCATTTTTTAATATTAAAAACCCAAGGGAATACCATTAAACGCTAGGATGAATATTAAACCCTAGGAATATAAACCCTAAAATTAATAAATCTAAGGGATTAATATTATAAACACTAGGCTTAATATTAAACCCTAGGAATATAAACCCTAAAATTAATAAACCCAATGGATTAATATTATAAACACTAGGCTTAATATTTAACCCTAGGAATATAAACCTTATGATTAATATTATAAACCCAATGAATTTATATTATAAACCTAATGGATTATAAACCCAAGGGATCTATATTAAACGCAAGGAATAATATTATAAATGGTCTCAATAATATTATACCCTAGGAGTATGAACCCTTACAGTAATAAACCCATGGGATTGATATTATAAATCTAAGGTACTAACAAAAACAAGGGATTAATACTAAAAACATAAAAAACCCAAAGGATTAACATTGTAAACCCAAGGTATATAAACCTTAAAAATAAATATCACAAACCCTAAAACAAACATGGTTGACCATGGTTGATATTAATATTCAGACAATTTTTGTCACAATGTGACGTTGGACCATAATTGACGAGGATTAATTTTAATATTGAGATAATATTTGTCACAATGTGGCGTTGGACCAAAGTTGACCATGGTTGATCATGGTTGATTTTCATATTGACAATCATTGTCACAGTGCGACATTGGACCATGGTTGACCATAGTTGGCCATGGATGACCATGGTTGTGAAAATTTTATATTGGACCATGAGACAATCTTTGTCACAATGTAACCATGGCTATAGATGATCATTGACCATGATTTACTTTGGTTGATTTTCATATTGAGACATTTTTTATCACAATGCGACGTTGGACCATGGTTCATAATGCTTGACGATGGTTGACCATGGTTGATGATGGTTTATTTTGATATCGACACAATTTTTGTCATAATGTGACGTTGGACCATGGTTGACCATGATTGACCATGGTTGATTTTTGTATTTACCATGATTGACCATGATTGATTTTCATTTTGAGACAATCTTTGTCACAACGTGACATTTAACCATGGTTTACCACGGTTAACTATGATTGATTGTTAATGATGGTTGATTTTCATATTGAGACAAAATTTGTTATAATGTGATGAGGGACCATGGTTGATCCTAAACATGGTTGATTTTCATATCAAGACAATTTTTGTCACAATGTGACATTGCAATATGGTAAACCATGATTAACCATGATTATAAACCAAAGAGATTTATATTAAACCCTAGGATTAATATTATAATCCCTATGAATGATATTATACCCTAGGAATATGGACCCTTGGATTAATAAACCCAAGGGACTAATAAACAAAAGGGATTAATACTAAAAACCCAAGGGATTATAAACCTACGGGAATAATATTAAACCTAAGGGTTTAATATTATAGACCTAAGGTATATAAACCCTAAGATAAATATTCTAAACCTTAAAATAATCATGGTTGACCATTTTTGACCATGGTTGATTTTCATATTGACACAATCTTTGTCACAATATGAAGTTGGACCATGGTTGACCATGATTGATTTTCATATTGAGAAAATGTTTATCACAATGCAACATTGGACCATGGTTGGCCATGTTTGACCATGATTGACCATGATTTATTTTCATTTTGAGATGATCTTTGTCACAATGAGATATTTGACCATGGTTGACTATGAATGAAGATGGTTGACGATGGTTGATTTTCATATTGAGACAATGTTTGTTATAATGTGATGTTGGACTATGGTTAACCATGAATGACCATAGTTGACGATGATTAATGATGGTTGAACATGGTTGATTTTCATATCGAGACAATATTTGTCACAATGTGATATTGGACCATGGTTGACCATGATTATAAATATAAGGGATTTATATTAAACCCTACAATTAATATTATAAACCTCATTAATAATATTACACCGTAGGAATATGGAACCTTACATTAATAAACCCAAAGGCTTGATATTATAAACCCATGGGAATAATAAACGCTAGGGATTAATACAAAAAACCCAAGGGATTATAAACCCAAGGGCATAATATCAAACCTAATGGTTTAATATTATAGACCCAACATATATAAAAATTAAGATAAATACTACTAACCCTAAAATAAACATGGCTGGGCATTTTTACCATGGTTGATTTTCATATTGACACAATCTTTGTCACAATGCGACATTGGACCATGGTTGACCGTGATTGACAATGGTAGACCATGGCTGACCATAGTCGACGATGGTTAACCATGGTTTATTTTCATATTGAGATAATATTTGTCACAATGTGATGTTGGGCCATGGTTGACCGTGTTTGATTTTCATATTAACCATGATTGACCGAGATTGACCATAGTGACCTTATTTGACCATGGTTGATTTTCATATTTAGAAAATATTTGTCACACTGTGACATTTTAATAAATATTATAAACCCTAAAATAAACATGATTGAGCATCGTTGACCATGGTTGATTTTCATATTGACAAAGTGTTTGTCACAATGCAGCGTTGGACCATGGTTCACCATGATTGATTTTCATATTGAGACAATATTAGCCATAATACGATGTTGGACCATGGTTGATTCTCATATTGAGACAATCTTTGTCACAATGCGATGTTGGACCATGGATGACCATGGTTATCATAATGTGACTTTGGACCAAGAGATGATCTTGGTCACAATGTGACCATGATTGTTGACAATGGCTGACGATGATAATATTATTTAATGTTATTAATATTAATAATTGATGTTAAATTAATATTTATAAATATTAAAAATAATATTGATATTCAAATTAATACTAATAATTAATATTAATATTAATATCAATATTCAAATTAACATTTATATTTATATTAATAAATAATATTAAAACTTTATATTAAAATGTTATAAATATTTAATTTTAATAATAATAAAATTTATTAGTTACTATTAATATTAATATTAATAAATTAAAATAATATTAATATTCAAATTAAAATTAATATTTATATTAATATCAATAAATAATATTAAAATGTTATAAATATTTAATGTTATTAATAATAAAATTTATTAGTTACTATTGATATTAATAGTATTAATAAATTAAAATAATAATAATAATAATAATAAAATATTGTAAATGAAAATTTATTAATATTATTATTAATACTAAAGGTTGTTAATATTATTTATAGTAATAATGTCAATGTAATTATTAATATTAATATTATTAATTACATGTTATTAAATTTAATAATTAACATGAAAATTAATATAGATATTAATATGATTAAAAGTAATATTATTTTTTTGTAAGCTGAAGAGTTTTTATAAATCAAAAGTCATATACAAGGATGTCGAAATTCATACGGTCTCACCCTGACCAGGTGTTTTGACTAATGCGATAACAATACAACATACAAAAAGAAAAATTTCTAGCTGAGAGGCCCAAAGCCTAAGAGGTCTAACATTCCAGAGAACTAAAAGAACGAGAAACACACCAGTGAACATAGTCAGTTGTCAGAGGTAATTGAAGGAGGGTGGTCTGGTCCAGTAGCTGAGGGTGGTGAAGGTTGTTAGATGTAGTTGACATGTTGCTCAAAGTGACACTGAAATTACTGAAGCTGCTCTAATTTGGCCATGACAGCCTCATTCTCCTCCATGTGAACTTGATTAAGGGTGTCCAGTTGACAAGAGATAGATTGCACAATTTCGAGGATCGCCGAGGAGAGGCCTGGCCTCTTGGAAGGTTCCCGACTCGAAGTCCCCGAATTTCCTTGGTTGTTGTAGCCCCGAGGTGTCGTAACACATTAACGTTCCTACCCATGGCAACCTATGCCTGCGCCATGACCAAGATGAGAAACCATCTAGTGATGGTTTCCCACTATGGAAGTAACCGAAGAGCTTTGATTACCATATATTTCATGATCCCCATGACCAGAGCCTCTCAAAGTACCCACACCTTGCCTAACTCCCGCCTCAAACATATGCGGAACCACCCCAAGACCCAGTGAGGGCGGGAGAGCCTTCAGGCTTCATCAGGGAAAGGGAGTGCGAGTAGTGGGTGTTGGACTTCATGATGGAGCTTAGAGAGGAGCCGTGGAGCCAGAAGAAAGAGCCACCTAGAATGCTACCACCTACAACCTAGAACCAAACAAGCCGTGCTGCAGACTTGAGGGAAGAGGATAACCAAGACAAAAACCACCGATAATTCGTTACCCGAATAGAGACAAGCTTAACTAGAGTGGAAGTAAAAGACTCGAGAGGAGAGAGACGGATATAAAATATCAGATGCCCAAGAAGAAATTGAAAGGAAATGTGTTCAATTCAATATTGACACCAGAGCTATAGCAGAGAATTGGAGGGTGAATTGAGACCAGAGACGTCGAAAAGGAAGAGCCACGATGCGATAAGACCTGTAGTCCAATGCCACCTTGAAACTGAAAACACCACCCCAAGAGCTACAAAACCACATGTGGCCACAGAACTAGGAAGAAAGGAACCTGAATCCTGACACAAAGCACTCGAGAATCTGCCCCTAAGAGGCCAAGATGAGAAACCTCGAGAGCAGAAGGAAATTGAAGATAAATCCATCAAGAACCAAAGAAGACGCGTCCTCCAGGGAGGAGCTGGGATGGAAAGTTTATTAATTAGCAGGGGCAAGAAAGAGAATGTCGCTAGAAGCACGTTTGAGGTGCACAGGAAGGACCACCACCCTAAACCAGGAGCCAGAGAAGATGCAAGCAGGGATGGATGCACGTTACGCAGAGAGACATTAGACAACTAGAGAGTTTCACAATGGACATAATATAACCAAAGGAGGAGCGGCTCCATCACGTCAAAGCAATTACATACAGGTGAATTTGAACGGTTCGTACACGTGAGAGCATTGATATTAACTCTAGCATGGTGGAGGTGTTGATGTCCTACCCTGTCTTGCCTTAAACAATGCACAACTAGCATCTGTCACGTGACGGGTGGCTTCCACAGCCTAACACGCCATGAGGGAATGATTAAAAGTAATATTAATATTTGCCTTCATATTAATTAATATTTATATTAATAATGAATATTTAAATTAATAGTAATTTTAATCTTAATATTAGGATTAAAATTAAAATTAAATTAATTTAAATTTATATTATATATAATAATCTATAATAAATTTTCCAATTAATATTAATAATTAATATTCAAATTAATATAATATTAATATTAAAATTAATATTAATATTAAAATGTTATTAATTTTTAATGTTATTAATATTTAATGTAATTAATATTAATACTAAAATCTATTAATTAATATTAATATTAATCATATTAACAAAATAATACAAACAATCAGGTGTTTCGTGATTAAATGCAAGGATAATTGTATGTGCTGTGTTTCATAGGTTCGGGAAAACAATTGGTTCATTTTTTATTATTTCATCCACTTTTTATTTTTTTTAATTTCATTTTCTTTGATCCTCATGTGTGGAGATAAATAAGAGGTGCAATAAACTTTTAATTATCATTTGGTAAAAAAATAATTTAAGTAGGGTTTAAACACTTGATTTAGATATGCAAGGAAGTTATCACTATTAAGTTCATTCATTGATGGAGTGGCGACGAGAATATACTGGCATCTTTTATTTTAAACCATCAGATCAAATGTATTACTTAGAAAAAGGATTAAAGTAGTCAATTCCAATAGGGGGAACGCTTATCGACATAACGAGGTTCTTCATAAAATATTAATCTACTACCTATAGATTGTGTGGTTTGATTTTAGCTGACCATAAAAGCTCTAGCACATTGCCTTCTTTGCACCAGCCTTGTAAATGAGCATGCACATTGCCTTCCTTTCCATCTCAAACTGAAGAGCGTAGTAGACTCTGTTTAATGGTTGTTTCGAAGGCACCTTCAAAGAATGATTGAATGTTTAGACAAGTGGAAAACATGAGCATCTTAGCGTGACACATCGAGGATTACATGCTTATAACCTAAAAAGTGGCTAAAATTCATTACACGTTAGTCCATTTTCCAATGTGATTTAGAATGATTAAGTAGGAAATTTCAATGTGATGATGTGGTGGAAAATAATTAATTTCCTATTAGTACCCGCAATCAATGGCATGGGACTATTGTAATCTATTTTTGAGTCATGGCATTAATCTATCTCGAGACTAACTGTCTAGACCTAAAGTTTAGGTGCTTATTTCATATAGTAAGTTTTCCAAAGCTATCAAATAAACGCATAAGAATTTTGATCATCTTATTTTACCTCTTCCCAAGGCAAAGAGGTTATATTAGTCGTATAATTTCTATATTTTCCATATAATTTTTGGAAATCGAAACTTATTCTAGTATTAGTTTACTCGCATTAATTGTTTGGCTCATGTTTGGTTCATTTTCACTTAGGAATGGTTTATATATATATATATATATATATATATATATATATATATATATATATATATATATATATAGATATATAGATATATCATATCGATGCTTTGTGAGGTAACCAACACATATCAGCATCGATTCCTTGTCAGGTAACCGACACGCCACAACACATACCACCAGGCCATGAGGCCACATGGACATGTGCATGTGAACCTGTAGACGGTTCTTTAAGCATGGTAGAGGAAGGATCGAATTCAAGTTCCTTCTCTTCCAACCTAGCGCAAAATTTCTATTTCCTTTCATAAATTCCCTGAGCGACGAGTTGCTACAGGTGCGAGGAGTCATTGCAGTTGTAGCTATGTTAGATATGCAAGGTTTGTTGACTCTATTAGATATGATATCATGACAGCCCCAACACTACCGCAATATAATTACCTCATACCCATTCCAGATGTATCCAGTTTGCTTGTCAAGTACACATCACCTAGGAAGGTATAATACACTGCAAGAAACGAGTCACAATTATTTTAAAGAAGCTCTACTCAGTTTAACTACTCAGATAATTGGTTTTACATACTTCTATTCCTATTCTTGTGCTTGCACACTCCTATACTTATAGAAAACATAATGATGGAAAACATAGAGAGCTTGTAAGTGTGTAACTTGGGTTTCTAGGCTCCTTAAACTATGAGAACTGGCCTACTACAATTCTCACAAGGCGAAGAACTATGATACTATCGAAGTTGTGTGACCGGACGTGTGGGAAACATCACTTTCCTTATTCAAACCATGCTTGGTATGCACAATTATCATTCCAACAAGCTGATTGGTAATTGTAGCAAATGCTTTTGTTAAGAGCACTATAAAAGTCATTTCATATAATGATTTGAATATTGTCTTCCTTGGAAAACACATGTATTTTATGCAACCCTTCTAGAAAGTATGATAGTGGTACACACACGCACATGGCTAGCATGTAAACACTACATGCATACCCGAAAATTAACTTGTATATCATTGTTCTGCATTTAAACACATGGGAAAGATGTTATAGTTCAAACATGTAGTGTTGACACATATACTATATTATCACGGAGCTCCACCAAGGAACCCAAGCATGTGGCTTTGTATCATATGATTTGAACCCAAGCATGTGGTTTTGTATTATATGATTTGTCATAGTTGATTAGTTGTGTTTAGGAAAAGGAGAAAACCAAAATATAGAAGCCAAAAGCCTACTATTGGAATTATTTTGCAAACAAAGCTATTGCTGGGGCACTTTTTGGAGATCATTCCTTGCACGTAGTTGGGGGATGTGCACAAAGCACCATACAAAGCTACAGGAAAGGCCAATGAATATTCAATATTGTTTTTCATCCCAAAAATCATTCATGTGGACAAAACGTTGAAGTTTTATGAGTACTCTATTATTGGAAATAATAATCCCAACCACCACAATAAACAGTCAGACAGCAGCCATACCTGTCAGACATGATTTTTGCAGGTTGCGTCTCTACTTGAAGACATTTTTGCAGTTTGTGTCCCCTCCATGAAAATGAAAATTAAATTCGCCAAATATTTTTAACATGGTATCAGAGCGGGTTAAACTTTGTTAGTGTAAAAACAAGTGTCTTTACTAACAGTAAAAATTGTTTTTGAGCGCGGATTGTTGTTTAGCATATTTACCAATAGGTAGAAAGTTTTTTTTTATGCTCACAAATGGAAACATCAAGCACAAGCTTGACTAATCCTCAAATACCTCAGTTTAATGGAAAAAATTATGATTATTGGGCTATTACAATGAAGGCCCTATTTTCTTCTCAAGATATTTGGGATTTGGTGGAGAATGGTTTTCAAGAACCAGCAAATACAATAGCATACAATACCTTATCTCAATAAGAAAGAGATGTGTTAAGGGACAACAAGAAGAAGGATTCAAAAGTCTTGTTTTATATCTTTCAAGCAGTTCATGAAAGTATTTTCCCAAGGGTTTCAACAACAACGAAGTCCAAACAAGCACGGGACATCCTCCAGATAGTGTACCAAGGCATGGCAAAAGTCAAGACAGCGAAGCTGCAAATGTTGAGGAGAGATTTTGAAACACTTTGTATGAAAGAGTTTGATAATATAGACTCATTTTTTACACATGTAAGTGGGTTGGTTACTCAAATCAGGTCTCATGGTGAGACACTTGAGCAAAGAAGAATAGTTGAGAAAATTTTGAGAAGCCTGCCAGTAAGGTTTGAGGCCATTGTTGTGGCCATAGAAGAGAGAAAGGATCTCTGATAATTTTCAGTGGATGAGCTTAATGCATCACTAATTTCTCATGAACATAGACTAAACAGAGTAGCAAGTTCCTCATTGGAGCATGCCTTCAAGACAAAAGTTTCATTTGGTCAAGGTCGACGCAGAGGAATATAATATGCTAGAGGAAGAGGAATAAGCCCACACAGAGGTGGAAGAATAAGCCATTCAAGCTCAAATGGAAGAGGCAGCAATCAAAATTGAAGTCAAGGCCCAAGCCAAAATCAAGCACAAGGTCAGAGGTATGATAAATCTAAGTTCAATGTCATCACTGTAAAAAGTATGGTCATTATGCAAATGAATGTAGAGAGAAGCAATATGATATTAGTAACAAACCAAGTGTAAATTTCACAAGAGAAAATTAGAACCATGATAGCATGTTTTTAGCTTGTAATGTAGCACAAGAAAAACAGAGTGATATACGGTATCTAGATTCAGGGTGTAGCAACCACATGTCAAGAAACATAGAAATGTTTTCTAATTTAGATGAAAGTGTGAAATCTGAAGTGACATTAGGGACTGACAACAAAGTCTCTGTCATGGGAAAAGGAAGAGTAGGTATCCTAACAAAGAAGGGGGAGAAGAAATACATCTCAGATGTTTACTTTGTCCTTGGTCTGAAACATAATCTCATGAGCGTTGGACAACTCATGAAAAAAGGCTACAATGTCTTCTTCAAAAATGATGTGTGCACAATTTTGGATAGGCCTCCATGCAAACAGTTGATTGCAAAGGTTCAGATGACAGATAATAGAATGTTTCCCTTGAAGATAAGATCAGATTTGAAATAAGGTGCACAAGCACAACTATCAATGAACTCACAAGAGGATGGAAGAAAAGGGGCAGCTGTCACCCAAGTGAATTTTTAAGCAGAGGTAAAAGATGAAAACTGGTTATGGCATTTGAGATTTGGACATCTCAAATTTTCAGGTTTGAATTTGCTACATAGGAAAGGCATGGTGAAGGTTTTACCACTCATAGAAAAACCAGATAGCATATGTGAAGGATGTATATTTGGCAAGCAACATAGAGAGACATTTCCAACAGGAATGTTAGTGAGGGAGAAGGCACCTTTGGAGATTGTACACTCAGATTTATGTGGACCAATGCAGACACCATCAATTGGTGGTAGTCACTATGTATTGACCTTCATAGATGACTACACAAGGAAGACATGAGTATTTCTCCTAAAACAGAAAAGTGAAGTTTTTTGAGCGCTTTCACCAATACAACGCTCTTGTTGAAAAGCAAAGCGGGCATTTCATCAAATTCCTCAAAACAGACAGAGGTGGAGAATACATCTCAAATAACTTCCTTCAATTTTGCAGGGAGCATGGAATTTACAAGTAGTTTACAACAAGATATACACTGCAACAAAACGGTGTGGCGAAAAGGAAGAATAGGACCATTATGGAGATGGCAAGGAGTATGTTAAAGGCAAAGCATTTGCCAAATGACTATTGGGCTGAAGCTGTCACGTGTGCAGCATATATCTTGAATAGATGTCCAACCAAATACATCCAAAATATTGTTCCTAAAGAGGCATGGAGTGGAAGAAAGCATAGTGTCACTCACATGAGATTTTTTGGATGCGTGGCTTATGCACATGTACCAGATGAATTGAGAAAGAAGTTGGACAGTAAGGGGGAGAAATTCATATTTGTTGGATACAGTGATGAATCCAAGGCATACAAACTCTACAATCCATTAACCAAGAAGGTCATAATTAGCAGAGATGTGTAGTTCATAGAAGAGGAAGCATGGGATGGAAGTTTAGAAAAGACAATCAATGTGAAAGAAAGCATACCAAATGAGGATAGAGAGGAATTAATAGCAGCAAGTAATTCCTCAACAGTGACCCCCTCTACTCCTATTCAAGCACAGCAAAGTAGGCAGCAAGAAATGCCATCAAAAAATAATAAGACAGTTTCGCACAGCCAAGCAAGTGCTTCTCCAAGCACACCGCGAAGTGCGACACCAACTGACATGTCAAGCCCATCTTCAACAAGCACAAGAAGGCCAAAGTTTAGAAATTTGAACGAAATTTATGAGAAAGGTGAAGTTGATAGTAGCGCAGGTATGAATTCCTTATTTGCATTATTTTGTCATGTAGATGACCCAATCCACTTTGAAGATGTAGTCAAAGAAGAAAAATGGGTTGCGAAAATGGAGGAAGAAATAGAAGCAATAGAAAAGAATGTTACATGGGAGTTAGTGAGCCTTCCAAAAGGAAAACATGTCATTGGAGTGAAGTGGGTCTATAAGACCAAAAGTAACATTGAGGGAAAGATTGAAAGGCACAAAGCAAGGCTAGTTGTCAAATGATACAAGCAATAGCATGGAAGAGATTATGCGGAGACGTTCGTGCCCATCGCGCGTATGGAGACAGTGTGCACAGTTGTGGTGATTGCCACGCAGCATAAATGGACAGTTGATTAGATGGACGTAAAGTCAGCATTCTTGAATGGAGTGCTGAAAGAGGAAGTGTATGTTGCACAACCACCTGGTTATGAGATTGAAGGACAAGAAGACAAAGTATATTGGTTGAAGAAAGCTCTTTATTTATTGAACCAAGCACCATGCGCATGGTACAATAGGATAGATGCTTACCTGTTGGATAATGGTTTCGACAAATGTGATGGTGAGCCTGCTCTCTACATCAAAGAAAGCTAAGGTAAGATTCTCATTGTTGTCTTATATGTAGATGATTTGATCTTTACAGGAAGTGATGATTTCCTCATAGCTGATTTTAAACAAGTCATGAAGAGTGAGTTTGAAAATTATGACTGACTTGGGATTGCTAAGATATTTTCTGGGCATAGCAGTGAAGCAAACAAAAAATGCCATTTTTATCTCTCAAGCAAAGTATGTGGTAGAAATTTTGGAGAGGTTTAAAATGCAGAATAGAAAGTCTGCACCAACTCCAATTATCATAGGGTTGAATTTGAGCAAAGAAGATTGCAGTAGCAATGTCAATCCGACATTATACAAAAGCATGATAGGCAGCCTGATGTATTTGACTGCCACTAGGCCAGATATAATGTATGCAGTAAGTTTGGTGTCAATGTTCATGAAGACACCCAAGGAGGCACATTGGCAAGCAGCGAAAAGGATTTTGAGGTATGTAAATGGGACAAAACAGTATGGAATTTTGTACACAACAACCAGTGATTTCAGGCTGGTTGGTTACACTGACAGTGATTGGGCAGGGAGTGTCAATGACAGAAAAAGCATGTCACGATATGTTTTTCATTTGGGTTTTGGAGCAATTTCATGGGCTTCAAAGAAGCAGCCAATAGTGTCACTGTCAACAACAAAAGATGAATATGTCGCAGCAACAGCAACAGCATGTCAGGCAGTTTGGATGTGAAGGATGTTGAGGGATCTTCGCCATGACCGAGAGGGTGCGACAACTATTTTCTCGGACAACACCTCAGCAATTGCATTGTCAAAGAATTCTATCTTCCACAAGAGGACCAAGCATATTGATGCTAAATATCATTTTATTAGATAGTTGATTAACAATGATGAAATCGTGTTGCAGCACTACAGGTCACAGGAACAACTTGTTGATATTTTTACAAAGCCATTGGCAGGAGAAAATTTTGTTTATCTCAGAAATTGTTTGGGAATTATCAATGGCGGAAGTTGTGATTAAGGGGGAGTGTTGGAAATAATAATCCCAACCATTGCAATAAATAGTCGGCCAGCAGCCATACCTGTTAGACATAATTTTTGCAGGTTGCATCTCTGCTTGAAGACATTTTTGCAGGTTGCGTCTCAGCGTGAAGATAGAAGGACCGAAGCTAGACGCAAACCACTTATAAACTCAGAAAAGGCATTTAAAGAACTTATGTACTTAGATAAACAACTATGGGCAAGCATTAATTCAACAACCTTGCCCACACTCCAGCAACAATTGCGCGACTCTGATAACACTCAACAATAACATCAAAATCAATTTAGCTTTGTCATGAATTAAATGTAAAAATTCTCTGTTGAGTTAAATATGAATGTAAAATTCATTTTGAGAGTAAGAGCGTAGAAGAGTAAGACGGTGTGGAGAGGTTAGAGAGCAAGTAGAAAAAGAGTGCAAGTCTCTGTGGAGAAAATTGTGGAGCAATTTTTGGTGGGCACGTAAAACAACAGTTACTGTGTTTTACTGTGTAGTGTTGCGCATAAGTTTAAATCACTCTAATTTTTATTTTACTTGATGAATGAGTGGCAGTCTCATGTAAATGTATTTCATGTTTTAAAATTCGACACTAAGTTTATTGTATTGCTCCAAAACCTACTTCCTCATTTTCTCGTGAGCAAATATTATTCATAAGTCTCTTAAATAGTTGCGTGGTTGTGCGATATTCAACCCTGGAAAAATAGTCTCGCGGTTCACAAAGGTAGCTCCGCGAAATCAGCCTCACGGTGCACGAACCTAGTTTCACGAAAATAGCTTTGCGAAAGCCACAACTCTCTGCCTCTCCCCTCTGCGAAAACGAAAATTAAATTTGCCAAATATTTTTAACATCTATCTATTTAGATATGCAATAAGGTCGTTCTACTTTGTATCGAAACATATACGTCCTTGTAGCCATATTAATGTACATATTGTCTTGATATATTATTGTGGCTACAAGATTTAATACATGTATATAGTAGTTGTCTGTCACATTTCTATGGCGGTGTATTAATGTACTTACATTTGGTTAATGGATTTATAGTTAATAAAAACTTCTTACCTCCTTTAGGCACACCACTGTGAGGCTCACACTCAGGTTAGGCCTATTGTCTTTGAGGAGCTATTGCTATGTGGTTAATAATTTACGATTTTCTTTATAGACAATGCTTTTGTCATATCCAAAGTAAGTTTCAGTCCATGGGTGGAAACATACATACCTCCCCTCATATTCTTAATACTCAAAGATAATACCTATTTATGGGTGAGAGCCTAAAAATCTGGGTGGAAGCATTTCTAAACCTAATTAGAGTTCGTTGGGTGCCCTTTCTACCTTTTTATTGCGTGACGATTCATTCGGTGGTGTGAGAGTGGCCTGAGAGTCATCATATGGATATAGATGACACTATGGCAATTATTAGTATGAAGAGGTAGGCAGAGTTTTATCTCATTTCTACCTTCAAGGATAAATCTTTCATAATTATACCTGCCAGCGAGATCTGGACATTCTTGTTCAAGAAGAAAACCTATGAAAAATTGTAGTCTTCTGGAGTCGTCTGACACTAGTCTCTAGTTTTCTTCAAGCCTTGCTCCTTGCAATTTCCTTCTTTAACTTTATTTCGAAAATTTCTTACTAACCTTGAGTGGGTTTAATGTGAATGGGATAAACAGCAAATCGAATCGCCACAGTGAACAATTGGGGTTGAGGCATGTAAGCCTTGCTTGGACTATATTCCTTTTGGGCTAAACAGCAAATCGAATCGCCACCGTGAACAATTGGGTTTGAGGCATGCGAGCCTTGCTTGCACTATATTCCTTTTGGGCTAATAGACCTGCAACTCCATCTATTTTGTTTGTGGCGTAGGAATTATGGGTTCTTGCTCACTATCTTCTTATATGCTCATATGTAACACAATCACTGTATAAAATTATGGGTTCCTGTTCGCTATCTTCTTATATACTCACATGTAACACAATCACTGTATTTAAACCATTTGTTTTAGTACTGAAAAGCACTGTAATCACTGTGTTTGAACCATTTGTTACAGTACTGAAAAGCCCCAGTATATAGAGTCTTTTTTAGAAAAAATTTTCAACATAATCATCATATCTCGTGAATAGAACTTGGATGGGGAGGTTATCATTGAACCCTCCCAACCATCCAGGCTATACATCATTTGACAATCCATTCAATATAACAATCAAAATATTAAATTTAATTAAACCCTTCCAACTATCCGAGCTATACATCATTTGAGGGTCCACACGGCCATCAAAATATTAGGTTTAATAGGACCCGACCGATCAATAAGTGCGAACGTATATTTATACTTCAAAAGTCATCGTTCTGATATTCATTTCGTCCATAATGGGCAAGATATTCACGTACAGCTAGAACTTCGTCTTCAAGTGTCCAAAGCTCATAGACTTTAGACATCACTTCCCGAAGAAAAGCACTATATCAAAATTAAATAATATTTTTGTATGACTTTAAGCACTATCTCAAAATTAACTAATATATTTATGTGACCTTCAATATAGACGGGATTGCAGTCTGCTAAAATATTTTTATATGACTTTAGTACGGTATATAAAAATTAAAAAATATTTTATAAAAATTAAATAATATTTTTTTGTGACTTTAAAGCACTATCTCAAAATTAAATTAAATAATATTTTTATGTGACTTAAAGTATCGACTGGGATTGCAGATTCTCTAATAAATCTGCAGGTAGGGACTTGCTGTCTTTGCAGCCCGTCTGGATTAAATTTAAAACGCCTAGTGATTTCTATATCTAACCATTGACGTTATTTAGTAATCCTTACATTACACGTCACCTTAAACTGTAATTACGCTAAATTAAATATTATATATATTTATGAGCAATTTGTCATGATCTTCAAAATAAAAAACCCACAATTATCGGGCTGATTTCAATAGTGCACCAGGTGACTAGTCAAATTTAATCCCTGAGGGCAACTTGACATGAAGATTTCAATATTACACCATGTGACTAGTCAAATTTAACCCCTTAGAGCAGCTTGACAAGTTTACTACAAATATGTGGAAATTCACCGTAACTAATAAGTGGGGTTCGAACTCGAGTTAGAGTATGGACCAGTGTAATAAAAGTCAATCCGGGTGTGTTCCCCTCTGCCATCGCACGAATTTTTTTTATGTACTCCAGGCCATCCACACAACTTTTTTTAATGTCCTATGCACATGATCCTTGTGTTTTTTTGTTTTTATCAATGTCCTCTCTGCAATCCACATGCACCAATCTTTTTTTTTTGGTTTTCCTTTGTGTATCCATCCTGATAATATCCCAATCACGAAAACAGGCGGAATGCAATCCTTAAACCAAGAAGCGTTGCTGAGTCGTAATACCATGCAAAAGAGTTTATTAAGTTTTGCTATGCGGATATTCATATTTTGCATAGTTTCCTTTCGTACATTCACGTCTGTGTCTTCTGAGACGGGTTGTTTCGATAAAGAAAAGAAATCTCTCTTGACCTTTAAAAGTGGTTTGCATGATCCTGCCGGGCGTTTGGCTTCTTGGAATGTTTCATCAAGTTGTTGTGAATGGGAACACGTCTCTTGCGACACACGGACCGGCCATGTTGTTACGTTGGATTTGCGTAATTGCAGTTTGAGTGGTGCCTTCAGCCCTGCTGCACTGTGTGACCTGACGGCTTTGGAGAGTTTCGATATCAGTTTCAATAATTTTACCGGGCAACCTATTCCTGCAGAGATGGGTCTTTTGAAAAACTTGAAATACCTCAACCTGTCCACAGCAGAGTTTGCAGGTCCCATTCCATGGCAGCTCGGAAATCTGTCGATCCTGACAGTACTCGATCTGTCCTCCTTGGAGCCTTCTGTGTTGACAAGTCCTGACCTTTCGTGGCTTGCAAACCTCACGGCGTTGACAGATCTTTTTCTCAATGTAGTCGATCTCTCCGCAACGTCGTCCTCATGGGGACAATCAGTAAGTCATCTTTCTCACCTCAGAAAACTTTCGATGAGAAACTGCGCACTGATGGGTTCCATTCCCCCTTCCCTGCATAAAATTGCCTCCCTACAAGTCCTCCATCTTGGTCACAACACATTTGACACTGAATTTCCTAGTTGGTTAGGGAATATGTCTAATTTGGTCTCTCTGCAGTTGAACAGTGCAAATCTCAGTGGATATCTGCCGTTTGAGCCTCTTTCTCGGCTTCCTCACCTGCAAAAGATTTATCTGGGAGATAACAAAATATCTGCCAACGTTTCTCAGGTTTTTCAGGGCCAATGGAAGAGCCTGACCAGTTTCCGGATGAACAATAATAGTTTGTACGGCTCGTTACCATATTCTATAGGAAATCTATCATGTCTGGCTGTGCTAGAACTGCGACAGAACAAATTGAAGGGAAAGATTCCAGAGTCACTGGGACACCTCTCCTCGCTTGCTGTACTAGACCTGGGCTACAATCTTTTGACGGGGCCCATCCCTACATCCCTAGGATCCTTGTCTAAACTGACCAATATCAGTCTTCCTTACAACGCTTTGAGGGGAGCAATTTCAGAGATACACTTCAGCGGCCTCAGCAGTCTGAAATATATTGACCTCTCCAATAACAAATTAGCCTTCAATATCACCTACATGTGGACACCGCCATTTTCTTTAGTTGTGTTGAGATTATCTGTTTGTAAGATGTTGGAATTTTTGTAGGGGAAAATACCAAAAACCAAATAAACAAACACACAGAGGCAATGCTCTGTTTCTACCCTTCCAGGATCTTTTGTGCAGAAGAAGACTTAAAAAAAATTTCACTGAGGAACAGAGGATTTCACCATAAAATATTTCTATTCATTAAAACAAAAAAAAATTCACTGTGTCTCCATATGAGAATTTACACTGCTGAAAAATTCCCATTAACATTTACTGCTGTAAAACCTCCATTCACATTTACTGGTGTAAAACAATTTTACATACTGCTGTAAAAGCAAAACTTACACAGGGTTACAAAATTCACTGCAACATTTTCTTTATGCACTTCTGTGCAAAAAAAAAACCACACATGGTTTTTCATTACTCCAAAAATTACATCACCTGGTTCTTGTCTTTTTACACACTACTGTGTGTTTTTCCTTTTACCGCCCCATACATCTTTTACGCTGCTGTGAATATACATATATCTCTCCTCCCGTGTGCCATATACATTCATTAATAAAAGTCAACACTCATAAAATAAAACTTATTACATTCGACTTTAAACTTTAATACATGCCGTATATGAAAAATATATATAAAAAACATATAGTAAATTGTGCCCATACCCATATTAAAACGAGCCTCACCAAAATCTTCGTACCACCATTAAATTCTTTTACCTACGGCGGTCAACCATAAACCTTTTACTCCACGCAAAACATTAATGTATGTTCGTATGCAGGTTTGGGCAATCAACGGTTGAAAGGAGTGGAGCAGATCGAACGACGAAAATGATATCGGAAGGCCAACAAGTGCTGAACATTAACCCCCGAGATTCTTACGTTGCGTTACGTCAGGGGTCAACCACGCGTCAGCTCCATATTTTCTCGGAGCTCCTTGCCGGATTATTCCTTCTGCCTGAAATCAACCCGAGAGCTTTCCGGCGAGGTTTATTGACCGGTTTCTGGCAGCTGCGTTGAAATTAGATTTCAACACTCCCCTTTAATTTCAACAGCTGGGCATTCGGTCATACCCAGACATTTTCTCAAAAATTCAAAGCTCTTCTGATCCAATGGCTTTGTCAAGATGTCTGCTACCTGTTCTTGAGTCCTGCAATGTTCTAGGACAATTTCTCCATTGTTCACCAATTCTCTGATGTAGTGAAACCTGGTATCAATGTGTTTCGTTCTCTTATGAAACACTGAATTCTTTGACAAAGCAATAGCTGAGCTATTGTCACAAAAAATCACTGTCGCTTTTGCCTGCTCTTGGCCTAAGCTTCTCAACATTCTTCTCATCCAAACTCCTTGACATGCTGCTGCTGTAGCTGCCACATATTCAGCCTCTGCTGTAGACAATGCTACAATGGACTGCTTCTTAGAAGCCCATGAAATGGCTCCTGAGCCCATATTAAAAACATAACCGGAAGTGCTCTTCCGATCATCTACACTACCAGCCCAATCGCTGTCTGTGTATCCAACCAAATCTGAATGTTCTGAGGCATGATATAAAATTCCAAACATTTTGGTGCCTTTGACATACCTCAAAATTCTCTTTGCTGCCTGCCAATGTGCCTCCTTTGGCCTCTCCATGAACCTGGAAATTAAACTAACAGCATACATTAAATCGGGCCTAGTAGCTGTTAAATACATAAGGCTGCCCACAATACTTTTATACAAACTAGGATCAAAATCCTTGTTGCTGTCCTCTCTGCTGAGCTTTAATCCCATCACTGTGGGAGTGATTGCTGCCTTACATTCTTGCATGTTAAATCTGCCCAGAACTTGATTTACATATCTTGCTTGAGATATAAAAATTCCTTTTTCATTTTGATCTACTTCTATGCCTAAGAAGTATCTCAAGAAACCCATGTCAGTCATTTCAAATTCATCCTTCATGACTGATTTAAAATTTTTAATGAGCTGATCATCATTACCTGTGAAAATCACATCATCAACATACAAAACAACAATTAAAATTTTACCATCTTTTTCCTTGATGTAGACTGTGGGTTCTCCTTCACATTTGTCAAATTCATTATCCAATAGATATGAATCTATCCTGCTGTACCATGCTCTTGGCGCTTGCTTCAGCCCATAAAGAGCTTTCTTCAATTTGCACACTTTGTGCTCTTCACCTTTCTTCTCATAGCCGAGAGGCTGTTCAACATAAACCTCTTCTTTTAACACTCCATTTAGGAATGCTGATTTCACGTCCATTTGGTAGACTTTCCATTTGTTTTGTGCTGCTATGGACAACACTGCTCTCACGGTTTCCATCCTTGCAACCGGTGCGAAAGTCTCCTCATAATCTCTCCCATACTGCTGCTTGTACCCTTTGACAACCAGCCTTGCTTTATGCCTTTCAATCTTGCCTTCAGCATTGCTCTTGGTCTTGTAGACCCATTTCACACCAATGACTTCTTTGCCTTTTGGTAACTGAACCAAATCCCATGTTTTGTTTCTCTCTATGGCATTCATCTCCTCATCCATAGCTTCTATCCATTTCCTATCTTTAATTGCATCCTCGAAATGAATAGGATCATCAACATGACAATACAAGGCAAATAAGGAATTCATTCCTTCTTCATAAATTTCACTTAGATTTCTAAACTTCTTACCTCTTTCACTTGGTGTGCAAGTGCTTGAAGATGCACTTGAATTTCCTCCTTGTGGTGTGCTTGGAGAAGCACTCTCATTGATCCTCAATGGTGTACCTTGCTGTCCTTGTGTTGGCACTGCTGTTTGGGGATGCATTTCAGCCACCTCCTCTTCATCTTCATCATGAGACAAACAGTTTTTAACATTCACTGTTTTCTCTATGCTTCCATCCCAAGCTTCCTCTTCAATGAATTGAACATCCCTGCTGACAAAGAACTTCTTGGTAGATGGAATGTACAGCCTGTAGGCTTTGGATTCATCACTGTATCCAATGAAGATGCATTTCTCCCCTTTGCTGTCCAACTTCCTCCTTAGCTGATCCGGAATGTGTGCATAGGCCACACACCCAAAAACTCTCATGTGGGTGACTCCTTGCTTTCTCCCACTCCATGCCTCTTCTGGCACTTTGTTCATGACTGCTTTTGTAGGACACCTGTTCAATATATAAACTGCACAATGTACAGCTTCAGCCCAATACTCATTTGGCAAATGCTTTGCCTTCAACATGCTCCTCGCCATATCCATGATGGTCCTGTTCTTCCTTTCAGCAACTCCATTTTGCTGTGGGGTGTACTGAGTTGTGAACTGTTTATGTATTCCATTTTCTCTACAAAACTTTAGGAATTCATTTGAGATATACTCACCTCCTCTATCAGTTCTCAATACTTTTATGTGCAGCGCGCTTTGGTTCTCCACAAGTGCTTTGAAATTTTGGAATTTCTCAAAGACTTCACTTTTGTTCTTGAGGAAATATATCCAAGTCTTTCTTGTAAAATCATCAATGAATGTTAGGAAATATAGGCTGCCAGCTAACGATGGAGCTTGCATTGGTCCACACAAATCTGAGTGGATAATCTCTAAGGGTGTCTTTGCCCTTATGCTCTTCCCTGATGGAAAACTTTCTCTGTGTTGTTTTCCCAAAATGCAGCCTTCACATAGGCTGTCCGGTTTCTCTATCAATGGTAATCCCTTTACCATTCCTTTTCTGCTCAATAAGTTTAGGCCTCCAAAATTTAGATGCCCGAATCTCAAGTGCCATAACCAGTTCTCATCCTTTGGCACGCTTTGGAAAGCCTCTTGGGTGACTGCTGCAATTTCACCTTTGTTTTTCAAATCTGCCCTGATCCTGAGAGGGAACATCCTGTTCCTTGTCATCTTCACTTCAGCAATGCATCTTTTGCTGGGTGGTATGTCCATGATGGTGCACACATCATTTTCAAAGTAAACATTGTAACCCTTTTGGATAAGCTGTCCAACACTCAATAGGTTACATCTCATTCCGGGGACATAGTAGACATCTGCTATGGTTTTCCTTTCTCCTTGTTTTGTAAATATTTTTACCTCCCCTTTTCCCATAACAGGCACTTTACTATCAGTTCCTAGTGTGACCTCTGATTTCAAATTCTGATTTAAGGCTGAGAAGAGGGCAATGTTTCCTGTCATATGGTTGCTGCAACCTGAGTCTAAAAACCATATGTCTTCACTATGTGTTTCAGCCATGTTACAAGCTAACAGAACATTGTCTTGACTGCTGTTTTCTCTTGTAACATTTGCATTTTGTCTGCTGTTCTTATCATGTTGCTTCTTTCTACAGTCACTAGCATAATGTCCATACTTTTTGCAATAATAGCATTGAACATTAGATTTATCATACCTTTGTCCTTGAGCATGATGTTGTCCTCCTTGTTGGCTGTTGCCTTGGCCTTGGTTCTGATTTGTATTGCTGCCTCTTCCTTGTGCATTTGATGGGCTGTTCCTTCCACCTCTGTTCTGGCTTCTGCCTCTTCCTCTTCGGTTTCCTCTGCCTTGACCTCTTCCTCTTCCAAAGGACATCTGGGTCTTGAAGGCTTGCTCAAGAGATGAGTTTTCATTCCTACTCAACCTCTGCTCATGTGTTATCAGTGATGCATGTAGCTCATCAACTGAATAGCTTGAGAGATCCTTTGTCTCTTCAATGGTGGTGACTATGGCATCGAACTTTGAGGGTAAGACCCTCAATATTTTCTCCACTATTCTTCTATCTTCAATGGTTTCTCCATGAGTTCTCATTTGTGTGATTACTCCAATCACATGAGTGAAGAATGAGTCAATGTTATCTGACTCCTTCATGTTCAAGTTCTCAAAATCCTTTCTCAGCAATTGTAGCTTTGCTGTCTTCACTCTTTCCATGCCTTGATAGGCTGTCTTGAGGGTTTGCCATGCTTCATTTGCTGTCTTAGCTGCTGCTAACCTTGAAAACACACTCTGGTCTACTGCTAAATACAACAACATACGGGCTTTTGAATCCTTCTTCCTATTGCTCTTCAGCTGATCTCTCTCTCCCTGAGTTAGTGCATTGAACTCAGTTTCATCTGCTGGTTCTTCAAAACCTTCCTCAACTATTTCCCATAAGTCTTGAGAGGCAAACAGGGCTGTCATCGTTATTGCCCAGTAGTCATAGTTTTTCCCATTAAACTGTGGGAGCTGGGTGTTAAACAAACCCATACCAGTGCTTGTGCTGGCCATTCCTTGTATTCTGATCTATGCCTCTAAATCCTTGACTGTGTGTTTAAAACAAATCACTGCTTCTTCAGCAACACAAAAAAAAGCTTTTTGGAATACCTGAATCTTTTGTTGACTGTCTTCTGTCTGCCTGAGAAGTTTTGCTGCAACAACAACCTTCTCCCTTCAGCTTCTTTGTCTCCTTCAAAGAGCCTAAGCCTGCTCTGATACCACTGTTGGATATTTTTGTAGGGGAAAATACCAAAAACCAAATAAACAAACACACAGAGGCAATGCTCTGTTTCTACCCTTCCAGGATCTTTTGTGCAGAAGAAGACTTAAAAAAAATTTCACTGAGGAATAGAGGATTTCACCATAAAATATTTCTATTCATTAAAACAAAAAAAAATTCACTGTGTCTCCATATGAGAATTTACACTGCTGAAAAATTCCCATTAACATTTACTGCTGTAAAACCTCCATTCACATTTACTGGTGTAAAACAATTTTACATACTGCTGTAAAAGCAAAACTTACACAGGCTTACAAAATTCACTACAACATTTTCTTTATGCACTTCTGTGCAAAAAAAAACCACACATGGTTTTTCATTACTTCAAAAATTACATCACCTGGTTCTTGTCTTTTTACACACTGCTGTGTGTTTTTCCTTTTACCGCCCCATACATCTTTTACGCTGCTGTGAATATACATATATCTCTCCTCCCGTGTGCCATATACATTCATTAATAAAAGTCAACACTCATAAAATAAAACTTATTACATACGACTTTAAACTTTAATACATGCCGTATATGAAAAATATATATAAAAAACATATAGTAAATTGTGCCCATACCCATATTTAAAACGAGCCTCACCAAAATCTTCGTACCACCATTAAATTCTTTTACCTACGGCGGTCAACCATAAACCTTTTACTCCACGCAAAACATTAATGTATTTTCGTATGCAGGTTTGGGCAATCAACGGTTGAAAGGAGTGGAGCAGATCGAACGGCGAAAATGATATCGGAAGGCCAACAAGTGCTGAACATTAACCCCCGAGATTCTTACGTTGCGTTACGTCAGGGGTCAACCACGCGTCAGCTCCATATTTTCTCGGAGCTCCTTGCCGGATTATTCCTTCTGCCTGAAATCAACCCGAGAGTTTTCCGGCGATGTTTATTGACCGGTTTCTGGCAGCTGCGTTGAAATTAGATTTCAACATAAGATAGAGCGGACGTTTCCTGTTTTTCTGAAGACTCAACGTTCTCTTACTTGGCTGGATCTCGCTGCTAATACAATCAAGGGAGAAATTCCTTCATGGCTGTGGAATCTTCCAAAGGTTGAGACGTTGGTTCTATCGTACAACCAGCTGGAGGGGCCAATACCACCTCAACTGTATAACTCATTGACTTCGGTAAAGCAAGTGGAGTTACGAGGGAATCAGTTCCATGGCAGCCTTCCCCATTCACCAAGCTCTGCTGCAGGCTTCCCTGTGGAACTGGATCTGTCAACTAATAATATTACAGGTCCAATCCCCTCAGAAATGTGCACGATGTTGAAGTCTTCTAGTTTTTTGTTCTTAGCATCGAATCAACTGGACGGGGATATTCCTTCTTGCATTTGTGAGCAAACAAAATATCTAGAAGCTCTGGATCTTTCATACAATAAGCTGGTTGGCCAACTGCCTTCATATCTAGGTAACTGTTCTTCTCTCACTGTATTGAATCTAGCAAATAATGGTTTTCAAGGGCAGATGCCGGTTGAGCTGGGAAAACTGAACAATCTTCAAGTATTGCACATCAATAACAACATGTTGAGTGCAAGGATTCCCATGTCTCTGCAAAATTGCAAGAACTTGGAAATTTTGGATCTAAGTAGAAACAACCTATCAGGGAAAGTGCCTGAATGGATTGGGTATCTTTCAAAGCTCCGCATACTTGTTCTCAGATCAAATAATTTTGAAGGTGAGATACCGATCCAGATTCGCTACCTTCAGAATCTCCAAATTCTTGACCTGGCATTGAACCATCTGTCAGGCTCAATACCGCTACAGCTTTCAAACTTATCGATAATGGCGGATGAAGATTTCACGAGGTCAATCTCCAAATCTGCCAACCTTATATATGGAAAGTACTATAGAGATAAAGTTAATTTGGAGGACAAGGGTCAGCAAATGGCCTATATTTTCAGAGACCTCTGGACTGATACTTGTATGGATCTCTCAGGAAACAACCTTACGGGTGACATACCCCTCGAGATTGGATATTTGAAGGGTCTGCGGACATTGAATCTGTCACATATTCATTTTTCTGGGCAGATTCCCCGAGAATTTGGTAACATGGTCGATTTAGAAACTTTAGATATGTCATGCAACCAGTTGGAAGGGAAAATACCTGTAACACTTCAAGATCTGAACTCTCTGGGCTGGTTAAACCTATCGAATAACAATCTATCAGGGAGGATTCCAAATGGGCCGCACTTCGACACATTTGGGGAATCTTCATTCCGGGGTAATCCAGAGCTGTGTGGGCTCCCAGTTGCAAGAAATTGCAGTGAGCACATTCCAGAGGAGGACGGTGACGATAGTGACAAGTCTGTGCATTGGTGGGAATCATGGGTAGTTGGGATGGGATTTGGATGGGTAACAGGATTTGGAAGTGTGATAGGAGCATTGGCTCTCAGCAGGCGGTTGGGGAGGAAATACTTTCAGTTAGCCGATAGGTTTATGGCATGTTTTGAATAAAAGTGGGGTATATTTGGAAGTGAAGGGCATACTTCCGAAATTTAGTGAATGGACCATATTCGATTTCCACCAAAAATCACTGTATAAATAGTATGTCCATAACTAAATAAATGTGTCACATAGTCCATCCTATGGGTGTTACATTACAAATGTGTCACATAGTCCATCCAATGGGTGTTACGTTATTTTATGTAATTTCTATGTTTCTAATGAATATCTTATTCTGTTTTCAAAATTAATCATAGTCTTGCGTGACCTGATTCACCTTTGCGAATTATGTACAAGAAAGAAACATCACTTCTCTTTTAAAAGCAATTTCACACTGCTAAAAAAATTTCAAATTACCTCAATCCAGTACGGTTGTGGATAATATTAAACTTAAAATCTTGTATCGTTTTTTTTTCTATTTTATTATTTTATTTGAATAACATGTTTCTATGTTATTCTTATAGTCAATGTTATTATTATTATTAGAGGTCCTGTTGTTATTACGGTAAATGCATCCCCTTTCACAACGTTATTTTATTTTTAAAAAAGATAAGTGGATGGTGATAATTTCAGTTTTACCGAATATGCTTCATTACCATTCGAGATTTAGTTTTTAGAGTTATTTCAAACCTTAGTATTGTGTGTTATCTTTTTTATTTTTAAAGACAACTTGTAGCGGAATGTTTCAATCTCCATGAATCATCGCGGCTCATAATGATAATCGCTCAGTGTTTCAATTTCGCTGAATATCAAATTGATTCCGTATTATCCTCCAAATGTTGTTAAATGCTCAATGGTCGCAACATCGATTTGTTATTTAATGATTACCATATTATTTGGTTGTATCGTATTGTTTTGGGCTGATCGCTTTATTTTGCAGGGTTTGCTTTGCAAGTTCATGCCAACATCACTTATGTTCAGCGTCATGCGCAAGTTCGCCTAGATTCATGAGGTTTATGCCGAGGTTCGCTCTTGATGGTGCCATGCACAACCTATCTAGTGATTAGGGTTTTGCTAATACAGCGCGAAAATTCCAATTGATGCAGACTATGATGGGATGTAAATAGGACTCGTATTGACTTTAATGATGGAAATTAACTGCGCAAATGAATATTGTCCGTCTCGGATTAGAATACCAAGCATGAAACACAACGTTCGGAAACCAAAAAAAAACCATCTATCGAATTAGTCCCTTTCAGAAGGGAATATTGGATGGAACTGTTGACGCGCCCATCTGAAGGTGAGTATTAAATGGAGATGGCAGGCCTTCGTTTGTCACACTAATCAATTAGTAATTATCCTGTGAGAATATTTTAATAATAATTAACATATTATAATTCAGTTGTTAAATTAATAGTGGGGATAGTCATCATTGTGTTAGTGGTAAATATTGGTTAATTTATAATTGTTATTCAATGAAAATCATGTGACACATAATTACTTTTTGGTGGTCTGTAAGAGAGATCACTTCTCCTATATGCAAGACCATTAACATATCTCATTAAATCCAAGAAAAAAAACTTAGACATTTAACTTGTTTCCTTAAATCCAAAAAAAAGAACTAGTAACCAAACACAAGCAATTTCAAGATTAAATAAACTACTATACTTTCAAGTCAAACAACAAATTTGGTTTTACAAAAATGTTTCCATAAATATAAAAATGTCAAGAACCAACTTAACATTATCATAACTATTTTAAATGTATTTTGATTTCGAAATTACTAAATTTATAATCATCATAAATATTTTAAAAACCAACTTAACAATATCATAAATATTTTAAATATATTTTGATTTCAAAATTACCAAATTTATAATCATCTTAAATATTTAAATGTATTTTGATTTCAAAATGACAAAATTTATAATCATCCAAAAGTTTTTTTCTGTAATAAAAATACCTTATTAGTCCCTGCCATCTGGCAATGGCCATGGATTATAGTAATCGATTAGCGATGTTACTCTGTTAATTCACTTGTTTTTTTTTAGTCACTGCCACTTATAAATCAAAGTTTCAAGAGGCATATAGTTTCACCATCTTTTTTGGCCTCTTCCTGAGGCAGAGAGGCCAAAATCATATATTATGTGTACTTATTTCGGAAATATGTTTCACAGTGTAAACTAATGCTAGCATTAGTTTCACAGTTTAACATATATTAAATGCTATAATGGTAAGCTAAAGCAAGTTCCCATAGTTTCCAGATGGTGCATTGAAGTTGCCATGTGGTGCATGTTGAGGTTGAGGTGCCAGGTGCAACAGCTGCCAGCTACCAGTGGTGGTGCATGTTGTTATCAATTGTTGAGCATACCGGCGGTGATGCATGAAGGGGGAGTTCAATAATTCAATAACAGGACCACTTCCCACATGCCTTGAAGTTGATGGCTTCCCACATGCTCGGAAGTTGATGGCTCGCAGCTTCCGCCATGCATTAGCTTCGGTTCTTCGGAAGTCCGAAAGAAAGCTACTTCTTTGGAAGTTTGAAGAAAGTTGCAAGCACACACCTACATTGTCTATCCCTTTTATGTTGTAACTAAGGCACATAACAACCCTGGAAAATGTGTCGAGGCTACTCGTTATATGATTTGATCTTGGGATCTTAGACAATTATTAAGGTATTACAGACTCATGTGCATGGATTTGCCTATGTTACTTTGTGCAATGGATCGATAAGATTGCAAAATACATAGACAATGAAGCAGAAACGTAATTGACAACACATAAACACAACAAATTTAATAAGGAGTTCACCCAACACTCCTGGGCTACATCTCCTAGTCCAGCCTTCAGTGGTGACCTCTCCACTATGTCTTCAAAATAGAGTTTTACAACAGTGTGAGCTCAATTTGAGTCTCCACACACAACAGATACAATAGCAAGAGTTTTTCTTGAACCCCTCAAGCCCCTGCGAGTACACAGACTCTCTCTATCACGCTCTGTCTCTGTCTTTTCTCTGTCTCATCACTGCCTATCCTGTTTGCTCCCTATTTGTGGCTTTAAAGCCAATCTGCGTTGTCTGTTTGTTTCTCTTTCTTGGGCTCAACCTCTGTTTGCTCATATCCCTTTCTGAGCGTTAGCAATCATTGCTAAACGCTTCCAGGGATGGTGGCCACCTTTTCTGTAATGGAATGGGTCACCAGGCCTTTGAAATCCCAAAATTGGTCGTTTTCTGTTTACATAGAGAAACGCTGCGAAACACGGGAAAATCCGCCAAATCACTGTTCATCGGATTTGAAATATTATAAGTTCCGCCTTATAACTCCTATTGGGTCCACCTTTATAGCGCTTATCGCATATCCACCATTAGTCTGGGAGATCCAGATCCAACGATTATGGTTCATTTCAGGCGACCCTTTCGTACGGGGGTTAATCGCCCTATAAGGGTGGTTTTCTCTCTCCTCAGCCTAGGCATGTAGCAGGCATTGTATGGGATCGGGCAGAGCCTGGCCCAAACCATTTACCGCCCTTGGCCCGCCCGAAATCCCACTCATATTGTGATTTCTTTTTATATTAAAAATACGTTGAAAACATTGAAAAACCCCGTAAAAATGGCTTTATCAGACTTGAAATCATATATAACAGTGTTAATAAACCCTTTCGGGTCTGTAATATCGCATCGGCACATTTTCTTTGATTTTTCGTTTATTCAACAAAAATGTGATTTACAATGGAAAACCTTGTTTTCCGGATCTCAAAATATATATAATACCATCTATATTTCCATCGGGTCTGGTTATCGGCCTCGCTCCATTGTAATGTTCTGATGTGATGTTGCGATGTGATCGATCAAAATCACATATTGCACATGCCCCGTGCCGATTGTAATCGCTCCTTTGTATTTGCCAATTGTGATATCGCGATTCAAAAAGCTTTTGGACCACCGAAAGTTGGTTTTTAACATCAATCAAGTGAGGATACAACTTCCTCACTTGCCTAATCTCTATCCATCTTGCACTACTTGGTTTTGAACCTTTGAGTCCAATTATGAGGTACTCAACTTCCCCTCTACATGTAGTTCTCACCTTCCTGTCCAGAATTGTATCTTCCTACAACTCATTGAGGTATTCAGGCAACAGATCATTAATAGAAGCCAACCAACTTTGCTCCTCGGGATCTTCAATCAATGAAGGTTCAAATAGTCTCAAGTTCTCTTCATTAACTACTGAATGGATGTGCATGTAAGCTGGTAAATCAAGGCAAAAAGCATTCTCACCAATTTTCTTAGGTATCTTGAAAGGCCCATACCTTATTGGCTTCAGCTTCATACCTTCACCTTGCATTCTGTCTTTGCTGATGTATAGCCAGACTTGATCACCAACTTGGAAGTCATGCTCAATCTGATGCTTATCATGCCTTTCCTTGTACTTGCCTTGGCTCCTTCCCAGTTGTTCCTGTACTGCCTAGTGAATTTCTTGGATCTGTTCAATGAACTTGGTTTCTTTGTCGACATCACTCTGTCCATCAACTATTATGTTTTCATTAAAGACAAAATCCAAGGGAGACCTTGGTATAAAACCAAAATAAGTCTCAAAAGGAGATATCTATGTAGAAGAATGTTTAGCATGGTTGTAAGCATGTTGCACATAACATAAATGTTCATCCCAAAGCTTGGGATGCTTGCTACAATAGCCTCTGAGCAACTAGGTCACTGTCTTGTTGACCACCTCTGTTTGGCCATCTATTTGTGGATGAAATGTTGTGCTCTTCTTCAATCTAGTGTCCATTAACTCCCATAGACTTGACCAAAACTTCCCAACAAATCGGGAATCTCGATCAGAGACAATAGAAGTGGGTATCCCAAAATGAAGCCATACATGTTGAAAGAATAACTTTGTTGTTTGTTTAGTTGTAATCTACTTGTTACAAGGTATTAAAATACACATTTTGCTGAACCTGTCCACAATAACATATAAATAATCATGACCTTTTCTAGATTTTGGCAGTCCCCCAACAAAGTCCATGGAAACACTTTCCCAAGGATGAGAAGGAACTGGAAGTGGAGTGTACAGGCCTAGTTTTCTATTGCTGGGCTTGCTTTTAGCACACATGGTACACCATTTAATATATCTAGAAACGGTTTCATGCATTCTTGGCTAAGAACATAATCTTTGCAGCTGTGCAATTGTTTTGCATACACCAAAATGACCTAGTATTAGAGAAGTATGTGTTTCTCGTACTATGTTAACTCTTTCGGTTTGAGGAATGCATAACTTTCCCAAATGATACAACAGTTGCTCATTAACATGATAATCCAATTCTTCTACTTGTTTTGCATGACTTAAAGTTCAATATACATCTTTAAAATCTACATCTTGAGCATATTGTTTAATGTAGCTTTCATGCAATACTAAATTATGCTTAGGTATAGTAGATGCATTTACAATTGGTCTGGATAACATATCTGCAACCTTATTGTGTATTCCTTTCTTATATCTGATGACAAGATGAAATTGTTGTAGAAAAGCCATCCACCTATAGTGTCTTGATTGCTACAATTTAGTTTATGAGTGAAAATATTGAAGTGGCTGATGATTAGTATGTATAACTGTTTCTTTGCCCATTAGGTAATGTTTCCACTTTTTCACACTCTGTACTAATGCATACAATTCTTTATCATATGTGGGATAATTAACTATTGCAGAATTAAATCTCTCAAAATGATAACATATGGGTTTACCTTGTTGCATTAACACTGCTCCCATGGCATAGTCACTGGCATCTGTTTCAATCTCAAATGGTCTTTGAAGATCTGGCCATGCTAGTACTGGTGTGTTACTAATCTTTTCTTTCAAGGTGTTGAAGGCTTTCTGCTATTTGCCTCTCCACTGAAACACCTTGTTCAATTCTGTTAAAGCATGTAAGGAAACTGCAATCAAGGAAATGTTAGCAATAAACTTTCTCCAATATTGTGCTGCTCCTAAGAATCTTCTAACTTCTGTAGCAAATTTGGGTTTAGGCCAGTTCACAATGACTTCAACCTTAGAGGGATCTATCTTCAATTCACCACCGCCTACAATATGACCCAAATAATTCAAAGATGTTTTGCCAAATTCACATTTTGATAATTTAACATAGAGATTTTATTTTATCAAAACATCCAGAGTCTGCTTTACATGCTCTAAATGTTCTTCCCATGTTTTACTGAAAACAAGAATGTCATCTAAATACACAATTACAAAATCATCAATAAAAGGCCTGAGTACATCATTCATAACTCTCATGAAAGTGGCAGGAGCATTAGTTAAGCCAAAATGCATAACTAGCCATTCATATAACACTTGCTTTGTTTTGAAAGGAGTCTTCCATGCATATTATTCTGTAACTCTGACCTGATGGTAGCCACTATGCAAGTCCATCTTGGAAAATTAAACAGCTTCTTTCAACTTATCTAATAGATCATCTATGCGAGGAAGAGGATAACGATTCTTGATCGTTATTTTATTAAATGCTCTATAATCAATGCACATCCTCCATGAGCCATCTTACTTTCTCACCAAGACAATTGGAGATCCACATGGTGATTGGCTTGGCCTTATGAACCCTTTGTCAAGCAGCTCCTGTACCTGCTTCTTGATCTCTGCATTCTCTAAAGCGGATTACCTGTACATTCCGATGTTAGGCAATGGAGCATCTTGCTGCAAATGAATATCATATACAATTTCCCTTTTGGGTGGCAGACCTTTAGGTTCTTGAAATAGGATATCATATTCTGAAACAACTTTTTCTAAATCAGCTTTTTGTTTAGCATCACATCCTTCAAATATATTGGTTTTATCAGGGGTCTTTTCCTTTACAACCATTAGTAAAAATTTCTTGCATGAATTTACAATTCTTTTCATCTACCCTGAGTTTATCATAGTGTAGTTATTTTTGAGCTGATGAGCTCTTACAATATATTCTATTCCATGTTTTACGAGTTGATACTTATTTTAGTTCTATATAAAATGGCTTTTCTATCATACAAGTAAGGACTTCCTAAAACAATAAAACATATATCCAAAGGAACTATATCTAACTCAACCTCATCTACAAAATTTGACCCAAAAGCAAGCTTAAGTTTACATTTTCTAGTCACTTGTAGCTTTGCTTTATCACATACCCAACCTAATGGATATAGCTTCTTGTGAGGTGTGGTTAGTAGTCCCAACTTCTTTACAATTGCTTCAAAAATCAAGTTTACCTGTGAACCACTATCAAATAAAGTATCAATCTTTTGATGCTTGGAAAGAACTCTAATATGAAAAATCTCATGTCTTTTCCTCTCATTTTCTTCATTATCAATAGATTGTGCTGAATTACTAGTAGATGCTTCAGAATTTTTACCTTTTATACCTGTGGTTGTGATTTTTGTTTCATCACCTGAGTCTGACCCCAAATATTTCTGAATAGCAGCAACAATCTTCTTCTTCTTGCCATCGAACTTCTTGGGTTTCAGCTCCAGATGCAAAGACCAGCAATGTTCATCATCATGTCCAACCTTCTTGCAGTGAATGCATGAAGGTTTGTCTTTCTGTATAGTGTTTGCCTTCCTCTCTTTCCATTTCTGCTTCCCCTTTTCCTTGTTCTTTCTTGCAGTGGGTTTTGATGATCCCCCAATCTTTGGGTTCACATTCTTGCCTCTAGCCTCTAGATGTGTAGCCTGAACTGATACCTCATCTATGCTAGTAGGGTTAAACATGAGAATGGTGTGCCTCAAATAGCTATGTAGACCACCTATATACTTCAGCAAAGTTTCAGGTGAGTCTAGAGAAATGCCTAGAATTAAAGCTCCTTTTCTAAATTCCTGGGTATAACTTTGTACACTTTGCCCCTTTAATTGGCGAAGAGTTTGCCAACTCATCATTGCTTGTTGCATATAAGCTAGTGGATAGAATTATTTTTTAATGATAGAAACAAATTCACTCCAGGTAGAAATAATTTTACCATGCTTCTTCAAATCAGCTCGGGTCTTGCCTTCCCACCACACCAAGGCAGTTCCTCCAAGGCGAAGGCTAGCCAGTTGAATCTTTTTCCTTTCTAAATTGATGCTCTACACCGTGCAATATACATCAATCTGTCTAATCCAATTATCTAACTTTTCTGCATTTAATTCTCCATCAAATATTGGCAAATCAAATTTTACATCTAATTTAATGAAAGGACTAGAAGGAGGTGTTGATAGAGGAGGCTCTTTCCCTTTCCCTTTGCCTTCTAAATGGACATCTAGAAGAGGTTCCTTTGCTCCTTTGTCTTGTTTAGAGGTTGAAGTATCTTCAACTCGACCTTTCTTAAATTCTCTATACATCTCTTCTACCATGGCTCTCATGGTCATGAAACTATCCATGAACTGAGAGTCTGATTCCAAGGGAATTCCTTCTGCGATTTTCCTCCTAGGATAAACTCTTCCTATTTCTAGGTTAGCCTCAACCAGTTCTCCTTCTCCTAATTTGAGTTTTAACCTAGTTAGCATTCAACAATCCAGCACAAGCTTTTCTAAACTTAGCAACCTAAAGCTCTGATACCACTTGATCTGATCTTGGGATCTTAGACAATTATTAAGGTATTACAGACTCATGTGCATGGATTTTCCTATGTTACTTTGTGCAATGGATCGATAAGATTGCAAAATACATAGAGAATGAAGCAGTAAAAGAAACATAATAGAAAACACATAAACACATCAAGTTTAATAAGGAGTTCACCCAACACTCCTGGGCTACATCTCCTGGTCCAACCTTCAGTGGTGACCTCTCTATTATGTCATCAAAACATAGTTTTACAATAGTGTGAGCTCAATTTGAGTCTCCACACACAACAGATACAACAGCAAGAGTTTTGCTTGAACTCCTCAAGCCTCTCCGAGTACACAGACTCTCTCTATCACTCTCTGTCTCTATCGTTTCTCTCTCTCAGCACTGCCTATCCTGTTTGCTCTCTGTCTATGGCTCTAAAGCCAATCTGCATTGTCTGTTCATTTCTCCTTCTCAGGCTCTTTGGCTTCTCGACCTCTGTCTGCTCGGATCCCTTTCCGAGCATTAGCAATCATTTCTAAACATTTCCATGGATGGTGGCCACCTATTCTATAATGGAATGGGTCATTGTGCCTTTGAAATCCCA
Organism: Pinus tabuliformis; assembly: GCA_031772625.1. Classification (NCBI taxonomy): domain Eukaryota; kingdom Viridiplantae; phylum Streptophyta; class Pinopsida; order Pinales; family Pinaceae; genus Pinus; species Pinus tabuliformis. Next base: position 599,234,129 of record CM062814.1, on the reverse strand, counting down.
AAATTGGTAATTTTCTATTTACACAGAGAAACGCTGCACAACACGAGAAAATATGCCAAATCACTGTTCATCGGATTTCAAATATTATAAGTTCTACCTTATAACTCCTATCACGTCTGCCTTTGTAGCACTTATCATGTCTCCACCATTGATCTGGGAGATCCAGATCCAACGACTATGGTTCATTTCTGGTGGCCCTTTCGTACGGGGGTTAACCACTTGATAAGGGTGGTTTTATCTTTCCTTAGCCTTGGCACGTGATAGCCATTGTATGGGATCAGGCTGAGCCTGGCCCAAACCATTTATCACTGTTGGCCTGCCTGAAATCCCGCTCATATCATGATTTCCCTTTCTATTAAAAATACATTAAAAACATTGAAAAACCCCATAAAAATGGCTTTATCAGACTTGAAATCATATATAACAGGGTTAATAAACCCTTTCGGGTCTATAATATCACATCGATGCATTTTCTTTGGTTTTTCGTTTATTCAATGAAAATGTGATTTACAAAGGAAAACCTTGTTTTCCGAATCTCAAAATATATATAATACCATCTATATTTCCACCAGGTTCGGATATCTGCCTCACTCCATTGTAATGTTCTGATGCGATGTTGTGATGCAATCGATCACAATTGCATATCGCACATGCCCTGGGCCAATTGTAATCGCTCCTTTGTATTTGCCGATTGCGATATCGCGATTCAACTTGGGCCGTCAATCTACCTGCTTGATTGATGTTCCTCGTTGACCCCACTGATCGTTGTTGCGTATTCCTTGTGGCCTTCGCCAATAACCTCCCTTTGCCATTGCCGATTGCAATTTGCCAATCGAATCTGGACCGTTGATCGACCAGATCTGACAGCTCTTATGCAAAGTTGATTTTAGCCTCCGATAAGCCTGTTTTCACTAATTTCTTCATGTTTTGCCTCTCGATAGTGTAATCTGACTTTTTAACAAGTTCTTCTTATGTGATATTTTTGAATTTTTTAAGACTTAGATGGTTTCTAGGATCCATTTAGATCATTATAACTCCTATCACAGGCATGCCCCATCTCTATTGTGCTTGGTCTTAAAAAAATACTCATACACTGCTAGCACAGTTCCTTATTTCGTACGATGGAGCAACCTCCACTAGGTCCTCGTGGTAGCTTACCTTCTTCTTACTAGTTCTATTGTGTTCAGCTCAGACCTACGAGAAACCTGAAGGCAGAGTTGTGCCCTCAACCTGCATATTCCATGAAATTCTAAGGAGATGGTGGGTGACCGAAAGGGCTTTCAGGTCTTGCTTACATCGTAGGCGATAATGGCAATGCCATGGACAACTCGTTGGTCTTGCTGAAGCCGATACCTGGGCATAGCAATCATGAATTTAAAGTGAATTTGACATGTTACACTATATGTGCATGTAGCCAATGATTTATGTGCATGAGCGTTATGCTCTAGAAAAACATGCAGCTAACAGATTTCTCAATAAAGTGGAGTTCAATCATTCTCGAACTATGATTTGTGTAGCTGTTCTGTTCTTCTCCTTCCCATAAAGTCCAAAATTATATGTTTATACAGTATCAGATATCTCCCATTATGAAAAAAATTAGTATTTACGTCAAAAGCGCTTATATAGGCAGACTTCACATAATACCTGCAAACAAAAAAACAGTAGAAAATACAACACAACCCGCCAATGAACGTTGGTCCCACTTCGACGCATAAGACCAGACCTAAAATAGAATGAAAACTATGTTGATAACTTATCGGGTCCGCTCAGGCCATTAACCCGCATGCACATTCCTGTGCGATTACCATCCAATCCATCATCCAACGAACAGTATGGATGGCTAGATTTCAACGAGGGTTAAACCTTGTTATATAAGCCCTCATCACGTCCAAAATCTAATTAAATCCCATGCATTTCAACCATGCGATATGCATCCGATTGCTTTTAAACAGACGGTCTGATTACTTCCGAATTTAAACTAGATTAGAACTCAGTTCAAACTTTTCTCGGGTCCAGAATTGGAATACTGCTTATGGATTTGAGATCGCTCGAGAAACCACCTCCGCCTACAAAAACCGCCTTCTCTTCTGATTAACACATACGTGTCTTCACCATGCGATGACTTTAGATCAACATTGATCAATGATCACAACACTCTCATGACTATTGACATGCAAAGTGTTGATCGATTTACCATGCTATCGGTGTTTTAATCTGAGCCATTGTTATAGACATTTTTGTGCCTTACAGCATGAAGCATGAAATGTCCATAATCAAAGGTATCCAAAGTCCCTAAACATGTTGTTCTTACCCCTAGAGGAACAAGGTCAGCAAACCACAGCACTTCAAATCAGTTCTCCACCTGAAAACGCTCAAAAACAAGGCAATTCTGGATCATGTCAACTGCTACACTGGCTACCTGCACTGAATGTCAACTGCTACACTGGCTACCTGCACTGAATGTCAACTGCTACACTGGCTACCTGCGCTGAATGTCAACTCCAACACTAGCTACCTGCGTTGAACGTGTTTGGACAAGTGGCAGGCTCATTTCTCAAGGTGTCAATGCCCAGGAAGCTTCCAAAATGACACTTGGATCAGGGAATTCGCCCAGTGATGAGTAAGAGGTTCTTAAACTCCAAGTGGAAGCAAGGATCTCTAAGTGGACTCAAGAACTGAAGTATAACTGAAGTGGGAGAGGACACTAGTCAGCTTGAAGCCAGCCTCAAGCTGACTCATCCTTTCTCCAAATCTCCTATATATAGAGCTCTCTCATGAGGTCTAGGGAGGCTGGAATTTTGTGCAAAGTAAGGAAGTGCTGTTGGTTTACAGTTAGAGCTATTGGGTGATTGCTTTTATAGAGGGGAAGAGGAGATTTCTTGCTGCTGGGGAGGTGCTGCTGGATTGGAGCCATTTATGGTTGTAACCTTCTCAGAACCTTTTTCTTCTATCAATAAAGCTTTGATGTTCTCCTATATACTTGTATTGCAATGATGTATTGTTTTTATCTGTATATTTGATTCATCCTAATCCATGCATCAGTTATGAGTACATGTTCCTTGTAGTTTCCCTCTCTTGTTTTTGCAGGATCTTTGTGTAGCTGGGCCGGCAAAGGGAGCAAGGAGCTGGGAACAAGAGGCAAAGATAGAAGACAGGATCAACAAAAGCGAAAGACATCGGTTGGTCAATCTTTTCTTCCTTCTCTGTACTTTCATAAAGGAAAAATATCAAAGCTTTACTTTCAGTTGTTGCTAAGGAACTATCACCCTTAGAGTAGGGATAGGGTCATTCCGAGTCGGATACGTTTCCCCACAACAAACGAGCGACTCCGCTGGGGATCGTATCCGTTTGATTGTATTTGTAGTATCTTTGCTATTCATTTCCTGAAGAAAAGAGTACCAAATCGAAAAGCTTTTGACTATATCAAAAGCGAAGTAGAGGGGCTGCTACTCTTGCTCATTATCTGAGCAGATTCATGATTTGAAGAGCTGATCTACAAAAGACTCTTGTGCTCTTTGTGATAGCTTTTCATCCTCTTGATCATCCCTTAGCTTGTACTTGACCTATAGCTTTTTATTTCAGCAAAAACAGTGAATTTTTGAGCTTTTTATGACCCGGAAATCCTTGTAAACGCAACTCTCGTGTCTCAGTGCAGGCTGTCCAAAGGCAGTCTGCATTTCAGCGCAGGTATTCCCTTCGGGAACTACACTGAAAGTCAGTTTGACAGACCAGAGCCTGCGCTGGACCAGTTAGCCAGTGTCTTGTTGAGGTTTCCTACTGAGTCTTGGCCCTGTTTTCACTATTATTTTGTTGCTGATTGCTTGTCATTTGTACTTGCTGTAAACCAACTTTCCTTGACATTATTCCGCCTCAGTTGTGTGATGAAACTGTGATTTTTCTTTCAGTATTTCTTGTTTCAGTTACAGTTTCCCATTGTGAAAAGCAAACTAGTATAGCTGTGGCCTCTTAGATCCTGAACTGTAAAAGTGTTGTTGTGATCTTAAGAGCTAGTTTTATTACTGTTCATGGCTGTTTGAGTTTGTTTGTTTTTCATTTTATGGTTTGAATCTATACATTTCCAGTGTCGAAACAAGTCAATCTTAAGGTGTCTTTTGATTTTGGACAAGCTTGTTTACTTTCGCTTGAAATTAGATTCAAAGTTATACAACAGTTTCCTTTTTGTCTTACATCAACATTAAGGAAAAAGAAAAGAAATATCTGCATTGTGCATGTGCATTATTGACAGTTTGCATGTTGATTTAGGAAAAAGTGCATTTAGTGTGTGTTCTATGATCTGTGTGAAAAGTTGATGTCTTTCTTTTCCCTCAGTAGATTAAGGTTTTCAAAGTTGAAAGATTGAAAAGTTTTGCTTCTCATCTTAGATTGCATTTAGGAAGTTGTATATATACATCTCGTGGTGATCCTTAAAGGCAAACTGCTAAGCAAGATCAACATTAAAATGAATTGAATTTACATAACAACGCATTGAAACATAACGCAAACAATAGAGGTCTAGGTAGAGACGTGTTCCGGCGTCGTTAAACGTAGTGACTGTTGATCTCTACGAAGGTGGGTGATTCCTCCTGAGGGACGATAGCACTAATACGGACTTGTGCTCCTGCGTACCGTCGCGTATATTGGGAGACCCCTATAGGCATTTATCCTTTACCCTTAGGAAGCCGTGTCGGCCGCCCTACTGATCGCGATGCAGTGAACACAACATTCACGAAGATCGACCACCCGTACCGTAAAACGTATTCTGTGGTTTCGCGAAAGGTTTGGCACACCCTCTGCCTAGATCTCCAGAGCAGTTTCTTTTGGCCTTTTTCAAACTCTATAACTGAAAAAGTCCAACCGAGCATTTGTCACTTCGGGCTCGTTAATACATCGAAGGTGACTAGAGTCATCTTTAGCTTTTTCTCGACTCTTAAAACATGAAAAAGCAAAGTTGTGTCTAAAAGCGTCTAATAAAATTCATTCAATACAGAAACATAATTCCCCTTTTTGTATTTTAGTTGATCAAGTAATCCGCAACCGTGGAGGAAAGTCAATTAGAACTCCGTCATTCGAGGAGACTCGCGAGTCAACCATCTTTGTCTCCGGAATCGAGAGTAGTACGGACGAAGCAAACTCGCTTGACCGGGTCAAAATCTCCCATTAAAGTTAGAACAACAGTTCCAACTACATCTGAGATTCTGGTCACTCCTAATATTTCTGGAATCCCTGCCTCTATTGAAGAAGTTCAACAGCGACAGAGGGACAGTTGTACTGATCCTAGTCTGAGAACAAGTACTTGCATAACTGAACCAGTTCCATCTGAAACCGGTCCACAGAGTCTTGTTGCTCAAACAACTGTCGCTGTCGAAGCAACCCCTTCTTCGGCACCAGAAATCTTTTACGGACCTGACGGTCTTCCTCTTCCTCCTGGTCTGATTGCAATAGAGGAAATCGTAGAGTACCAGCAAGCAAATACTCCAACTCATTTTGGAGTAGGCATCACTCTTTTTCCTTCTGCATCAGAAGTTTGTCCATCGCCAGTGGAAGTTCCTGTAGAATCGTTAGGCAGTTTATTGGATAGACTTAAAATGTCTGAGCAACCGTCGACATCTAGGACTGTGCCAAATGACACAGCGACAGCAGAAGCTCCTGCTGTCACTCCGACGATGTTTGCCGGCATACCAGCTGTCCCGACTAGCTCTCAACAACTAGAAGGAGTCCACCCAGGGACTATTATGACAACTTGGTCTGTTCCAGTTTGTTCTTCCGGTATAATACCCGGTAATTCTTATGTTGAAACTAGACAAATTGATCCCTTTGGAAATCAGTTTGGGCCATCCAGTCCTCAAAGGCAATCTATACCCTTGAGTTCCGGATTGTTACCATATGGGGGGCAATATGCCCTTTCACTTCCCCTTCCGGGGGGATACCCATACGGCAGTTTTCAACAACATTCAGGTTTGACTGAAGTAACGACGAGTGGTTGGGTACCTATGTTACCCCAACAACCAAGAGTTGTATATTCCATGCAACAGTGTGTACCTATGTCTAGTATCCCGACGACGCCAGCAATTGTAACCGTGTCGCAAGTTCAATCGATGCCTGTGGTATGTCAACCCCAAGTTGTAATGCAACAGCCCATTGAACCTGCAACACAACCACAATCGCCAACTGCCGGGACGACACAGACACAAACGGGAACCATAACCCCGCATCTTGGTCCGTCGGTTAGTATCGCACAGCAAAACATGGCTTCGCAAACATGGATGGTGCAATACCAACAACCTCAGTTTCAACAGGTGTACCAGGGATCTGAACAACAGATCTTTGCGAATAGTGGGCAACCCTATATTCAGAACGGGTTAAATCAACCACTTTACAGTGGCCAAGCCCACCAGCCATATCAGTCATATCAACATCAGTTGCATTATGCTGGTATGCAAAGGCCTACTGCTCAGGCGATTCCATCGTATCCTGGGTACGCCTCGCCAAACCTGAATCAACAGTTGCCATTCGTGGCAACTCTAGAATTACCAGATTTACATCGATTGACGAACGATCCAATCGCCTATGCCCATTGGTGGCCAGCGATTCCTCACAAACTTCCTTCGGACATTCCTAAATTCAATGGAAATCCTAGCGAAGACCCGTCGAATCATGTGATGACATTCCATCTGTGGTGTTCGTCGAATACCTTGAATGATGATTCGATAAGGCTTCGCCTTTTCCAGAGGACATTGACTGGTCCGGCGGCTAAATGGTATATTGAATTAGCTAGAGCCTCTTTCGACAATTTTAGTTCCCTAGCCACGACTTTCTTAACACACTTTCAGTTACCTATAAGGTACGAAACTGGAACCGAGATCTTAACCAATTTCAAGCAGACAACGGCCACACATATATCAGATCATATACATGAGTGGCGTCGTCATCGCAGAATGGTAAAGACTTATGTTCCAGATCAGCTTTTAGCTGAGTGGTTTATAAAGTCGCTTCTTCCTGCTATAACAGAAGATGTGGCCAAGGGAGGCGTCGTAACAGAGGAGCAAGTTATTGCTCGTGCCCAGTATTTAGACTTAGTATATACTCAGTCTGGCACGCTCTATGACAAGATACCTGACGCCGCTAGACCGGAATTTTCAATTCCTCCCCCTCCTGGATCAAATAGTGACTCGCATGCCGGCGATGGTGTGATTGGCACTGCAAATGCAAAGTCAACACGGGATTCGTCTAAGAAAGCCCGTAAGACTTCGAATCAAAATGCAAATGAAGAACTTCTTGCCTCTGGAGTAAGTGCCGTGTCGGACGACAAGGGCAAACAACTGAAGCAACCAGGAGACAAGAAGAAAAAGAAAGGGAGAAAAGGGAAACCCCCTTCGGGGTGTCATATATGCGATGAGGATCATTGGACAGCAGATTGTCCATGCAAAGCTGAGCTTAAAAGATTCTTTAAGAGTCCGAAAACCTCAGCTGTGTTGACTGATCCGTTTCCTAATCCTGGTCAAAATCTGGTTGCTAATCAAAATGCTTCCCGATCCCAAGTGCTTATGTTGTCTACCTCAAAGCAGCAGAATAATGCTTTGACAAGGAATAAAGATTACGGGAATCCATGGCTGTCAAATAACAAGGCTAATGAACAACCTAGTAGTTCGACGACAGCTTTGACCAAAGTTGTGCCACCCATCATTCCTGAACCAATGGTAAAGTTGCCAAAGGGAGTAGTACACAAATCGACATTTAATCCTCGTGCCAAAATAGCACAGAATTATAATATAATAGAGGACCTGGCCCAATCGCCGTCCGCTATGTCGACACTTGAGGTACCGCAAAATTGCCCCTCCCAAGAGCAAACTTTATTATCAGCAATAGGTGGGATTGGCCCCATGGATTCCAATCTTGTGGCCTTTGATCATAAAGGATATGACCCTAAGTTACCAGCTCAACTAGCTTTCCTTATTCAAGCGAAAGCCCTCAACAAAACTGTTCATCGAACAATTATTGATGAGGGGGCATCTACATGTCTTATGTCGATGAGTTGCTGGAAAAATTTAGGCTCACCACCCTTGTCGAAATCGTCAACGACCTTAAAAGCATTTGATGGACGATCATACACTCCCTACGGGATTATAAGTAACTTGCAAGTTGAACTGGGGGGCAAAACAGTAGAAGTCGATGTTGAAGTAATTGATGGAAACCTCGATTACAACATCCTACTAGGAAGGCCCTGGATATATGCCATGGCCGCAGTCGTGTCGACCTACTTCAGGAAGATTGCATTTCCCTTTCAAGGAGGGATTACAGTCGTCGACCAACAAACTTTCCTCCCCGACAGTTCACAAGTTACGGGAAGCATTCCAATGATCCATGGAAGCGATCATTCGCTTCAAAATATTGGAGTAGGTCTCCTAAAAGACCCTGCCTTAATGGGTACTTTTGCCCTACCGCCTGCAAGAAATCTGGCGGAAGTGGCCACAGTGGAAACCTACAATATGAAATCTTCTATATCTAATGGATTCGGAAGATTCCTGAACATTTTGTCAGCATGGATCATCGCCCTAATAGAAATACTGTAAATACAGTGGGCTTCGAGGATAGTTCCTATCTCATGTCAACCTCGTTAAAAAATGAAACAAATCCCCTTTCCAAATCTCAAAGGTAAACCTTCATTCCAACCACTGAGTTGAATGCAATGAAGCTTGGGGGGCATGCACCTCGATTTTCATTATTATGATGGGGGCATGCAAACTTATCATCGAGCAGTTTTAGCACATAGTTCATGCTCGTTAAAAAATAAACGCAAGATCCGAGCAGTTTTAACGCGGTCTTCATGCTCGTTAAAAAATAAATAAAAGCAGTGAGCAATGTTCCCTCCAGAGTTTAAGCTCATTTTTATCTAAAAAAAGAACCTATCCCGGTAAATAACCTTTTGAGATCGTAAATCCATCAGCCATAAAAGCCTTGGTCGTGTTTGTGCACCGTCACCTCCACTTTTCATTTGGCCGATCATTCACCTCCATTTGTGTGTTTACCTCTTTTGAGAAACAGCTGCGAAGAGTGATTTCACCTAGCCATCCTTGTGACACTGCCGTGATTGGAAAATTCCAATTTGTACCTAGAATCAGTTGCTATCCCTGTTTATCACTCGTTCCTCAAAAGACGAGTCATCTTTGAGCTCTTTTCTGACTCGTAAAATATGAAAAGTTTGCCGAGTTCTGGCCTTCCACCTCGTTAAAGGGACCCGAAGAGCTATCCCTCTTTTAGACTTTAATCTTTTTGGACCTGAGGGATTATTACACAAAAAGATCGAGCGCTTGTTTTGTTCGGCTCGTTAAAAGTACCGAACACCCATCCCTTCTGTATTGTTTTATACTTTTTCGGACTTAAGGGATTAGATGACGAAAAAGGAATTATGGAGTTAACTTTCTGTACCTTTTCAGACTCTCTAAAAATGAAAAGGACCGAGTTTTCCTTGTCGTTAGACTCGTTAAAATGATTAAATAGCGACAAACTTGTCTTTAGACGAGAACGAGTTTCCCTATCGCTAAGCTCGTTAAATCATAGCGATGGGCTTGCCCGAAGGGCAGGTTATAGAACAAGCATATGTTATCCTCCTCAAGCTTGACAAAAATAAAGAGGTACTGGTCAGAAATGACTGGGGAAAAATTGGGAGAACATCAAAGCTTAATGGTAGCAAGTCGCTCTTGAACATGACACTTTTCTTCCGTACCACATCGGGTTGGGTTGTTTCATTCACCGGTCTCATCACCATGGTCTTCGCCAAACCATCCACATTTTGGGGTAATGCTACCGATCCATCGCATCAGTGTCGTTATATGTTCAAGAGAGGTCATTCTGAAAGTGTCAACCGTGTCCCATCCACTGCCATACATTATCCTTCATCCATTCATGATCGCCACCCTGAATCATATGTCACAGTTTGTTTTCACCTCCACTAAAATCATTAGCTCCGTTCCGTGTCATTGATGTGGGATTCATTAAGGCCCTCCTTTGACGGATCGCTTCTTGTCGACTTCAGCTCATTATCCAAGAAGTTGATCTAGGAACAACCCCATCAGTACTTTGAAGCTTGCATGCCTCAATGGCAAGTTTCTCACTTCCGGCGACAGGTATACATCAATGACCTTCGACCAGAAGATTTTGCGTGGCGTTCGACGCCAAGTCCTTTATTCACACCACGTGAATTGTACTGCAGTACCTTGAGGGTCATTATCATTATCGGTGATTCCTCTCGCGCTTGTTAACGGTTTTCATCATTGACCGGTAATCAAGCGATGTCTTTCCATGTTCGACTTCAGTGCAATTCTCACATGGATCGACTTGTACTTAGAGTGAAGATCGAGCGAGTTTGAAGACCCCGGATCTAGTTTCATCCATCCGGGCTGCGAAATATATTCAGGAAATATAAAAACATTTGTCATGTACATCATTGCAGCAGATGATCATCCTATTCAAAGGATGATAATTTCAGCAGAGAATTATCAGTCTACCATCAGACGATCGTCTGTTCTATGTACCAAAATGTATTTATAAAGCTGAGCATGGGAATGCCCGCCTCAGCTAGATCATGAGAACAGAATGAAAAATAATGTATTGTATTGTATCGTATTACAGGGCACCTCTCAGCGCTTGAATGAACTTCGGATCCTCTGGATAAAGCATTTCACCCGATAAACGACCTCATACTTTAGGGGGCAACTGTTATAGACATTTTTGTGCCTTACAGCATGAAGCATGAAATGTCCATAATCAAAGGGATCCAAAGTCCCTAAACATGTTGTTCTTACCCCTAGAGGAACAAGGTCAGCAAACCACAGCACTTCAAATCAGTTCTCCACCTGAAAACGCTCAAAAACAAGGCAATTCTGGATCATGTCAACTGCTACACTGGCTACCTGCACTGAATTTCAACTGCTACACTGGCTACCTGCACTGAATGTCAACTGCTACACTGGCTACCTGCGCTGAATGTCAACTCCAACACTAGCTACCTGCGCTGAACGTGTTTGGACAAGTGGCAGGCTCATTTCTCAAGGTGTCAATGCCCAGGAAGCTTCCAAAATGACACTTGGATCAGGGAATTCGCCCAGTGATGAGTAAGAGGTTCTTAAACTCCAAGTGGAAGCAAGGATCTCCAAGTGGACTCAAGAACTGAAGTATAACTGAAGTGGGAGAGGACACTAGTCAGCTTGAAGCCAGCCTCAAGCTGACTCATCCTTTCTCCAAATCTCCTATATATAGAGCTCTCTCATGAGGTCTAGGGAGGCTGGAATTTTGTGCAAAGTAAGGAAGTGTTGTTGGTTTACAGTTAGAGCTATTGGGTGATTGCTTTTATAGAGGGGAAGAGGAGATTTCTTGCTGCTGGGGAGGTGCTGCTGGATTGGAGCCATTTATGGTTGTAACCTTCTCAGAACCTTTTTCTTCTATCAATAAAGCTTTGATGTTCTCCTATATACTTGTATTGCAATGATGTATTGTTTTTATCTGTATATTTGACTCATCCTAATCCATGCATCAGTTATGAGTACATGTTTCTTGTAGTTTCCCTCTCTTGTTTTTGCAGGATCTTTGTGTAGCTGGGCCGGCAAAGGGAGCAAGGAGCTGGGAACAAGAGGCAAAGATAGAAGACAGGATCGACAAAAGCGAAAGACATCGGTTGGTCAATATTTTCTTCCTTCTCTGTACTTTCATAAAGGAAAAATATCAAAGCTTTACTTTCAGTTGTTGCTAAGGAACTATCACCCTTAGAGTAGGGATAGGGTCATTCCGAGTCGGATACTTTTCCCCACAACAGCCATCCATCCTCCATGTTCAATGATGTGATTTAATCCTCACTGTTTCTTTTTCCCTTAACTATTTCTTTACCATCCTTTAGAAATTTGGGAAAAAGTTTGCGTTCTCCGCTATGGAAGATATCCTCAATCTTCTTCTTCCTACTATAAAACCCAATTGCACTCGCTTCCAAATGATCCCTCCGTTCATTGAAAAAGGAATCTTGATTTCTACATGCCTAAACACAGGGTTTATTAAACAATTAAATATTAGTCCTGTAAGGGAAAATTCCAACAGACAATCATGTTATTCAACACAGAATTCCACAATATTTCTCATTTTCACAGTCAATGCACCATAAAGCTATTAAGGCACATACAGATACAAATTCCCACACATGATATACACAAATCCACACTATTTTGGTATTTTTATATAATATTTACAAGGAAACAGTCACATTCAATTGGTTTAGCTCTTTTCCATAAAATTCATCTACTGCTATTACTAACTCCTCACTCTTGCTCTTACTATCCTCTTAGCTCTGTAGCCCTAGCTAGCCTCTAGCTAACCTCTGGCTAACCTGTCCAATTATTCAAAAGTTCATAATTTATACAAGAAAGGATTCATGAAACTATTTAGTTCAGATCCAACAATCTCTCACTTTCTCCTAAAGTATCTCTTTAGCTCCACCCTATATATCCTTCCATCTTTCCTTGAATCGTTGTCTTTGACAATTCCTCATGCTCATCACCTTTGTAGTTTTCATCATCCACCTATCCAATAACTTCAGTAGAATCCTCCCAATACCAAAACAAGATTGGTTCTTGTTTAGTACAAGAACATATAACTTTTCAACCACACACTGTCCACCAGCTGCAAATATTTTAGTTATTTAACTTTTTTCAATTTCTCATCTTCTTGTATCCATAAAGAAAACCGACTTTCTGCATTTCTAGAACTTACATACTCCTTCATGTTTACTTGTGCAAACATATCTCCAAGAGCAAATTATCCTTCATCCTGAAACCACATTCAACAATTAATAATGCAAAATTAGAAAATAGATTACATTTTCCATCCTTTTCTTCATTAGCTCTGCTCCAAGTTTTCTCTAATTTGCCATCCTCTTCATATGAATATGACATGAAAAAATTTTCATGTTGTCTTGTCTTGGAAAGTTCCAATCTCTGAGTTTAGAACCTAATGTTCTGTTTGTTTCTATACAAGAAACAAAATCACCATATACAATAGATTTTCCATTCCACTGTAAAGCCCCTTTTACAACAGTAAAAATTACTATCAACACCATGAATATCACCTTCCACTGAACTCCTTTACTTCTTACCACAAATGCATAGTTCATGAAAGCATCCTTGTCTTCATCCTCTGAGTTTGCCTACCTCTTTCCAAGTTGTTGATTACCTTCACCCTTAATCTTTTTACAATTTGTACAAATAACACTATCTTCAATTTTTTGTTGTGCATCAGTCTCTACCAACCTCTCTTTAAGTTCTTGGTTGTCCTCTTTTCCTTTCTTCTCCACAACCTTTAATGGATTAACTATACCTTCTTGGACTAAATTCTCTTTATAAATTTCTGTTCTACCATCTTCCATAGTACACTCTTTAGTAAGAGTCCTTTCCATTAATGTTCCACTATGTCCTTCCAAGACAATTTTTTGTCCATTAACTATCAATACAGGTTCATAATTCTTGAATAAAAACTGAAGAGATAATTCCATTACTTCAAGTTTTTGTATTGCACATATACTCTTGTTTGCTCCTGTCATAAGGTTATCTTCATACCTCTTTTCTACTTCTAGTTTTGCAATCTGCAATTTCCTTTTGTCTTCAGACTATCTGCCATCTTTTTGCCAAGTCTTACTGGATTCATCATCTTCAACCTCCTTAGTAGTATTCAACATTTGTCCATCTTTAGTGTATTTAAACACATGTTCAATCAAGGACTGTTCTATTACATTCATCTCTTCTAACTGCTTCATTTCATCAGCAACCTGCATAAACATATCTTCTAAATGTTTTTCATCACATGCATACATACACAAATCATCAGTTCCAAAAATACTAAGCTCCTTTTTCTTTGATGTTTCAATCATCACATCTCTCTGCTGATTCCTTCCTCTGCAAGGTAAACCTCTTGCTCAGGTCTACAATAGCTATCTTCCATTTCTAACTCAACTTCTTTGAGTTCTTCTCTTAATTTGATATACATTCTCCTCTTTATCTGTTCCTGCAACAACTTCCACTTTATCTTATTTCTTTTCATAGTCCAACCATACCTTTGATCCTCTTCACATTTTTCTAGCAGCACTATTATGGCATCCATACTTGCCTTCAGTTCTACAATTTCTCTGTCAAATATCTCTTGACTCATCTTCTCTCCTTTGCCATTTTCCTTGGCATATTTCTTTCTTCTGTTGTGGCTTCTCTCTGAACCCCTGCTATGAATATCAATAGTCATTTCCTCGTTATCTCTATGAGCTCCTCACTCACTATGAGTTGCACTAAGCGTGTGCAACAACAAGTCCTCCCTACTGCCTCGTACCTTGAAAATCCCCTCTTTGGACTTGGTCTTTTGGAAAGCACTGGTTCTCTATCTCTAGAACCTCTTGAGAATTCTCTTCTACTCTCTTTAGGCTTACATCCTCAACTCACCTTCTTTGAGAACACCTTAACTATCCTCCCTATCCAACTTTCAGCTGGAATATTTAGGTTCACAACCACTAACACAACTCCTCTCTTTCTTTACACAGTCTGCTACTATGTGTTGCTACCATCACTCCCTTCTCTTATAAAAAAAATTCAAATGAACCAACATCAAAATACAACTCATACCTGATGATATATCTCTTTAATCTTTCACTGGCTTGACAATACACATGCTCCTTTACTTTTCACTGTCTGCACTTCAGTCCTTCTTTCAGCTGAATTTATGTTCTTGCTGAGTACATCCATATTCACTTTCTTTCCTTACAATATCTCTGCTGCAATTTCTTCACTTGCTCCTTTTTCATAGATACTCACTGTAATTTCATTACCTGCTACTTGCATTCACCTACACATATCATTAAAGCTTTAAAACCTACAAGATCCTTCCTAGTCCTATCTTCCTCAAATCCCTTTTCCATAGTCTATCTTGAAATGAGTTTTTTTTATGACAACGTAAATGGGAATCTTTTGGGCTAGCAGGCTTATTATGGGCTACTCAACTACGTACCCATTCCACATTGAGGAAAGAACAGATAAGCGCTTCATTCACCCAGATCTCAATTGTGATTTGTAGAGCTATGCCTCCTCCTTGTCCAAGTCCTCCATTTTCCTTTTCCCCTTGAGGGCATGAGAAACAAGAGTTGCTACGATGTTAAGGGTAGATCTGAGATTGACAACAAAGCCACTTTACCAACTTCTGAGGGGAAGAAGCAAAGCTCACATCCCTTTCCAGAGCCCCTTTGTAGAATGATGCTAGCCTAAGCTGACTTTACCCAAAGTATGCATATAAAATGCATAATCTATTATGTCCCAGGAATTTCGATAATTCCTGCCTAATCAAACCTTCAAAAATTAACGTTTTAGGCTTCTTCATTAAACCTCATGTGGAAATGTCTCATGTGATTAACCCAAAGTATAAACTTTAATAACTCTTTAATCAGAACCTTATACACCCTTCCTAAACATTGGTTAGTTCTTAAACCCACTCGGATTAACCATACCCTCTTAACTTTGGTCTCGGCTTAACCCAATGTTAACCACACCATGGTCTCAGACTTGGTTAAACTCGACTTAAACTTTTAATTCATTAATCCCACTTTATTTCTATTATAATTATCCTATAATAGAAATATACCATAAACCACTTAACCTTACCTTTCCGCCTTTCCACGGCCTTGGCAAATTTACCGATGCTCACATTATCGCATTCAACCTCCACCATTGATTTCACTCCACCAGATCAACGATTATTGCGCATTCTCCAACTTTAATCCATTCACTCGTCGAAACTCAAATAAAATTAACCCGCATTGATAAACACATCGGGTCTGCCTGGAATGTTAACCTGCATGCACCTATGCATGCGATTACCATCCGATTAGTCCACCAATGGATGGTCCTGATCACTGGAACTCAACGAAGATCTAACCCTACTATATAAACTCTCATTGGGTCTGATTTCCAAATTAAACCATGTGCTTATTTGCATGTGATATACATCTGATCACTCTTTCAATAGATGGTTCGATCACCTCTGGACTTCAACTAGATTAAGTTATTGTTCATAACTTCATTGGGTCTATTTTTCAATTACCACTTACAATTTTGAGGCCGCGTGAAAACCACTTCCACCTACGAAAACCACTCCGTCCTTTTTCCAACACGTAGCTTAATCTCCGCCGCTCATATTCTTAACTCCATTCTACAAGACTTAATCCTGGCCACTTATTACGAACAATCCCGTCCGTTGATCTAGTTGATCTAATGCTCGTGTGCACATTTACTTCATTCCTTCGTGCCTTTACTTTCTTCACATTTACGTGGTTTCTCAAGGTTCTTCTGTGGTTTCGGGTTTCTCCAGGGTTTCCGGTCTTTGTTTGTTCTGCAACACAACTCCCTCTTTGACTTAATCCTTCTGCTTAGGTTCTTCTTGAGCAATTACCCCACTCAATGTAGGGACTGTTGAAGTTTATAAGTTTACTTAGTTTAGAAACCGTTCATGCACTTTTTCTGATTTATTCCTACCTACTTGTTAATTTTCTTTAACAAGTTATTTACAAAGTAAATACTGAAAATAAACACCAGTGCATGCTCAACATATTATAGGTTAGAAACTAAAACAAACAAGAACAAACACACCATATGACACCATTATTTTTGGACCAATGTCCCTGTAAAAACCTAGTGCGGGAAAACCGGTGTAGCTATCTGAGGGTTTTATTATTAAGCAATATCATAGTACAATCTGGGTGCCGAAACTGGCCTACCTAACATAGAATTTCCTTAGCAGCTATACCTCATAGTTTGAGATAAATCTCCTGGCTGAAACCCTAGAAAATCCTTCCGGCAGCTCCTCAGCTCAAAACTGCTCTACAACTCTAATGTCTACCCAATCTGGACTGCGTCAGCCCCTCTCTATCTCATGCTGGCCCTGCGTCAGGCTTTCTTGCCCTGCGTTAGCCCCAGGAGGCAGTGCATTAGCTTTCTGGGCCTCTATGTCAGACAGGCTGGCCTCTTTGGTGCTCTGCACAACACTTGGCCACCTCTATGTGGCCCTGCGTGAGCCCTTGCTCACTCTACGTCACTCTCCTTGGTTATTGTTCTACTCTCCCGACACAATCTCTATCTTCTCTATTTCTCTGTACTCAATGCCCCTCAGCTGCTCTCCCAATCACTGATTCTATCTCTCTTAGCAAACACTGCTCTAGAGAATAGAATGACTGATCACTTTGGTGTGATCTCCAAGTGACCCTGAAGCCTCCTCTTATACTTTTCCTGTTGATGATTCAATGGCCAAGATTAAGTCCCTAATCAATGGCTAAGATTAGATCTGGCTTGATCCATGTCTTTTGGACCACTCTAATACAAATTCATATTAATACACATTAATATTTTATTTTTCCTAAGTTTAAACTTAGGGACTCCATTAAAAATATTAAGTATTTTAATATCTCCTGATCTATTTAGAATTTGCCCAAACCCTTTCTTGGTATTGGAGATCTCATGTGGCCCAACCTCTCCACCAAATTTAGTGGCTAGAGCACATCCAATGCTACCCAAAATCAACACTCCCTCTTAGTGAGGACTGTGCTCTAACAATACTCCTCACTGAGTATTACTCTGATCATCCAACATCGGTACCTGTGTTGATGCTAGGCCTTCCTAGCCAACATCCTCTGCACTATTGCATCCTGCACTGCTACCCATGGTTCTGCCATTGCTACTACAAGATCTGTACGACAACTCCCTTTGCATCCATGCTACTGTTGATCCTTTCACCCAGCACTGCATCTGCACTACACCTCCTCTCATTATGTTGCATCGTTCTGCCCACTGCTACACTACAACTCAGTTACTGAGAAGTAAGTAACTGATCTCCCAACTGACCTCCCTATTGGGCTAGAAACACCCATTGATGTTGAAGCTCCCTCTACCGCTAAAAAGTGCTCGGTCTCTCTAACCTCGGCGTTGCTGCAACAACTCCCTCCATCTCGCACTGTTTCACACCTCGTTGTGCCTTCCTGCACTCGTGCAACACTCCTACGCCTCTCGCACTGCTGCAACTTGCTAGCTTTGTGCTGTCTCAGGACTCCTGCACTATAGCTCTCTCTGCCGCTCCATCTGCATCCATCTCTACCCACTCAATCAATCCTGCTACTCCTCGTCGAGGGCTCCCATAGCAAGGTCTAATCCAAGAGGCTGGGTACCTCAAGGATCCTGCCCCTCATCGCTTGTAGTCCATCGGACTACAGCTCAATGTCTCCCAACTTCTACTCAAGTGGTGTGTGAGTACTCATGGCACACAGAATGGACAAGATCTTGGCCTTCTAGTTGGATGCCTCATCCAACCTGTCCTGTTCCCTCAACCCATTCATGGCCATCTCTTTGCTCTTCTTCTCGACTCCTCCGATTCTCTCTACTTCCCTCCTGAAAGTCCTCTGTTTGACTCCTGCTGAGTCTCTCTACTTCCCTCCTATAATTCCTCTGTTCGACTCCTGCTGAGTCTCTTTACTTCCCCTCTGGAAGTCCTATGTTCGACTCCTGCTAAGTCTACTTCCCACCTCAAAGTTCTCTATTCGACTCCTACTAAGTCTACCTCCCATCTGGAAGTTCTCTGTTCGACTCCTGCTGAGTCTCACTACTTCCCTCCTAGAAGTCCTCTATTCGACTCCTACTGAGTCTCTCTTCTTCCCATCTAGAAGTTCTCTTTTGGACTCCCTCTGAGTCCTAATTTCCCTCCTGGAAATCCTTCTTCCGTTATCGAGATGCCCCCTACTCTGATCATCTTATGTAACCGCACCACTGATTCAGGTTCATTGGCTAGAAACCCTCGGTAGCAACTCCTCTAGACTTTCTTTGTCAAGTACTGTTTTGACTACAGTACCTCACCAGTTCCACTTTGCAATATTCTCGCAGCCTTCTAAACCCAACAACTTAAAGGTGAGAGCTCCTAGGCTCTGCGTAGTCCTGACACCAACAACTTGGCCTTCTCAGCCAACTGTGTCAGTCCTCCCAACTACTGCATGGCTCTACTTGAGGATTCTTTTGCCTTCCTTAGCCTCTGCACTGCCTCTTCCTGGCTCACCCTTGATGATGCAGGCACTACGTCACCCTTCCTTGTTGCTGCTCTACTAGAAACAACTTCTGTCACCTTGGGACAACTATTTTCTGCTGCTATTTCTCCACTCAGCTGACGCCCTTTAGTCCTCCTATGATCTGCAATCACCCTTTGATACCATGTTGAAGTTTCTAAGTTTACTTAGTTTAGAAACCATTCATGCACTTTTTCTAATTTATTCCTACCTACTTGTTAATTTTCTTTAACAAGTTATTTACAAAGTAAATACTGAAAATAAACACCAGCGCATGCTCAACATATTACAGATCAACAACTAAAAGAAACAAGAACAAACACACCACATGACACCATTATTCTTGGATCAATGTCCCCGAAAAAACCCAATGCGGGAAAACTGGTGCAACTATCTGAGGGCTTTCTTATTAAGCAATATCAGAGTACAATCTGGGTGCCAAAACTGGCCCTATACCTCACAGTTTGAGATAAATCTCATGGCTAAAACCCCAGAAAATACTTTCGACAGCTCCTCAGCACAAAACTGCGCTGCAACCCGAGCGTCTACCCAATCTGGACTGCGTTAGCCCCTCTCTGTCTCACGATGGCCCTATGTCAGCCTTTCTTGGCCCGCGTCAGCCCCAGGAGGCCCTACGTTAGCTTTTTGGGCCTCTACGTCAAACACACTAGCCTGTCTGGTGCTCTGCATAGAACTTGGCTGCCTCTATGGCGCCCTGCGTGAGCCGTTGCTGGCTCTATGTCACTCATCTTGGTTGTTGTGTGGCTATTTCGGCACAATCTTTGTCTTCTCTGTTTCTCTGTACTCAATGACCCTCAGCTGCTCTCCCAATCACTGATTCTATCTCTCGTAGCAAACCCCGCTCTAGAGAATAGAATGATTGATCACTTTGGTGTAATCTCCAAGTGACCCTCAAGCCTCCTCTTATACTTTTCCTGTTGGTGATTTAACAGCCGAGATTAAGTCCCTAATCAACGGTTAAGATTAGATCTAGCTTGATCCATTTCTTTCGGACCACTCTAACACAGATTCATATTAATACACATTAATATTTTATTTTCCCTAAGTTTAAACTTAGCGACTCCATTAAAAATATTAAGTATTTTAATATCTCCTCATTTGTTTAGAATTTGCCCAAACCCTTTCTTGGTATTGGAGATTTAATGTTCCGATACCTCTCCACCAAATTTCATCACTAGAGCACATCTGATGCTACCCCAAAGCAACAGGAACTTGCTGCCTCATAGCTTTTCTTGCTTTTTATTAATTCGATTGACATTTAATAGAAAAACATTTAAAAAATAAAATAAAAAAGCATTTAGAGTTGCACGTTTAAATTAAAACCCTAAATTTAGAAAGGTGAAACTACATAGAAGGTTTAATACCTACCCGACATTTATCAGTTTGGTTGTAGATGCTTTGCTTTAATTTCAACAAGCTTAATAAAAATGTAAATGGTTTAGAGTTTTGTGGAACAGGATAACACTAGGAACACGTTCTAATAAATATTAATGAAATTTTAATTTTTTGAAATTAAAAATAATTATAATACTATTTTTGATAGGGTGTTATTATGGATGTGATGGTTTTATAGGAGGTTGTGTTATTTTCTTGCCAAGTGTAATTTCTCAATTAAGTCATTGTGGGTGTTGGTGGGTAATCTTCACTTGTATGAAGAGTTGTTGTTGAAGAATAAAATTGACATTGGTATCTATATCGAAGAGTGCAGTCTAATTTTTCTTATTGTTTGTTGACAATGTTCTTACTTGTTATGGGTATAATTTTCCAATTATTGGTCTTGAGTAACTAGTTTAGTAGGTCTGCTCAATTTTTATGTATACATGTGATATTGTGGGTAAGTTTCTAGTCATCGAGGGAAATTTATGTTGGTTGATCATCAGTAAGTCCTAATTGTTTTAAGATTCTGAATTGTTCAGAGTCTGGTGGTCTAACTTCGAGAAAGTTTTTTCTCTTATAGTATTGTCGAAATTTTCTAGGTCTGGTGTCACTTGGTGTCAGTACACTATTAGGACTTGGTATTTTTCTCTCTCTATTATTTCAGTGCATAGGTAAGTCTTATTATTTGTTAGGGAGTTGTAGAATCTTGTGTGTCATGGTTTTCGGCTATAGTGAGTTTGAGAAATTGGTGGACTTTTCACTAGTAGTGTGCCAATTAGGTGATGATATAGTGCTTTCCAGGTCTAGGGATCAAGGTACCATCTCTAGTCCTTATTGTTCTTTTATAGGCTGAGGGTCTTTCAATTCTTGTCATAAGTGCTCCCTCTCAACAACGCTCATGCCTCATAGATAGAGAATTAGTAGAAAGAGGGGTGGATGAAGAATTTTTACAGTATGGAAGAAAAGGGTTCGTCCTTTAGCTTATGAATCTATGGTTACTTTATTTATTGTGGTTCCTCGAGAGGTGAGGAATGAAATTCTTTTGTTGCAATGTAAAGAGGTATGGGATGACCCTTATCATTCATTGTCTGAATTGGTTAGCAAAGATATCAAATGGGTTCCTGCCCCTGGAAAATTCAGGAGTAGGTGGTTACATTTTCTGAATTTATGGCTTTACATCAACAAATGCCTACCTTGTTGCAAGTGATTTTCAAATACAAGCAGGTCGAAAATTACAATTTCTTCTCCTCATTGTAGGAAATTAAATGCGTGCATTGTAATCAAAGGTTTTCCTTAAACAATATGGATTCTCATTTACATCATGTAGATGGATTTATTGTAAGTGATTCTACCTCTAGTGACCTCATGAACCCTTTAGATGATATTGCTCAATCGCCAACTACAATATCTTCTTCTGGTCATTAATAGAGATGGCAAACTTACATGTATTTTTGTAGTAAATTTTGGCATGTAGACTCTAAGGCATGGCTTCTTCATGGGGTTCCTCATTATGTTTTGGTTCAAAATTACATTGTTCAGGAACATATTTCAGGGTTGAGAGTCTAGTTTATAATGTGGAGAGTTATTTCTCTAACAAGTTTTTTGGTTATCACTATGGATTAGATGGTGTTTTCGATGGATCTGTGCATCTATGGATGGATATGTGTTTTCATGGTTGGCTCTTTTAGCTTCTTGTTTGTCTAGGATCTGAATTAATGAGGTGAGGTTATGGCTCTTCTCGATGTGTTTTTGAGATGGTTGTGGTTTACCTGGAATTGGATATGGATCTGTGCATTTATGTTGGATGGCCCTTTGTTCCTGTGGGATTCTATGCATTATGAATTTATCAGAGATTTACCTTTGTTATGGATTTTTGCACATAATGGGCACATCCTCCTTGTTTTAAGGATCACTAGTACTACTATTATTTGGGTTATGCTCTGAGATTGTGAAAATATATTGTTTAGGAGATGCAATTTGCCTTGGTTGATTTATGGTTCTAGAGACGTTAGGTCATGTTTGCACCTTATGCTTCATTATGTTGATTTATGTTCCTAGAGAAGGGCGTTATACTTTGGGGCATCCTGGCACTATGGTTTTCAGCCTTTTTTATGTATCTATGGTGAAACTGGACTTTATAAGATTTGCAGTGTTATATTTCATTTAACCAAAGAGAGCAATATTGCTCTATGACTTTGTTGTATGTGGGTGTTAAATTGAAGAGAGAAGGCATCCTGGCACTATGGTTTTCAAATTTGTTTATGTATCTACGTGAAACTGGACTTTATAAGATTTGTGGTGTTATATTTTGTTTAACCAAAGAGAGCAATATTACTCTATGACTTTGTTGTATGTGGATGTTAAATTGAAGAGAGAAATACTACTCTATGACTTTGTTGTGTGTGGGTATTTGAGATCTTTGAATTTCCCATGTATCGTTGGGTGAAATCTCAAAAAGAGAACTTTGTGACCTTATTTTGTTAATGAAATCTAAGAGTTTTAATTTAGTAATAATAACAATAATAAAACAAAATATTGACTCAATTAATATTAAACAAAAATAAAAATATTAAATTAATTTAATTTAATTTTATATACTCTATTTTTTTATTAATAAAATAAAAAAATTCATAATATATATATATATATATATATATATATATATATATATATATATATATATATATATATATATATATATATTTTATATAATAGTAATTCATATTATTAGACTTAATATTTAGAACATATAATTAATAAGTATATAAAACTCAATAAATTTAATTAAAAATAAAATATTTCCATATAAAATATAAAATATTTTTAATAATTAAAAAAATAGGTATTATATTTTAAAATTTTATATTTAAATTTAATTAATAATCATATAAAATTAATACCTAGAAAATTTACCTATTTTTCTTTATATGTAAATACCATGCATTAAGAACTTAAATTATAAAATTATAAAATGTGTCCAAAAGAATACCATCTATGTGTAACTATATATATTAAGATTTTAATTAAATTAAAAATAAGGATATATTTATATATAGAGATGTGAAATTTATAAAAATATAAATAATATTATTAAGAATTAGCATAGATTCATTTCAATTATGAATCTAAGTTTTAATTGGAATTAAATTTCTTAACATATTGACTTTTCATTAAATTTTGTACTCTAAAATGTATTTGCTTTTTAAGAAATTTAATTTGATTTGGTAGTTTGTAGATCTTGAATTTAGATAAATATATTCTAATTAATATTTACAAATTAGTATCTATAGGATTTTGGATAGACGGTCATGAGATGCTTGGCGAAAGCACTCCTTGATGTGAAGTCAATCACTCTGCTAAAACACTCCTTGCTGTGAAATCAATTATTCAATTTCCTTATCGTAAATAACTCATCTCTTTGTTATAAAAATAAAAACTTTCTCACGAATCCATTTGTTATCCCTCAGCCATCCATGTGCTCAACCGAAAGTGCAGAAATGAGGCTGAGCACTTCCAGTTTCTCCATGGAATAATCTTTCCATGTGGCATCACGTTGGCCCCATTGCTGGTAGCTCAAGATCTCAGAACGATCATAGGTTGTGGTTTGAATTATTTCTCATTCCCTAATTACGCCGTAAGGCGTTCCCCTCTGAAATCAACCTCCCCAATTGCCTTTCTGTCATAATCTTGACCATTAGATGTGTTGTTAGACGATTAAATGTTTTTCCACCGTTAGATGCTATCAAGGCAACTAAATCGGTTCAGTGGCTCCACTGGGAGCATCTAACCCTAAGACTATTCATTACCTGTAACAACTCGGTTCTTTTGTTTTCTTGTTTTCTTTAATCTGGTAATTCTCTGTTTCTTTTCCTGCCTGCAGGTCCTGGGGTTGTTCTGCAATTCAAGGACTTCCAGCACCGAGGAAAGCACTTCCCATTTCTTCTTTTTCAAATACCTGTCTCTGGAACACCGTCGAGTTGGGTTGCAAACTCACAAGCCCTGCCGATGACAGGGCCTATGCAATCTGCCCATGCTTCAGGGCATCTTCAAGTAGGAGCTCACCGTCAATCTCAGACTATGAAATAATGCAAAAGAGGATTCCAAAAATCATCAAATTTTATTTTGCATTCCAAAATCCATCAAATTCCAGCAAATTTGTCGCGGTAGTGGATCCAAGCATTTTTCATTGGTAAGATGGATGGATTTTGTGCTCTGTAGGTCGGCCGTCTCCGTCCATGGCTTTTAAAATGTTCAATCAAAGTTCTTCCTCTACGACAATATAATGTGGATTCATATTTGAAGAAGAGGATTTTCTCAATGGTTTATAGCTTTGCTGGAGATTGGCGAGAGGAGGATTCGAACCGGCGTCAAAGGATCCATTTATATTGGAGATCCGTGTTCTGCTTTTTGATAATGGATTTTGTTGCATTTTTAAAATCTTGCAGAGATTTTGTTTGCTTTAATTTCAAGCGAGGATATTGTCATCTTTCTCATATGTTTTGGATATCTTCTCTGATTTAGCTGTTATTTGGGTTACGTAGGTTTGGATTTTTTTGAAATTTTGCAATTGATATACCTAATTGAGCTGAAACCCCAGCTGTGGTGGATATTCGCCGGTAATTTGTGGCCTTTGACGTCGGCTGCTTTTATAACAGGGTTTAATCCGTGTCTTTGAGGTCCCCGGCATCGCTTCTCGTCGAGAGATTTGGCTGGTGGTGTTCCAGGGCGGTGAAATCGGCAAGTTTGCCGTTAGCCATACATTTTGTCATTATTTGGGGAATTTAGACCGTGAAAAGTGCAGTAGGGAGATTAGGTCCCGTTGGTAGAAATTTGGTTTTTTTAGAGCTTGAATTGCCTTTTTTGAGATCAAACCTTTGTTAAGGTTAATTGTGCTTTTTGAGATTTGCGAATTCGGCACAGAATACCAGACAACCTGGTGGGTTTGTCTTGGGTTTAAGAAGTAATGGTTGTTTCAATTTATTGAAGGTCTATTATTTGTTGTAGTTTCATTTTTTTGCTGAGTTTGCTTGGTTGGATTTGCTGTAGGTGATTCACATACTCAAACTGATACAATAAGTCCCAACAATGGTCTTTCCCATCCGAAACCTAGAGGCAAATCTTACAGTGGGATTCTCACAGGTAATCATGGATTCTATGTACAAGGAATTTAATTAATTGCAGTGGGCATTTGATGATGAACATTTGGTGATGAAGTTCTTGGTTATGACCCTAACATATAAGAGAGGAAGCTTTTTAATTATGTAGTAATTTTTTTGGGATTGGAGTTGATATAGATTTATCTAATCTTTAATAAGATAACTTTATTTAGAATCAGGGTAAAACTCTCAACCTACCTAAAAGGGTTCAAACTCTGAACATACTTTAAAGAAGGTAACAATAAAGAAGATATACTATTCTTTCTGACTTTTTTATATCTAGGATTTCAAAAATATTTTGTAATCCTATGGACAGGAGGTAGATCAATTGTCTGAAATAGCTATCTAGGATTTCAAAAAAAAATTGTAATCCTATGGACTGAAGGGAGATCAATTGTTTGAAATAGCTCTCGCTAACAAATACGCGATCTTGTATAAATAAAAAGAGAGTACATATATAGATCTTCGTTTTTTCTGTTCTTCCTGTTTTGTTTTTCCCTTTTAATCCTTTACCGATTTTATCCATTTACTGGAGGAAAAAAATACCTGGTCACAATGTGTCTGTCTGATTTAGACTGGTAATTTTTTGTTTCAATAGCTATCGAATGCTGGAGGAAGGCTTATCATTGCAACTGATGGTGTTTGGGATGCATTGAGCTCTGAGAAGGCTGCAAATTGTTGCCGAGGCTTGCCAGCAGAACTTGCTGCAAAACAAATTGTTAAGGTACCTGTTATCCCCTTTAACACACTTTGGTAAAAAATTGACAGGCTAGGAATTGAATTGAAAACTTGCCCTTTAAACAAGTGTTTGCTCTACCACTAACCTGTGTGGTGCTTTGTGATAGGTACCATTAGCAGTTTGATCTAAAGGTGTTGATTGCAACCTTTGACATATATGTGCTATTGGTGAATAGGGTTGAAAATGTGGGTCAAAATCTCTTCATATTTTTGGTATTTGTCACAATTATTGGGTGGTGTGAAGTGAAAACTATGTTGATTGTGTTGGAGTTTATATCAGATTCTATCATTCTTGTAGTGTATCTGCTATTAGTGTATGCATCACCTATGAGTGAACTTTGTTGGAAATTACGAAGTTCTGTTTTAGGTTTCTGCTATTGGTTATCAGGGTTCTATACTTAATTGGAATGATTCGGCAGGCGAAGAGGCTTTTCACCTTGCCAAGGAAAGATATTGGGCCAAGTATAGTGGGCATTCCTGTCACTCTCCTCCTCCTGACCCCGACATATACATTGATGTGATTGATTGTAATGCAGAACAACAGTTAGATGTTGATTTTCGAGACAGAGCTGACTCTGAATCAGAAAATCTGGACATTGAAAAGCTGCCAGATAGAGGTCAAGAGACACTAATTCCATTCGATATTAAGAGTCATTCAACTGAGATTCAAGAGAAAGAAAGGCCATTTGGACTTGGGTATTATGTTTCTGGCTCTTGCAGCTATACACATATTTGTAATGTTGTCGATCTTTATATTGTTGAACCTTAGTTACTCGATCATTACAAACTGACATTGGTAACTGCAGGAATCAATAGTTCAAGGCAGGTCCTGTGCGTGCATAGCACTCTGCATGGGCATATTTGCTGAAGTAGCTCTGCAAAAACAATTTAGGGAGAATGTGCAGTCGAGTTTTAATGTCAATCGATTCGTTGACAATCATTTCCCCAATAGTCATACCATCAACCAAACTCATCTATTACTTGCAATGCTTGGAGTTGATGATGATTTGGTATCAAACAGTAGTCCAGATCAAAGTGTAGATCTTGTAGATGAGAGAAAAACCTTGGAAGATTATTTCTATGGACGTTATAGCCGTTCAACAAGCTTTGATTGATTTAAATCTACTTCTCTAAGCTTCATAATTTTTCTTACTCCTTGCTTCTGTAAAAGCTTCAATATTTTATATTTGGTGTATTACTGTGAGCCAATGTCACTACTTAGCTGTGTTCAATTTCAATCACTCTGCATATTGGCTGAAGCTGTGTCTGCAAGATAGAATTGATGAAAATATATATGCATGTCCTACGAGAAACATGAGAGAAAATTAATAAACATAGCAAATCCTTGGGTATGGGCTTGTGACTAAATAGATACTAGCCGTAGGTCTCAGATTGCATTCCAAGGGTCAAAAATATGAGCTAAGCTGCCTGCCAGTATCATCCAGTCTGAGCATCAATAGCAGTGTCAGTCAGTCTACAGTATATGATTTAAAATTGGTGTTGGCTCATCGGCAGCATAGGAAATCATAGCATCCACCCTCCGGAACAAGAAATAAATACTAGAATTCAGATTTAGACCAGCAGACATGTTAGTACCAGAGCAAATGAGAATGCTATTATACCTGCAAATGAAAATGCTATTATACCTGAGGACTTTACCTGCAAATGAAAATGCTATTATACCTGAGGAGTTTTGGCCTTCAAAAGTCAGTAAGTAAATCATCTCGATCACAATTGTTTTTTTTCTTCTTTATTATGGTGAATAGGTAATTTGTTGGAGTAATTTGGGCTAGACCGCTAAAGATTAAATCTAGTAGCTACCTACTCCTTAAACCTTATCACAACGGACCAAAAATACCCATTGGATTTGAAACCAGATTGAAGAAATAACATCCCATAATACCAACGACTTAACCCTCGCGCAAAAACATCCTCATGACATCATTGTTATAGATATACTCACATCAACCTGAAAACTTCGCCCCTGAACTCGGTAAATCAACTCCATCTCTCAATTGTTAATTGTTATGCATGTCATTATTCACACCAGGCACCTATCAATCATATTAACATAGAAAAGAAGACCTACAAGTAAAAAATGACCTACGGGACACCAAAACTGCTTACCCTAATAAGTGCATCACATTGACTCGACGATTTGCACAGCAAGACCAGCATTGGGATTAGCACATCTTTTTAAAACTTAATTATTTATTTGGAAAAATTGAGAAACAGACCAGAATGGTAAAGAAAAAACAAAGTTATGTTTTTTAGGAAGCGAGCAAAAGAGCAGATCGTACCAAACTTATGTATTGGTTACAAACTATATGCCATAACACAAGAAAAGACAAATAAGCTATATTGAAAAAGCCTGAAAAGGCAAACAGTTTCCCAAAGCAAAAGACTGGTGTTCTTACCAGGGAAATGCTTGCCAACTATTCTCAAAATACTACGACCAGCTTTGTCTGTCCCCTCCACCTTCAATACCTGAAGATCTTCAAGATCAGAATAATCATCTTCCACAAGAGAGACTTGAGAAGAGATGGGTGGTGAACCACATGCATGCCAAACTTTTTGGTTTCCACTTGTTCCTAAAGACCCACAATCCACAACAACTAGGTCAGAGGCCATTGTAACTACACAGGAAGGGATTCCTTGGCAATCTCTATAACGGACCCACCCACTACCTTCAGTGGCTTATAAAGCAGACTCCAATCATCGTTATAGGTTATAATTGTGCATAAAAGCTGTGTCAGAGGACCCAAAACCAGGCTCAATCTTCAAAATACTCGATCCAGCATAGGCCCATGGTTTTGAATTTAAAGGTGGCACAGTTGGGGTTCCCTATGACCGAGCTTATCCATCATCCTTTATGCATGCAGAGATTCCTAAAATGGGGATTTTAGGATATTCCCAGAATCTACCCCATTCAGACCAGACAATTGAACAGTCACACCACCTTCTCTTGTCTTCTTCACATCAAGTAATCAGACAATTGAACAGCCACACCACCTTCTTTTTGTCTTCATTCACATCAATGTTTCAAGATCAGCAAGATCAGAATCTTATCCTCTCTGTATCCTTTTGCGATTAGTGTCGCTGGAAATTACATTAGAGGTGATTTGGAGGAAAAAATTAGTTTTTGATACAAGGATGGAGCCCTCATTCTTCCATCACAATCTTGTTATACTAAACTGAACGATTGCAGTATTATTCATGTTGTTGGCAGACCCCTCATCTTTGTGGATGCTGGAGTCTATATATTAGAATATAATAAAGGAATGGACAGGAAATAACGATGGAAGAAAGCATTTCCAGTCATGATATCTAAAAATAAATGCATTTCCAGTGAAATTTGTTGGAAATTACGAAGTTTTCTTTTAGGTTTCTACTATTGGTTATCAGGTTAAAAAGAATAGTTTTGTATGCATCACCCATGAGTGAACTTTGTTGGAAATTAGGAAGTTTTCTTTTAGGTTTCTGCTATTGGTTATCAGGTTAAAAAGAATAGTTTTGTGTTATTTGTTTCTGGTATGATTAAAACTACTATTTTTTAAATTATGCAATTCCTTTGTGGGTCCTTTATTGGTGGACAGGGTAGTGATGATTATGTGTATGATATCTTATCTCAGTCTAACTCTGATTAGTCATGTTATCAGAATTCTGGAAACCAGCTGTACCCTCCTCGGAGAAGGAGTATTGCGAATCTGTTGGTCTACCATGGAAAGAACTTTGCAAGGCAAAAAAGTACGTAAGTTGTTACGATTCTATACTTAATTGGAATGATTCGGCAGGCGAAGAGGCTTTTCACCTTGCCAAGGAAAGATATTGGGCCAAGTATAGTGGGCATTCCTGTCACTCTCCTCCTCCTGACCCCGACATATACATTGATGTGATTGATTGTAATGCAGAACAACAGTTAGATGTTGATTTGCCAGACAGAGCTGACTCTGAATCAGAAAATCTGGACATTGAAAAGCTGCCAGATAGAGGTCAAGAGACACTAATTCCATTCGATATTAAGAGTCATTCAACTGAGATTCAAGAGAAAGAAAGGCCATTTGGACTTGGGTATTATGTTTCTGGCTCTTGCAGCTATACACATATTTGTAATGTTGTCGATCTTTATACTGTTGAACCTTAGTTACCCGATCATTACAAACTGACATTGGTAACTGCAGGAATCAATAGTTCAAGGCAGGTCCTGTGCGTGCATAGCACTCTGCATGGGCATATTTGCTGAAGTAGCTCTGCAAAAACAATTTAGGGAGAATGTGCAGTCGAGTTTTAATGTCAATCGATTCGTTGACAATCATTTCCTCAATAGTTATACCATCAACCAAATTCATCTATTTCTTGCAATGCTTGGAGTTGATGATGATTTGGTATCAAACAGTAGTCCAGATCAAAGTGTAGATCTTGTAGATGAGAGAAAAACCTTGGAAGATTATTTCTATGGACGTTATAGCCGTTCAACAAGCTTTGATTGATTTAAATCTGCTTCTCTGAGCTTCATAATTTTTCTTACTCCTTGCTTCTGTAAAAGCTTCAATATTTTATATTTGGTGTATTACTGTGAGCCAATGTCACTACTTAGCTGTGTTCAATTTCAATCACTCTGCATATTGGCTGAAGCTGTGTCTGAAGTTGAGTGGAGTCCATGTAAAGTCCCTTGCCAATTCCTTGTATAAATGTGAAAGCCATTAGTGGTCACTCATTTTAGTGACCCACTTGATCTACTTGGAGCAAACTTTTAGAGAACAAGAACATGATAATAACAAACCTAGGGGCAAAACCTTTTGCTCTGCAAATTCTAGTTGGGGCAAAGGACTACTATCAGGGACCTGTTAGAATAAGCATCATTAATGCTGTACATACATCATTAACCAATTGTATGTATGTCCTGCCTATTGTCTTTCAATGAAATGCATTAGGGTTTGTAGAAATAAGTAGATAAATCAATTCAAATCTCAAAGATAAGCATATTTTAAAAATTATGTTTTCTTGGGGTCCTTAATAAATATAGTTAAAGTCTATAAGCACTTTTTAAGGCATTTCAGCACACCTCGGTAACTAATTTAATCATTTGCACAT
Organism: Pinus tabuliformis; assembly: GCA_031772625.1. Classification (NCBI taxonomy): domain Eukaryota; kingdom Viridiplantae; phylum Streptophyta; class Pinopsida; order Pinales; family Pinaceae; genus Pinus; species Pinus tabuliformis. The sequence continues at coordinate 599,202,632 of CM062814.1, read as the reverse complement.
TTCATGTCTTTTGGTGAGCATTTCTTGTCTTTTGTCTTGTGTTTCTTTGCTTGTTTAAAACTTTTGAACAATTAATATCATTCAACGTTTTTGTGAATTAATTAAAGTCTGGCCAATTTTAGCTGAAGAATCCATTGCTACTGCGTTGTAGCATTTCTTTTTGCATTCTGGTTAGGTGAGGCAGTAAACCTTGGTGCATATTTAGCAATAATGGCCCTAGTGTCTTTTAACTCCTGAATTTATATTTTATGCGACAGCCAAAGAACTTGTAGCTTGTTAATTGAAAAGGAAAACTTAATGTTGGATGATAGAGCTTGACATTATTCTTGTGGTTGATCTCTATCGGATGAGTTTATGATTACACTCCATTGGCTGACATTGGAATGATGGCCATCTTATTTACACTTCATTGGCTCACTGAAGAGTAGAATATGTAAACAACTTAATAGTGATTATTCATAGTGAACCAAAACAAGTTCTAACTGATCTAATAAAATTGAAACTTGAATAGCCACTGTAAACGCTTGTGATAACAAACATTACTTATGAGAACAATAGTGTTTGACAATAGATTTCTAATTAGCAACTTTTTCTTTTCTTTGGATTAATACAATTGTGTCTCTTCTTGTGGTCACTTGTTTTAGTGACCCACTGGTGCTCACTAGAGCTGAAAATTTTCTTGTCCTTGCCTTTGGAGCAATTGTATGTATGTGGAAGGAAAAGCAAGTATGATATCGCTATTGATTTTCCACACCAATGTTATGTACTTTTTCAGGTCTGAAGATGTGTAACTTGTGGTTTAGCTTGGTACATTCTCTTGTATACCACTTTACTTTGACTTTGTCAATATCATAAGTCCAGTGGCAATTTAAGTGTATGTCTGCACGGCAGAACTGTTTGCAGGGCAGAACTGCATTGGGCTTGAACTTTTCTAAAAAATTACATTGTATTTAAAGAAATACGGTGTCCAGATAGCGTAGAACTCCAAACATCAAATCTCTTTGCTCCTTGTAGGCTTGAACCAATATCTCTTTTAGAGAAATTCAACAACTCTAATTTAGCATCCTTGTAGTAGATTATGTTTTGTAAACACAGACTTATCATTGGATTCAGAACAAAGCATGATAAACTGTATCTGAGTTGCTGCTCCTTGAATGTGGACAATCTATGTTTACAAATTTTTATTGAAATTGGATAATTGTGTTGCAAATTTGAATTGTGGCTATGCATAGGTAATGCCTGCTTATATTTTGGCATTTTTTAATTTTCAATTTTTCAATCTGGTTTTTTTTAAATAATCTTTTTCCTGTTAACAGATTTAGTTTATACTCGGTTCGGCCTTAGTAAAGGCATTAATCTATTTTTTATGTGTTTTTTGGGTTCTAGGCATTTAATATAGAATGATGTTTCCTTCCTTTTAGCATTTGGTATGTTATTTATACTGAGGTAAGAAAAGCCCAAAGGAGGCCTTTTTCTATTATGGCCTTGTATATATTTGTCTCAGCTACGAAGGATTAAATCCTTGCTTTTCCATGTGATGTACTGAAATAAAAACTAGCTGTAGAGAATATTGTAGAATGCATCTTGTTGCAAGTCTGTCATGCTAATAATTGAGTATTTGACATTGCACGCTGGGCTCGGAATATACGGTGCAGACAGTATCAAGATTGTTCGCTTGTGCTGTCTGTCAAACTGACATCACACCTAGTGAGGGCATTTCTGTGCATGCTGGCCTTCAGATCAGGATTTTGCAGCATGGGGTCAAAACTTTGTTGATGATATGCATCACCTTTTGCGCATCATAGATCCTACTCTTCGACCAGAGGTTGAAGGAAGGGATGAAATCTCAGTGTCTGTGGGGATTGCATTGAATTGTGATTCTGCTTCCTCTCAAAAGAGACCATCAATGATGGAGGTATTGCATTTTCTAGAAAAAATGCCGTCATCCACAACCGATTAACCAATTCTTTCTTCCTATGTAGCATCCTTGCGTTGACATAAGTCGAACAGAGATGAGGACTAACACCCACATTCCATATTCAATAGCTCTACTTAGCAACAGACAAACTTTGCTGTCAACTCAACGGCTTATGAAATGGCCAGAGTCTTCTTAAAAATTTCAATATTTCTACAATTGAGGATTGTAGCAAAGCTCAGGGATCAAACTTAACTCCATGCTTATGAGGCATCCGCGTTCTCACAGTTTACTTGCAGCTCATTCTCAATTTTAATGGGAAGGTGATATATGGTGTATTGTTGTTGCAGTGGCAGGGAATGGATTTTATCCATTTACTGGAGGAAAAACATCCCTGGTCACAATGTGTCTGTTTGATTTAGACTGGTAATTTTTTGTTTCAATGGCTATCGAATGTTGGAGGAAGGCTTATCATTGCAACTGATGGTGTTTGGGATGCATTGAGCTCTGAGAAGGCTACAAATTGCTGCCGAGGCTTGCCAGCAGAACTTGCTGCAAAACAAATTGTTAAGGTAGAAATACTGTTGAAAAGGATAAGTGATCGATGTCACCATCTTTAAGTTTATTTTCTATCATAGCCTAGCCGGTTTAGCTGTAGGAGGCTTTGAGGATAAGAGGACTTAGGGACGACACTACATGCATTGTAGTGGATTTGATCCCACCTGAGAAATCCGCACCACGAGCTCCAGTTAAGAAGGAAGGCAAATTTAAGAATTGTTTCAGAAGGAAATCCACTGATTCATCGTCTAAGTCAGTTGAAAAGTAGCAAAATATAGACATTGTCCAGGAAATCTTTGAGGAGGGGTCAGCAATGCTCGCTGAAAGGTAGATAGCCATTTCCAGCTTAGCATCCTTGCAGTAGATTATGTTTTGTAAACACAAACTTATCATTTAAAATTGCAAAGGGAGTAGCCAGAGGCCTGGCTTACTTACATGAAAGGAAGTTTGTTCATGGAAATATTAAGCCAAGCAACATCCTTCTGGGCTTTGACATGGAGCCATGCATAGCAGATTTTGGGCTAGAAAAGCTACTGGACACTGTCAATGTCAAGTATAGTAGCTCTACTATCCACCTAAGGAACCTTGAAGGTATATTTTCAGGGAGCAAACGATGAGAGGTTGTATCCTCCATGGTCACTCTAGAAATCCTTATAAACCCATGTAAATATGGTCTTTGATTAATATAAAACCTTAAGTTACAAAATTTCTCTCTCTCTCTCTCTCTATATATATATATATGTATGTCTTATTGATAACCAAATATGTATATATTATTTAGACGTATCTTTCTCTCAATTATAAAATCTCTTAGATTTTCGGCCAATCTTGCTTTAAATTATAAAAAATTGTGAAATATTGGTGAATCTTTTGTTAAAATATTAGACCTTATAAATAATAGGAAAATATTTTCTACTAAAATATAATTTACTCATTTTCCACACTAGGGAAAATATGCCTACATGCCTACTTTTCATCATCTAATAGGTTTTTATGATGCACTCCTGCAAATCTATTTGTTTGTTTTGATCCCTTTTACAACAAAGGTCATGTATGTGTTAATCTAACCTCCACTTCCCTCAATCTTGGGAGATATTAATGTGTGCACTCTCACTTCATGAATATCAACTCTAGTAATTAAATTACATCCATATCCTTGAGAGCTTGTGTTATCCATGTTGATGTAATTAGATGTAGCCTTAAACCTATTTATTTAAGGAGAAGCACCATTAGGAAATTTTAGGAAGCTTCTCTCAAGAGTAGTAAGTTCCCACAAATTCTATTTTGTATTATTATCGAATAAGAATTGATGTTTATCTTCCTTTTTTATTCAGTGTCCTTATCTTCTTTAGCACATCTCTAAACATATTTAACTACTCTCTAAAATATCTTAATATGTTGTTAACAGGAAATCTATATAGGATTCTTTATAAAAGTTGTTACTACACTTTTCCCAAGCTACCTTATCCTGTTCATTAGCAAGCATCTCTTTTGTAATATTGAGTTATTTGTGGACATTAAAAGCAATTTCCTCTACAAATGCTTCATATTACATGATGCATGATTAACAAATGCTTCTTATTTGTACAAAAAATACACTGGAGATATAAAAGAGTTAAGACACATGATAAATGAAGAGTTTGGTTTTATTTATCTAGATCACAATATCACACATGAAAATTATTTCACCATTTGAAAAACTTATCATTTCTTTATCCACTCACTATATGAGTTCCATTGGGAGTGTAGAGCCTTACAACAATAATATATTAGTGCAATTTTCAAAATTTCATATAATCTACTAATTATCAGCACTAAACTCTTTATAAATGAAGTTGAAACACTAAAAAACGATGCTTGTCTTTTAATTTAAAAGAGAATTATCATGGTAAATTGGTATAAGAATATTAGTAGAAAAAATCACCTAGTTATAAGCCTAAATATTGGCAAAGGCTAATTCTTCATGTGGCATAATCAATTAACCATGTGATCTTGCTACATGATGCAAAAAAAATGACCCATGGATCCTAATACTTTTTAGGGTTCTTTTTCAATTCAATAGGCTTTTCTTCTTCTTCTTCTTCTTGAGATAGTAAAGATAGTGACTCAAGAATGACTCTAAGCTTACTAGATAACCAAATTCTCAACATACCTTGCAATTTCCACACTAGGCACTTACGGATTTTCAAACATCAATGTTTAGATAATAAATAATGGATGGCCATAAAAAAAATATAAACATTAACACCAAAAATAATAATAATCACATGAACCTACTGAGAAAGCGGAAACACATAAGATATCATCTTCACATTGGATACTTTGGAGAAAGGCAATCTTGAGTACCACGATCAAATAAAGAAACACGAAAACACATAAGATATCATCTTCGCATTGGATACCACGATCAAATAAAGAAACACCAGACTACGGGAGAAGTGACTGTTAATTTTTAAAATTTTGATATAAACATTGGTTTTCAAGAGAAATTGCAATTAGCAATGTACAAATTACTGAATAAATAATTACCAATTAAACTTTTAAGTCACGTTTTAAAGGTGCAATTAAGTTGAGCTTTCATCTTGTCATTCAATTGATGGACACTGAATATTAAATATAACATAAATATATAGGAGTAGCATGTGAGTGCTAGTTTTATAAAGAATATTCTTTTTATTATTAATAAAAATATAGATAGTTAGTTTCATTTTAAAGGGTTATAAATATGAGTTATAAATACAAGACTTATAAGGTTGTAAATATTTAAAGGGTTGTAAATATGAGTTATTAATTGTTTTTACTCAAAACCTGATAAATAGCAATTTAGCAATTTATTTTTAATTGAGTGACTCAAATTCAAATTCATGTTTCTTTAGGTTGAAGGTAAACCCACTAAAGTGGAAAAAATTGAGATGCTAATAATTATAGGGATTGTCATCATGGGGTGATAAGAAATTTAATATTAGAAATGCAACAACATAAATGTTCACATCAAATTTAGAGAGATCCACCTTGTTGAATAATGCACACACTACATGGATAATGGATTTCCGCACTTTATGCCTTACGGCGTTTTCTTTGCAACATCTGGTGCAAATGCTAGTTATTACTTCAATGGCAAAGCTGAAGGAACCGATATGACGATAAGCTATAAGGATCCGGGTATCCAAGAGAACTATTACGAGCTCATATTTGTTTGGTCAATCTATTGACCAATTACTCATCGTGATATTTAGATTAATTAATACAAGAGTATTATTATTAAGATTTAATACTAATGGGTTTGTATAATTTTAATTTTAGCTTTGATAAAATTAATTTTAAGATTTAATATTAATCTCGAGCTTTATAATTTTTAGGGTTTATATTATTAATGTTTGTTTGGTTAATCGATTGACCAATTACTCATTGTGACATTTAGATCAATTAATAGAAGAGTATTATTATTAAGATTTAATACTAATCTTTAGGGTTTGTATAATTTTATTTTTAGCTTTGATAATATTAATTTTAAGATTTAATATTAATCTCTTTATTTGTAATCTTTAGGGTTTATATTATTAATGTTAGAGTTTTAAATATTAATTTTAAGATTTTGTAATATTAATTTTACCAATTATAATGTTATTTTAAGGATTTAATATTAATCTCTGAATTTATAATCATATGATTTGACATATTAATCTTAGAGTTTATAACATTTATGTTAGAGTTTACAATATTAATATTAGGGTTTATAATATTAATGCTAAGGTTTGCAATCCTAGATTTTGCAATACTAATCATAAAGTTTATAATATTAATCTCAAGATTTATATTCGTGTAGTCTATAACATTAATGTTAGGGTCTATAATATTATTTTTATGGTTTATAATCTTAGATTTATAATATTAATCTTAGGGTTTGATATATTAATCTTAGAGTTCATAATATTTGGTCTAGTATTAGGGTTTAATATTCTGACATTGGAATGGTAGAAAAATCTATCTAACATCGTAGTGTGACAACATTGCCTCAATGAGAAAAACAATCTAACAATCATTGTCGTAATATTACATTACATTGCAATCTATTCAAAGTTGCATTGTGACATTACAAAATTGGGGTTTAATATCAAGGTTTATAACAAGGTTTGTAATATTAAAATTTAATATTAGGGTTTAAAATATTAATCTTAAGGTTTATAATGATAAGCTTATAATTTTTAATCCTAGGGTTTATGCTACTAATCATAAGGTATATAATATCGATCCTATGCTTTAATATTAATCATAGAATTTATAATAATAATCCTATGGTTTTTAATATTAATCTTAGGGATTATATTAGCCCACTGGACTTTGGATTGACGGTGAATGCGTGCACTGTTAAGGCACCCCTTGCGATAGGTCACTGGTTCAAATCCCTCGTGGATGCTTACCTAGCCAAAAAAATTCTTAGGGCTTATAATATTAATGTTAGGGTGAGTTTGTAATTTTAATCCCAAGGGTTTGTAATATTAATCCTAAGGGTTATATTATTACTCTTATGGTTTAATATTGAACTTGGGTTTATAATCCCAGAGTTTAATTTATTAAGCTTAGGGTTTAATATTAATCCTATATATGATAATTATAATAAAATAATATTAATTTTTATAATTATTATTGTAATTATATAAATACAAAAGATTTATATTATTAGATTATTAGATTATGATTAAGATTATAAACTGAAATGTGTATAATAATATATTAAGGTTTATAATCTTAGGGTTTATAATATTAATTCTACAATTTAATATATTAATTCCTAGGATTAATATTATTATAATATTATAATAATAGTAATAATATTATTATTATTATTATCTAATTATTATAACTGTATATTAATCTATATTAATAGTAATATTAAATCTGTACCGTACATGCCCATCAGCGTATATCAACCATATTTATTAGTGTAGTTCTGTTAGTATTTACAATTATGAAGGTACCCCAAGAGATTGACCAATTATTCATGACATTTAGATTAATCACATTCTAAATAAGGTAATAATACTTACAATAATAAAATTCTTCCAAGAGTTTAGCAATAAAACTAGGGAATATACATATGTATGGAGTACCCAATGATTTCGGAGAATGGGTCTAGTTATAGGGTAAATTTACACTTAAATACTTGGTTATAGGTTAAGTTTATATTTAAAATTTGGACATCTCAATTTATACATGGAGGGGATGGTGCATCATGGAAGGTTATTATATCTATTCTTAAGATGGGCATGGACGCTGAGACCTACCTTTCAATGTTAGAAATTTGGATATGATTTTTAATCATCTTTAGAATTAAAATGAGAATGGCATATTATGGGTTTTAGCTTCCAAATATACTATTATAGTTTATGTGTGCATAATTATATGGTGACTAGGATGAGATTTCAATGCAAACTTGATAGAAAAACAAGGTTATTGGTTAACATTTTTAATTATATCTTCTGTGGAGAATCAAGCTTGCAAATTTATCTCATAAAAATTATTATGTCACCTGTAGGGCTTGTCATCTTACCAGAAGAAGTTAGATTTTAGTAATTGTTGTGATGCCTATGAATAGAATAAGTGTTTAGAATTACAATAGCATCTTTAGAAGCACTCTTTTATGACCCGAAATATATATATATATATATATATATATATATATATATATATATATATATATATATATATATATATATATATATATATATTATTTATATATATATAGACAGTATACTCAAATTATAATAGTTGGAGAACATCAATTAAAAATAAATGAAGAGACTTAATTGAAATTTTATGCCTTCAACTAAAGAAGCATGAGTTTCCTTCCATCGAACCATAAGTTATACTAGGCCTATCTTGCCTATAGTTGGCCACCCGCTAGCCAAGTCATGATACCGCTAAGGAGAAACTCAGGTTCTTAAGGGAATATTTCAACTATGAATGCCACTCTTCTTTATAGGAAAACAATGGTAGTGACCCCCTAGTCATTGGGGCAAGACTCCCATGAATTGTCAAAATGAGAAAGGAATTACATTAGAAAAACGATTATGTCCATAGACGTGTTTATTTTAGAATAAATCCTTCACATATTAATTTAATTATCAATAATTATTAGGTGGGTGATATGAATTTAATATCCATGGAATATTTTAAGATATTCTTAGTAGTAATCACAAATCAAAGGTTGAAATTTATCTAAAAAATAGTTATTCCTTTTCTTCCTTTTTAATTTAGTTATTTAATTGGAAAAAATTCCATATAAACAAGAGTTATTATTTTTGGGCATGTGGTATTAGTAACCCATGGTATTGTAAAGAACCATGTTTACAAGTTAAGAATTTCTAAAGTGGAGGTGAATATCCATGGTTAAAAATATTATCACAAATTTTTTAAATGTATATATGTTTAACTCATTAACAACTAGTAAATGTCGAAAGACATTAAAACACTACATCATGATACATCTCACATAGCAAAAAAAAAAATACCAAAAATTGTTCTTATTATTAATTATAAGAAAATTAATATATAACTTAAACAAGTTTCTTAACAATGTAAATTTTCTCCCACTGTATCGTGGAGAATCTTCACCTGTAAGAAGGCTTTGTTACAACACCATAGATAAATACAATTAATTACTCATACCATATGTGAGAAAACTATAAAATATGTTTATATTGTACATGTTCATATGACATTTTGATGACAGACTGACCTGCCAATACTCTGTTCCCAAAACTTTTGCCTCCAAAAACTTTTTTTTACCAGATAGTGTGCTTCTGAGTGAGATTGGAAATTCAATTTTTGGAGGTCTTTCCATGGGTATTTTGGTGAGTTTGATGACTCAATAGAAAGTAGACACGCTGGGCTACTTGACCAAGCAATCAAATTGGAAATGGACTCCTAAAAGTTGGTTAAAAATAGTCTTCAACCGGGATGAGGCTTCTACAAGCTCGTGCAACCCTTCTATCACCTAGCGCAACCCATCTGTCTCAGGTGCGACCCATAATGCGACTCATCTGCTCCTGTATGACCTTTCTATCTCAGGTGCAACCCATGACATGACCTTTCTGTTCCTAGGTGACCTTTTTATTCTAGGCACGACCCTTTTGTGACTGAAGGTTTTTGTTTTCTCGGAGCGATTTCAAGCAAGAAAAACCATAGAAATTATAGAATTCTTTAGATGATCTATCATTGAGAAAACATGCAATTAGGATAAAATAATCACAACATTGAGCAGATCTATAGATCAATCTTGTTTGGATGAAAAATTCCCAAAGATACACAATTTATTGGATATCAATCTACAGGATTCCACCATTAAACTACAACAGAATTAGTTTTCATCATTTGAAGCAAATAATTTCTTGACATAAGATGATATAAAATACACCATGAAACTCCATTGAATCAATTATGAAAAGAAACTTCACAATCAAAAAAATTGTTCTGGCCCTCACTCACCTATTCTACATATTGTTTTTTTTCAAAAAAATGAGTTTTTCTCTTTTTTACTACTGCTCTCTAAATTTGGATTTCTCAAACAACCCAATCCCTATTTAATTGGCCTAACACACACCTAAGTTAACAAACTCTATGACTTCAATCCTAATCTGGGCACTCTAATAACTTTTGCAAACAAATAATAAATAAGAACATTTAAGAGGTCCAACCCTCTTTAGCAAATAATTTTGACTAGTTAGGTCAAAGTTAATTTATCACATTTGATGCTCCTACATCAGACTCCTAGTGAAGAAAATAAGGTTCCATCAAGTCTTCAGGATTCACTTGATATTTCTTTAACTCTGTTGTTTTCACCTAACTAGCATCGTCAATTGACCGTCCCTTCCATTTGATTAGATATTGATAATATGTTGGTCCTCTAGTTTTCTTTGTTACTCACTTCTCCAAGACTGCTTCCACTTCTCTCTTTATTTTCCTTGACATCTGTTCTTCCCAATTTAGAGTTTGAACTTCCTTTTTTGCAGGTTCATCTTGTGATTCTGCCTCTGTTTCCTTGTCTGGGTACAAATCTGCAACATTAAAGATAGGAGATATTCCAATTCCTTCTGGCAGATCAATCTCATAAGCATTTGAAGAAAACTTCCTTAAAATTTTGCAAGGTCCTATTTTTTTCATTTTTAATTTGTTATAAGTCCTTACAGGAAATATTTCTTTCCTCGGGTAATCCATAACTAATCCTCTACTTGGAATTCCTTTTACCTTCTCTTCACATCAACCCTTTGTTTATACTTACTGCTACTTTCTTGTAACCTTTGCTTGACATATTCCTGCAATTTCTGCATTTTTTTCTATATATTATTCGGCATTTGCAATCCTTATCTCTTGTTTTCCCAAATCTCTAAGCTCATATACTCCTCTTGGATGCATTCCAAAAACAATCTGAAATGGGCTCATTCTTGTACTCCTATTAGGAGTATCATTGCAAGCAAATTCAACTTGAGCAAGTGCTAAATCCCACTATTTTGGATGTTTGTAAACAAAGCTTCTTAATATGTTTCCCAAGCTCCTATTCACCACTTCAGCGTGCCCATTCGTTTGAGGGTGATAGCTTGAACTAAAACTGAGGTTTGTACCTAACTTCTTCCATAGAGTCCTCCAAAAATGTCCCACGAACTTAGTATCTTTGTCTAAAACAATACTTATAAGAAGCCCATGTAACCTTACAATTTCTTAGAAAAATAAATTAGCAATATGAGTTGCATCACTAGTTTTCTTACAAGCAATGAAATGATCCATTTATGAAAATCTATCCACAACAACATAAATAGAGTCATATCCTCTTTGAGTCTTTGGAAAATCCAAAACAAAATCCATGATGACGCATCCCAAGGCCTGTTTGGTATTGGCAATGGCTAATATACACCCAGTATTTTGGCTCCTTCCTTTCGCATGTTGGAAAATCCTGCATTTCTCAACAAACTTTTTGACATTAGTTTGCGTTTTTGGCCAATAATAAAAAGCATTCACTTGAGCGAATGTCTTATCCTGCCCAAAGTGTCCATACAATCCTCCACTATGCTTTTCTTTAATCAAAATTTCCCTCATGAAACATTTAGGAATACACAATTTATTATTTTTGAACAAGAAACCTCCTTGAATTAGGTAGTCTAACCATTGGCTTCTATTATGAATCACGGGATTCTGAACAACTGCATATATTTCTTTAAAATTTGTATATTCCTTGTACTTGTTATTGTTTCTTCAAATCCCAAAACACCAATATTCAACTCATGTATAACCAAATTCACTCGGCTCAAAGCATCAACAAATTTATTTGACTTACCACTTGTGTGCTTAATTACAAAGCTGAAACTCTGTAAGTGCTCCACCCACTTAGCATGCTTTTGGCTCAACTTTGGTTGATTATTTATGAACTATAGTGCATGATTATTAGAATACAAAATAAATTCTTTGGGAAACAAGTAATGCCTCCATTTCTTTAAATCTTGAATAAAAGCATAGAACTCCTTATCATAGGATGAGTACTTCCGCTTGGCCTCATTCAACTTTTCACTAAAATAAGCTATTGGTCTTTGCTCCTGACTCAATACAGCTCTAATTTCTACACCAATAGCATCAGCCTCAACTTGGAAAGTTTTATCAAAGCTTGGTAGGGCTAAAACATGTTTTTTCAGTAATCTTCTTTTTCAACAATTTGAAGTTTCAGTCTACTACCTCTAACCACTTAAATGGTTGTTTGTTTTCCTTTATTGTTTCAACTATTGATGCACAAATATGACTAAAGCTTCTTATAAACTTTCTATAAAAACTTGCAAGAGCATGAAAACTTCTTACCTCAAATACGCTCCTCGGAGTTGGCCAATTCAAAATTGTTTCTATCTTTTTTGGGTCCATCTTCAAACCTTCTTCTGAGACTACAAATCCAAGATAAAGGAGCTCTTTCTTCATGAACTTTCACTTCTTCAAATTTATCTACAGCTTCTCTTTTTGTAAAGTATTTAAAACCAAATTAAGATGCTCCAAATTCTCTTCTTTACTCTGATTGAAAATTAGAATATCATCAAGATAAACTATCATGAATTTTCCAGCGTATTCTTTTAAGACCTCATTCATCAGTCTCATAAATGTACATGGTGCATTAGTGAGTCGAAAATGTATCACTAACCATTCATACAACCCACTATTAGCCTTGAACATAGTCTTCCATTCATCCCCCTCTCTAATCCTTATTTGATGGTATCCACTCTTCAAATATATCTTAGGAAAATACGTTGACCCACTTAAGAAATCCATCAAATCATCCATATGTGGTAAGGGAAGTCTATACCTGATAGTAATCTTATTTATTGCTCTGGAATTGATGCACCTATGCCATTCACCATCCTTCTTGGGGCTAACCACTACTGGTACTACACATGGACTTAGACTCTCCTTTAGCAGTCCTTTATCCAATAACTCCTGCACCTGTTTCCGAACTTCTTCATTTTTCTAAGGAGTTAGCCTATGTGCTGATTTGTTTGGTAAACTCAGACCAGGTATTAAATCTATGTGGTGGCTGATACTTCTAATTGGTGGCAATGCACTTGGCAATTCATCAACAATAATGTCGACATAATAATTTAGCAGATTTTTAATTTCCACAGGAAAATTATCTAGATTAGTAGAAGTCAAAATTACCTTGGGTTTACCCACAACAACAAAATTCATTTCTTTCTCCTTCTTGACTTCTCACAGCAATTCTTTTCCACTAATCATCAAAATATTTTCCCCAGTCGTTCCTTTGTCCACTGCACCATTCAAAGGTAGCAATGTATGCTTCTTCCCATCCTTCTCTAAGGTATATGTGTTCCTCCTACCATCATGAACAACATTCCTATAAAACTGCCAAGGTCTCCCCAACAATATCTGGCACACATGCATTGGCATTACATAACACAATACCACATCTTTATATGTACCAATTTGTATATCTACCCAGCATTGTTCTGTCACCAAGAGCTAATGTCCTTTCTGCAACCAAGACACTTTGTAGGGAGTAAGGTGTACCATCTTAATCCAACCTAATTTCTCTACCATCTTTGTAGAAACAATATTTTTAGTGCTCCGACTGTCAATCCCAACCTTGCAGCATTTCTCTTTAGACTTGCACACAATCGTGAATATACTTTTCCTTTGAGCTGGTTCATTGGCTTCTTTTTCTTCCTTTAGCAATACTCTTTTTAACAATAAATACTCTCCTACCTAAGGTGGCTCTTCTTTCCCCATGACTTGAGGGCCTTATTCTTTTCTCTCAACTATATTTACATTCCTTGGATTTGTTGGTTTATTTTGAAGGCAGTCCCATGACCCATGTCCTAATTATCCACATCTATAACACTAAATTTCCCTTCCTTGACTTCTACCTCTTAGTACAAATATTCCTCTACCAAAGTCTCCTCTCTGTGGTGGTCAATTACTAGTCCCTCCCGTTTCATTCTAAGAGTTCTAGCATCTTGGTCTGGAAGCTCCTCTTCCTCTTGCTGGATTTTTACCTCTGTTTTTCTGACATTGCTTCCTCAACAATTTCTCCTCTACCTTCAAAGATGCTTGATAGGCACCTTCAATTGTCTTAAGACTTAACATAATGATTTCATCATGTATATTGTATCTCAATTCATTGATATATCAGGCTACTTTTTCCATGTCATCTTCAGCATGTCCTAATCTAATGCTCAGCTTATAAAACTCCTCTATGTACTCTCCAACAATAGTCATCCCTCTCTGTCTTAAGTTTTGTAACTATTTAAAAAGGTTTAATTGGTAATCCTTGGGAATAAATTTACCTTTCAATTTTCTCACCATTTTATCCCACTGCTTAATCTTTAGTTTTCCCTTCCTTTCTCTGGATATTTGTAGCTCATCCCACTAGATGGTTGCATGGCCTCTGAATCTGGTAGCTGCGAATTTCACCTTCTTTTTATCTTCGACCTCTTCATAGTCAAAATACTTATCTAATGCACTAATCCAATCCATCATCTCTTCCACATTAAGGCTTCCTTCATATAGAGGTATTTCTATCTTCGGTCTTCCACTTTCTTTTTCCAACATCTTGAGAACTTTGGTTGTTTCACTTTCTTCCCCTTCTTCTTCCTTAGAAGATTCTTCTTCAGCACAGGCATCTCCCTCATCACAGACTCTTCTCTAGGTAGTTTCCATTGCCTCCATTCTTGTGCAAAGATGTCTAATTTATTCAAGCAGTACTTCATTGGCTACGGTCTTCCCCGACCTATGCCAGCTCCTCCTCTCCTGGGTGGCATATTTGTTGAAGTTCTGAGAACAATAATCTAAACCTTGCTCTGATACCATATGATGGTAGATTGACCCACCAATACTTTTTTCCCAAAACTTATGTCTCCGAAAACGTTTTTACCACAGAGAGTGCTTCTGAGTGAGGTTGGAAAAATCAATTTTTGGAGGCATTTCCCTGGTTTTTTTATCGAGTTTGATGACTCAAAATAAAGTAGACACATGGGGCTACTTGACGTAGCAATCAAAGTTCGAAATGGACTCCTAAAGGTTGGTTAAAAACAATCTTGAACGCGTGATGCTTCTGCAAGCTGGTGTGACCCTTTTGACACCTGACGTGACCCATCTGTCTCAAGCATAACCCATTTGCTCTTGCATGGACTTTTTGTCTCAGGTGTGACCTTTCTATCCCTAGGTGACCTTTCTTTTCCAGGCACGACCCTTCTACGACTGGAGGGTTTTGTTTATCGGAGTGATTTCAAGTAAGAAAAAACATAGAAATTAGAGAATTGTTTAGATCTATCATTGAGAATGCAATTAGGAAAAAATACTCACAACATTGAGTAGATCTATAGATCAATCTCGTTTGAATGCAAAATTCCCAAAGATAGACAATTTATTGGATATCAATCTACAGGATTCCATCATTAAACTACAACAGAATGATTTTTCATCAATTGAAGTAAAAAATTTCTTGACATAAGATGATATCAGATACACCATGAAACTCCACTGAATCAATTATGAAAAGAAAAATCACAACAGAAAAAAAATGTTCTAGCCCTTACTGACGTGATCTACATATAGTTTTTTTTTTCAAAAAAATGTGTTTTTCTCTTTTCTAATGCTCCTCTCTAAATTGGAATTTCTCAAACAACCTAATCCCTCTTTAATTGGCATAACACACACCTAAGCTAACAAACTCTATCACTTCACTCCTAATCTGAGCACTCCAATAACTTTTACAAACAAATAATAAAGAAGAACATTTAAGAGGTCCAACCTTCTTTAGTAAATAATTTTGACTGGTCAGGTCAAAGGTAATTTATCTCATTTGATTCTTTTGCATCACATTTTCCTTTAATTAATCAATTGAATTAACAACGTATAAATAGAGTAATTATTTTTGAAATAAATCTTGATATTTGTGACTACTACTAAGAATATTCTAAAATATTTCGTGGAGATTAAATCCCTACCATCTACCTAATAATGATTGATACTTCCATTAAAATTTAGAAAACCCTCTTTGGAAATAGACATGCCTATCCATAATTAATAATATTAATATTAACAAAGATATAATTTAATGAATTTTATATTTCTTTAAATCTTTTACAATGAAAAATATATTATGAAGTAAGTCTTTTTTAAAATATTTTACACACACATTTAGAGAGCCTGACATAACATGAAAAATAAGAATTAGGTTGGACTCCATCTTCATTATGTCAATATATCACCCAGATCAATTGGGAATTGAACGAGTAACTCTCCATCTTCATTATGTCAATATATCACCCAATCTGGTTGGAAATTGAACCAATAACTCCACATCAAAGAGTGCCTTAATAGAGCACCCGATAACATCTATCCAAAACTTATTTTATACAAATTTGGTTTTTATACAAATTTTGAAGAAAAAACTATATAATTGTAAATTTTAATTGTTAAAACTATACAATTAAAATATTTAAAATTTTTCTAATTTCTAATTTAAATAATATAAAATGATTATTTTACTTTTAATTACATTAACAAATTTAAATAATATTTACTGAAAAAAAAATTAAAATAAAAAAAAATAAATGTGAAGTATTTAATGTCATCCCCGGGTTATTTAAACTAAAAATGACCATAATTAATAGTATCAATATTTCTTGTATTCAAGCTTCTGTGATCCATAATGAATTAAGCAAAGTCTTTCAGTAGAAATCACATAAGAGAAATTTTTGGCCGATGCGTTTCAAACCAACATGTGTGGTTCATCATCAGGACCAAATGAAGAGACAAACTGTGGCAAAGGCTTAAATAAAGCTAGAATTCAGTAAATTTGATATATTTTTAAATCTTTATCAATGTGTGATGTATATGTTTTTCGAAATCTTTGACAACTATATATATAAATGTTTTTTAAAATCTTTGACAACTATATATATACTTGTTAATTTCGGCTATTGCCAGGTGGAACATGTTTCTTGCGACCGAAATACCGAACCTCAAATCACAATCAAAATGGAGCTAAGACTCAAAAATTTTAATACAGAAAGAGTAAAACCGTAAAATTTGGGATTTAACAAAATAAAATTTTGGATTATAATTTTAATACATGAAATACATTTATATGGATACCGTGACTCTTTCACCTAGTAAAATAAGTATTCTTACCACCATTTACATTCATTAGGAGTTGAAGAGTAACTTTATGTAAAACCCTGTAACAAATTGTTTTTACACTGCCATTTACATTCACCAAGAATTGTAGAGTAAATCTCTGTAAAACCTGTAATAAATTGTTTTCACACTCCCACCAAAATTTGCTCCACAATTTTCTTCTCTTCAAAAACATTTAAAACTAAGCCTGAACTACTGTACTAAAACATAATTCTTTTGAGCCTGTACTTGTTGTCGAATACTTGGCGAGTGAATGTTTTCCAATATGCTTTTACCAACCCTTCATTAAATACACATTCCTTCTTAATTACTTGATGTGTGTTGTAGAATGGAGAATTTGTACTCCTACTGAGAACATTTAATCTCTGCTTCAACCTACAAACAAAAATCCGCAACCGGCAAACAAAATCTAGTTGGCAAGTATGGTTGTTGTCAGTGGATTTCAATGGGTGGTTGGGATTAATTTTCCAACACTGCCCCTTAAGCACAACTTCTGCCATGGACAACTTCCAAACAATCTTTGAGATAAAAAAAATTCACATGCCAATGACTTTGTGGTTGTTGTTAGTGGATTTCAATGGGTGGTTGGGATTGATTTTCCAAAACTCCCCCTTAAGCGCAACTTCCACCATTGACAATTCCCAAATAATCTTTGAGATAAAAAAAAAAAAAAAAATTCACGTGATAATGACTTTGTGAAAAATTTGGCCAACTGTTCCTATCACTTGGAATGTTGCAACACAATTTCACCATTGTTAATCCACTCTCTAATAAAATGGTATTTATCATCAATGTGCTTGGTCCTCTTGCGAAAAACATAATTCTTTCATCACAGAAAATATTTGTTGTTCTCTCTTGGTCGCGACATAAATCCCGCAACATTCTTCTCATCCAAATTGTTTGATTCGTTGTTGTTGTTGCAGTGACATGTTCAACTTCTGTTGTTGATAATGACACTATTAGTTGCTTCTTGGAGGCCCATGAAATGGCTCCCGAACCCAAATGAAAAACATATCCTGACGTGCTCTTTCTATCATAGACACTTCCTTCCTAGTCACTGTCAGTGTAACAAACCAACCTAAAATCATTTATTGCAGCGTACGAGATACCATACTCCTTTGTCCTGTTGACATACCATAGAATACTTGTGGCTTCTTGCCAATGTGTCTCCTTGGTTGTCTTCATGAACCTTGATACCAAACTCACTGCATACATTATATCCGACCTAGTTGTTATCAAATACATCAAATTTCCCACCATACTTTTGTATAATGTCTTATTGACACTGTTGCTACAATCTTCTTTGTCCAACTTCGACTCCATGAAAGTTGGATTTGGTGTGGTCTTGTTGTTCTTCATATTAAACCTCTCCAAAAAATTTTCTACATAGTTTGCTTGAGAAATAAAAATACCATTTTATGTTTTCTTCACTTCTATTCCTAAAAAATACCTTAACAACCGTAAGTAAGTCATTTCAAATTCACTTTTCATGACTTCTTTGAAATCATCGATAAGGAAATCATCATTGCCTGTAAAAATCAAATCATCTACATATATGACAAGAATAAGAAGCTTACTGTCACTCTCTTTGTTGTAGAGAGTAGGCTCACCGTCACACTTGTCAAAGCCATTGTCCAACAAGTAGGCATCTATCCTACTATACTATGCATGCGATGCATGCTTTAGCCATAAAGATCTTTCCTCAACCTATACACCTTGTCTTCTTGGCCTTCTACCTCATAACCAGGTAGTTACACAACATATACTTCCTCTTTCAGCATTCCATTCAAGAACGTTGATTTTATGTCCATTTGATACACTTTTTGTTTATGTTGTGCGACAATCGACAACACTGTATGTACTGTCTCCATCCCCGTGACTAGCGCAAATGTCTCTGCATAATCTCTTCCATGTTTCTACTTGTATCCTTTGACAACTAGCCTTTCTTTATGGCTTTCAATCTTACCTTCAATGTTGCTCTTGGTATTATAGACCACTTCACTCCAATGAATTATTTCCCTTGCCGAAGGTTCACTAAATCCCATGTATCATTCTTTTCTATTACTTCTATTTCTTCATCCATTGTCGCAACCCATTTTTCTTCTTTGATTGAATCCTCAAAATGATTTGGGTCATCTACATGACAAACCAATGCAAATAAGGAATTTAAACCAGTAGTACTATCAACTTAATCTTGCTCATAAATTTCACTTAAATTTCTAAATCTTTGTTTTCTTATGCCTTAGTAATATGGGCTTGACATGTCACTTGATGTTGTGCATGAAGTAGATAAGGTTGTGGGTCTTTGTGGTGTACTTGTAGTAGTACTCACTTGACTGCACGACATTGTCCTATCATTTTTCTATGGTGTCACTCGTTGACTACTTTGTTGTGCTTGAATAGGAGTAGGAGGAGTCTCCGTTGAGGAACTGCTTACTTGTTGGGTCCCTATAATACTAGTGATTACCCCATTACTATTGTAGTTGTACCCCTTATTAATATTGTTATGCCCCTATTGTCCCCATATTGTTATTACTGTGCCCCATAGAATACCTCCATTGTTATTTTTGTGGCTTTATATTATTATTGTTAGGTCGGCTGGGTTATATTGTGACTCATTAGACTCCTATATATAGAAAGGAGGTTTTGTCATTTGAATCATCCAAGAATTGTTAATTTATGTAATGTCAAGGAGGTTTCCCCCTCGAAGAGGTTGAATTCTAAGGCGTTGATCTATCTTTTCTATCTTTTTCTTGAGTTGGTTTCATAACATTGCTACAATAAATTCCTCTTTGTCTTTATGTGGTATACATGATTTCACATTGATTTTTTTCTCTAAACTTCCATCCCATGCTTCATCTTCTATGAAGTGCACATCTCTCTTGATTATGACCTTCTTGGTTGATGGATTGTAGAGCTTGTATGCCTTGGATTCATCACTATGTCCAACAAATATACATTTCTCCCCTTGTTATCCAACTTCTTCCTTAATTCATCTCGGACATGTGCATAAGCCACACATCTGAACACTCTCATGTGAGTGACACTATGCTTTCTTCCACTCCATGCCTCTTCAGGAACCAGAGTTTCAACACTTTTGGTTGGACACCTATTAATGATATATGTTGCACAAGTGACAACTTCAGCCCAATAATCATTTGGAAAATGCTTTGCCTTCAACATAGTTCTTTCGATTTCCATAATGGTCCTATTTTTTCTTTCTGGGACACCATTTTCTTGAGGTGTATACCTTGCTGTAAATTACTTGTGAATTCCATGCTCCCTGTAAAAACAAAGGAAGTCATTTGAGAGGTATTCGCCACCTCTACCAGTCCTCAACACTTTGATGTAGTGTCCACATTGCTTCTCAACAAGAGCCTTGTATTGGCAGAAGCGCTCAGGCACTACACTTTCCTGGTTTAGGAAGTAGACCCATGGCTTCCTTGTATAATCATCTATGAGAGTCAAAAAATAATATCTTCCCCAATTAATGGTGTTTTCATTGGTTCACGTAAGTCTGAATGGACAATATCCAAAGGTACCTTTGCCCTTATTAACTTTCCTACTGTAAATATCTCTCTATGGTGTTTTCCCAAGATGCATCCTTCACATAGGTTGTCCGATTTTTCTATGAGTTGCAATCCCTTCACCATGCCTTTCTTATGCAGCAAATTCAAACCTCCAAAGTTGAGGTGACCAAATCTCAAATGCCATAACCAATTTTCATCTTTAACTTCTGCTTGAAACTTTACTTATGTGACACTTGCAACTTTTCTTTCATCCTATTGTGAATTCATTGACAGTTGTTCTTGGGAACCTTCTTCCTTCAAATCTAATTTTATCTTTAGGGGAAACATTCTATTGCTTGTCAACTAAACTTTTGAAATAAATTGTTTTCTTGGAGACTTATCCAAAATTGTGCACTCATCATTTTTGAAAAACACATTGTCACCATTTTGCATGAGTTTTCCAATACTTATGAAGTTACGCTTCAAACCAGGGACAAATTAATCATTTGAAATGTACTTCTTCTCCCCCTTCTTTGTTAGAATATTGACTCTTCCTTTTCCCATTAAATACTTTGCTATTAGTCCCTAATGTCACTTAATATTTCACACTTTCATCTAAATTGGAAAACATTTATATGTTCCCAGTTATGTGGTTGTTGCACCCTAAATCTAGAAACCATACATCCCTTTGTTTTTCTTATGCTATATTACAAGCTAAAAATATGTTATCTTGGTTCTAATTTTCCTTTGTGAAATTTTGACTTAGTTTTTTACTTATTTCATGTTGCTTCTCCTACATTCATTTGCATAGTGACCATACTACTTACAATAATGAAATTGAACTTGAGATTTATCATACCTCTAACCTTGTGCTTGATTTTGTATTGAGCCTTGACTTGGATTCTGATTGCTGCACCTTCCACTTAAGCTTGAAAGGATGCATCTTCCACCTTTGTGTGTGCTTCTTCCTCTTCCTCTAGCATTATATCTTCCTCTGCTTCTACCTTGACCAAATGAATCTTGCTTCTTGAAGGCATGTTCCAACGAGGAGTTTGTTTCTCTCTTCAGTCTATGGTCATGAGAAATCAGTGATGCATGAAGTCTTCCAATCAAAACTATGAGAGATCCTTTGTCTCTTCTATGGCCACAACAATGGCATCAAACATTTTTGGCAAGCTTCTCAAAACTTTCTCAACTATTTTCCTTCCTCAAGTGTCTCACAATGAGACCTGATTTGAGTAACCATTCGAATTACATGTGTAAAAAATTAGTCTACATTCTCAGACTCTTTCATACAAATTGTCTCAAAATCTCTCATTAGAATTTGTAGCTTTGTTGTCTTCAATTTTTCCATGCCTTGGTGAGCTATCTGCAGGGTGTCCCATGATTGCTTGGACTTCGCTGCAACCCTTGGGAACATAATTTCATGAACTAGTTGAAATATGTAGAAGAGGTCTTTTGAATCCTTCTTCATGTTGTCCCCCAACAAATCATTTTCTACTTGTGACAAGAGATTGTATGTTGTTGCATCTATTGGTTCCTGGAAACCATTCTCTATCAAATCCCAAATATCTTGAGAGGAAAACAAAGACTTCATTGTTATAGCCCAGTAGTTATAATTTTTACCATTAAACTGAGGTATTTGAGGATTATTCAAGATTTTTTTTGATGTTGTTATCTGAACTGTTAAAAAAACTTTCTTCCTCCTCGTAAATATGCTCCAAAAAATATGCTTTCAAATCAACCTTTTAACTCCCATTAAGAACACTTGTTCTTACGCAAAGAGAGTTTCAACTACTTTGATACCATGTGAAATATTTGGGGTAGAGGAGAGTATTTCCCTCAATACTTCAGTTGCGGAGATAAAATCACAACTAAACTGGAGCTAAAACTCAAAAATTTAACGCATAGTAGAATAGAGTAAAATTTGGGAGCAACAAAACAAAAACATTTGATTAAAAATATAGTACATGAAATACATTCATATGGAGACTAAAACTCCTTAACCAAGTAAAAAAAGTGTTCTTATTGCCATTTACATTCATCAGGAGTTGTGGAGTAACTCTCTGTAAAACCACATAAAAATTGTTTTCACGTGCCCACCAAAATTTGCTTCACGATTTTCTTCTCTTGACCTTTCAGAATTACACCCTTGGCTAAACTAAATACTTCTTCACATGTATATTCAAAAATACAAGTTTTAACGCATTAATACATGACAGAGAAAAAACATTTAAAACTTAAGATGGGCAATTGTACTAAAACATAATTCTTCTGAGTCTGTACTTGTTGTAGAATACAAATGACAATTACGGAGTGAATGTTTGCCCATATGTTTTTACCAACCCTTAATTAAATACACATTCCTTCTTAATTACTTGATATGTCTTACGAACGTATAATTTGTACTCCTACTAAGAACTCCATTTAATATGTCCTTCAACCTACAAACAAAAATCCACAACCTGCAAACAAAATCTACTTGGAAAGTATGGTTGTTGTCAGTGTATTTAACATGGTGGTTGGGATTAATTTTCCAACAAGTTTGTGTGGTGTTGTCTGCCCTAAAGAACTATTTGACTTGAAAGATTTAGAGACTTCCGATATTAGTTTCAATAATTTTACTAGGAAGCCTATTCCTTTAGATATGGATCTTTTGAAAAACTTGAAATACCTCAGCCTGTCCAAAGAATAATTTGCAGGTGCCATTGCATGACAGCTCAAAAATATATCTAGCTTTACGTTCTTCGATCTCTCCTCCTTGTAGTCTTCTATGTTGACAACTCCTGACCTCTCGTGCCTTTCAAATCTCACTTCCTTGAAAAATATTTCTCTCAAAGGAGTTGAACCCTTGGAAAAGTGATCCTCATCTGGATAATCACTAAGTCATCTTTCTCCCCTCAGACATCTTTCGATAAAAAATTACGAAATTATGGGTTCCATTCTCCCTTCCTTGCATAAAATTTCCTCTCCCCAAATCCTCCATCTTTATCAAAACACATTTGACACTGAATTTCCTAGTTGGTTAGGGAATATGACTAATTTGGTCTCTCTATAGTTGAATAGTGCAAATCTCAGTGGATCTCTCTCATTTGAGCCTCTCTCTCAGCTTCCTCACCTGTAGAGGATTTATTTGGGAGACGCTTCTCAGGTCCTTTAGGGCCAATGGAAGAGCCAGACCATTTTTTGAATGCGCAATAATAGTTTGTATGAATCGTTACCATATTCTATAGGAAATCTATCATGTATGGTTGTGCTAGAACTGCGACACGACAAGTTGAAGGGAAGCATTCTAGAGTCACTGGGACTCCTCCGCTCACTTATTATGCTAGGCTTGGGCTAGAACCTTTTGACAAGGCCCATCCCTTCATCCTAGGATCATTATCTAAACTAACCAATATCACTCTTCCTTACAACACTTTTAACGAAGCAATTTTAGAGTCACAATTCAGCGGCCTCAACAGTCTAAAATATATTGACCTATCTTATAAAAAATTAGTCTTCAATACCACCTCCATGTGGAATCTGCCATTTTCTTTAGATGTGTTGAGATTATCTGTTTGTAAAATAAGGCAGACGTTTCCTATTTTCCTAAAGGCTCAACTTTCTATTACTATGTTGGTTCTCACCAGTAATACAATCAAGGGAGAAATTCCTTCATGGCTGTGGAATCTTCCAAATCTTGAGACGCTGATCCTCTCACACAATTAGTTGGAGGGGCCAATACCACCTCAACTATATAACTCTTCAGCTTCTTTGAAGAAAGTGGAGTTATGAGTGAATTATTTCCATGGAAACCTTCCCCATAGACCAAGATCTGTCGCAATATTCCCTATGGAACTTGATCCATCAACTAATTATATTGCACATATGATCCCCTCAGGAATATGCACGATGTTGAAGTCCTATACATTCTTGTTCTTATCATCGAATCGACTGAACAGGGATATTTCTCCTTAAATTTGTGAGCAAACAAAGTATTTAGAAGCTCTAGATCTTTCAGACAATAACCTCTTTGGCCAACTACCTTCATATTTAAGTAATTGTTCTTCTCTCAAAGTATTGAATGTAGAAAATAATAGTTTTCAAGGGAAGATATCGTTGGAAATGGGAAAGTTGAACAGTCTTCAAGTATTTCACATTAATAGCAACACGTTGAGTGGAAGATTCCTTAGTCTCTGCAAAATTACAGAAACTTGGAAATTTTGGATATAAGTAGAAATAATCTATCGGGGAAACTGCTTGAATGGATTGGGTATGTTTCGAAGCTCTGCATACTTGTTCTCAGATAAAATAATTTTGAAGGTGAGATCTTGACTCAGATTCGATAGCTTCAGAAACTCTAAATTCTTGATCTAGTAATGAACCATCTATCAAGCTCAATACCCTGACAACTTTCAAACATAATGATAATGGCCAATGAAGACTTCACAAGGTCAATCTCCAAGTCCACTGACCTTAAAATGGAAAGTACAAGATAGATGAAGTTAATTTGATGAACAAGTGTTAGGAAACAACCTATATTTTCAAAGACCTCTAGATTGATACGTCTATGGATCTATCAAGAAACCACCTTACGAGTGACATACCCCAAGAGATTGGACCTTTGAAGGGTTTTTGGAGGTTGAATGTATCACATAATCATTTAACCGGAAATATACCCCAAGAATTTGGTAACATGTTTGATGTAGAAACTTTAGATATGTCATGCAATCAGTTAGAGGGGAAAATACCTAAATAATTCTAGATTTGAACTCCTTAGGTTGGTTAAACTTATCAAATAAAAATTTATCAAGGAGGATTCCAAAGGGGCCACATTTCGACAGATTTGGGGAAACTTCATTCTTAGGTAACCAGAGCTGTGTGGGCTTCCACTTGCAAGAATTTTTTTTAGAGGAAAAAAACACTTCTAATTTATATTATTAAAATAGATAGTGTAATTTTCATAGTTTTCAATTTGTCTGCAAAATGACCCTTTTATCAACCTTACAGTACTATTGTTACTACTATATCTCCTATGAATATAGTATAATCCATAACCTATGATCTTTCATCTATTGTCCAAAAAAACAAAAAATATATTTCTCTTAACAAATGTGACAGTAGAGATCTCCTTAGTCAAATATTTTGATGTTCCTTAGATTGTCCAAAAAAGCATACCATCATACCTCTAATCTCTAAGAAAATTTTATGCTGCCAACATTTATCATAGCTCCTTGTTCATATGCAGAAAAGAAAAACTTACGAGGTTCCTTGGCTATTCCTCTCCTTGATAGTAAGTCTACAGTCCAGTTCTTCTCCCTGTAAATGAGATCGAAATAGATATGATGATAAGTGCTTTGCAACATCGTGATGTGTTTCATCCAATTGGTTAATATAGCAGGATTGAAACTTTTGTATCCTTTGACCCTATGTATGATTCACTTTACATCACCATAGATCTGTATGTGTTCCAAGCCTAATGATTTTGCTACGATCACTACTCCCCATAGTAAAACGATCTCTACTTTAATATTCGTGCCTTGACCCCCTTCCCATTAGAAGTGGAAGAATTTAAATGGTTCTATAACTATGTAGGCATCGCTCCCACATTTCCTCCTGGAGCATCAACCATCGAAGAATCCCACTAGATATGTTAGCTGAATGTCTCTGCGCTTGAAAATTGGCATTTACTGTTATTCTTAGATGGTCCATATTCCTTGAAGTATGCAATAATTTTAGTGACATCCTCCATCACTACCGAATATTTATTATCAAATATAAGTGTGTTTCGGTGTGCCATATGGACCAAATAAGATACAAAGGAAGAAATTTGTATCTATCATGTGTTTTGAGCCAAAATCTGAAACAACAACTCAATGATGAATAATATTTTAGTGGTACAATGATGAAAGTGTCCAATACCCCATCCCAAATTTCTTTCACATAAGGGAAATGCAAAAATAGATGAACATTATCTAGGGTACTTGGGGTGGGAACACATTCCAGAGGAGGACGGTGATGATAGTGGCAAGTCTGTGGATTGGTTGGAATCATGGGTAGTTGGGATGGGATTTGGATGGGTAACAAGATTCGGAAGTGTAATAGGAGGATTGGCTCTCAAGCGGTTGGGGAGGAAATACATTCATTTAGCAGATATATCTATGGCATGTTTTGAATGAAAGTGGGGTATACTTGGAAGTAAAGGGAATACTTCCCAAATTTAGTGAATGGACCATATTTGATTTCCACAAAAAATCAGTGTATAAATTCTATGCCCATAACTAAATAAATGCATCACATATACCATCCAATGGGTCTTACATTATTTTATGTAATTCTATGTTTCTAATGAATATCTTGTTCTATTTTCAAAATTAATCATAGCCTTCCTTGACCTTATTCACCTTTGCAAATGTACCTGAAAGAAACATCACTTCTCTTTAAAAGAAACTTCACACTTTTAAATAGTTTCAAATTAGCTCAATCGAGTATGTTTGTGTGATACCCATAAGATTGTTCATGAATTTATGTTTTAACTTTGACATTATTTACATTTACAAACTTTGTCATTGATTTTGGTCTAAGTAGAAGACCAAAGAAATGTAGCGACTCGAACTTGGTTAAGTCCCTGAGTATTAAAAGAAAATTTTATATATGCTTAATGGAATAAAAGAAGACTATCCAGATAATTACGTCAGTTGAGCCTCTTTTTCCTCCCTAGAAAAGGGTAGTTCCAAGGAAGGTTTTCTATCTCTTTTTTTGGTGAGTGAAAGGGGAGAGGGAGCCTAAGGGACAAAGGAAGAGTGAAGGATACGTAGAGATGACGTAAGACGTTGTGCGGGTCAGCAATGTATTGCTGTTTGAGGAGATTCTTGAGCTGGACTTGGGCCAGTGGAATCCTTAGTATATCCTTACAACTTGGGACTCTAAACCGGACCATGGGTCTTGAGGTTTGGAGACCAGACGAATTGGGAATTGAACCTATACTATTTGGACGAGTGGAAGCTTGGGGGAGACCTGGATGTCATTGTCAATCTCAAGGTTGGGAGGAGAGACTTCTGGTTATGGTTGGTATAGTTGATGCATTTACATTACTGTAATTTACTTTACTATATTAATGAGTTTCTGCATTATAGACTGGTGCTTCTAACTGGAAAACAGAAGAAAGAAAGAAAAATAGTTGTCCATATTTCTTGTTAAGAATATATATAGAAGTACCCAGTTTGTACAATTCTATCAAGAACTAAATTAGTTAAGCAGGAAAGAATTATGTAATGGTGTCACCACTGTATGTACATTATGTTGAATATATATATAGAAGTACCCAGTTTGTACAATCCTTTCAAGAATTGAATTAGTTAAGTGGGAAAGAGTTATGTAATGGTGTCGCCATTGTATGTACATTATATTAAAAAAAAAAACTCAAAAATATAGATTATAACACAAAAAAGTGGTTGTTCATTAAAACACTAAAGAAGGAGCAACATTTCCACGCAATAGTTGGGATTATTTTCCTTAATATACAAATAAAGAATCTCATGTATGTTAACCTAAGCAAAGAAATATGATACTACCAAAGTAAACACGGAAAGGAATAATAAGTGAAATGCATATATTCCCTTGGGAGCGGTCAATAGTTGCAAATAAAATGGAAATTCATGCATATGGATAACTGGCAAAGGAAAAATAATGTTGGATCAGAACTTCAACAATGATTAATCAAACTGAATCTGGTTCCCACACGTTATGGTCCGTCCCTAGTATGTCATCAGAGGGTTCCTCAAGACCCTGGGTCGGTGTTTATTAAACTAAGCTGCAATCTGAAAGGCAAATAGAGTCTGGCAACTCCATTTCCCCACCATATTTTCTAACCTCTTGGGTAACCAGCTAAGCTAGAAGAGCTATAGACAATAGCCGAGACCGTGAAGGTCATGGTTTAATTACAAAAAAGAAAAGGAAACTACAAATTCGAACGAAAAACTAACTTTATGAAGTTAATTATTAAAGAAAATCAATCTCTATGTGTAAAGATATAAAAAATACATCCATCCTAAGACTTACAATAATAGATCCATCACTGGAAGTATTTCATTCATTCATAAATTCAATTTGAGAAATGTTATCGTAGGAAACAAGAAACACTGTAAATTAAAAAAAAACACAGTCTTGACAGTCGACTTGAATAACCAGACCACCTCTCCAAGAACCTAGTCAAACTATAAGGGGTTTGAATGGTCCTAGTAACAGGAGCCCCATTTCAAAAATACAAAAGAAAAACCCAGAAGGGCAAGGGACAAATTTGTTTCCTTTTAGAAAATAATAACGACCGAACCATCATCCAGATGACTAGTAAGCTGTCACTTCTATTACCAAATACAGTATGGAAGAAAGTCCCAAACTAATTTGCAGGGAAAACCCATTTTCTGTCTAAAACAACTAAAACCCTCAGCGAGCATAAGGAGGTTGTAGAGTAACCTAACACCGTATATCACAGGGACAACTAATGTCTCTATAGCTACAAGAGAACCTGAAAGCAAGAGGATAGCAAGGGTTAGATAACATGTTGGTAAATAAATATTTAGACCAAATATTTGGGGGATATGTTGGTACCAATTTATGACTGATTATTTTATGTAAAAACCCTCTTTTATTCATCATTTTCCTTTATTTTGCCTTTAAATTTCCTTCATGTTCCTTAGAAATTGATTGATATAATGTTATTTCAATTATTTTTATCTTGGAATTAATCTTAGGAATTTTTGTGTTAAAGTTGAAAATTTCCAGAAAATTACAAGTTGATGTAACTTCCTATAATGGCTCCATGGTTTGAAATGTTGCAAGATAGGTTAGAAAATTCGAAGACCTGGGGATTGATCCTAAATGTACAAGGATGGTGGAATATCTATTCCAGATTTTGTGAACAGATTTTGCTATTTTTGAGATTTTGCTCAAATTGAGGATCTAAACTAATTCAACCTCCTTTGATGTAATTGTTAGGATTTCATTAGGATTATGAGGAGTACAAATATCTTCCTCTTGTTGTGAATATTTATGATAAATAACTCAAAAGGAGAATGATGTAGTTTAGTAGTTTTTGGTACATGAAAAACTTGGGAACACAGTTTATGTATTTTTTATTTCCAGACTTGAATACAAAGATACATTGTTGAAGTCCATATTTATGTTTCAGATCCAGTAGTTGTCTTCATTTGAATTAGTCTAAGGCGTGCTTGCAATGTGTGGAGGGCCCCCACTATAGAGATGGTACACCTTTCCCTGAATTTTCTTTTACAATTGCATAGATAGATCTGATACTTAGAATTGTCATTCAATTCATATGCTTCAAGTTTACAAAATTGGAAATTGTTAATTGAATAGATCCATATCTATTTTGAAAAAGTTTTGTAAGAAAATCTCAATTGATATTCATCTTGAAATTGATAATTGTGCTTGATATTTCATGGTTTTTTATCTCATAGCTTGATTTATAGTTTGTTGTTCATTGGTTATGATTTGTAGTTGCAGAGCTCAATTGGTAGTTTGATGACTGAACCTTGTAAGAGGTTCCACTATTATTGATCTCCAAAGCTACATATTTCATTTACTATTTTGTGTGATAAGTAAATAAGACTTTATTTTCCATATAGACAATTAGATTTGTTTCATTTAAGTAAATGCTTAAGTGTTAAAAATACAAAGAGAAACCTCTTGTGAAAGAGCATTGTTGATTTTTCCACACTAAGCTATCATTTAGAAACCAAATCCTTCTATATCTATATATATTTTATGGTGCCTCTAAGTGTACCTACTCTGGTTGACAGAGAAATTCAAGCCTGATTTACATTAGTAAGGCAAAACAGACTGCCGATGGGAAGAGGCAGAAAAAGTATAAGCAGGTATGGCTCAGTGCTTATTGCCTTTGCTTCTGCTTAGTTTTGTATCGGGAGTCCCTATAGGGCTTTTAGGGCTTTCAAGTAAGGAAATTTGAGTATATTTCTACTAACATGGTGCTTTTTCAAAAGTGGCATGAGTTATATTCCCTTTTTTTAAGACTTGGATAGCTTTAATATTCCAGATGTGTTCATTTTTTATTTTGATCACAGAGCATATCCTTTGTTTTTATGGGTTTGTTTCCTATTATGAAAGTCCTTACCCGTTACCCAGCTTTGTTCTCTTTTGTCTTTCAAAAAAGGTTTGTCTCAAAACATTCATACCAGGATGTGATCCCTTAACAGGGCTTTCAGATCGAGAACATTTGCTAACCTTTCTATGACATGGTTATTTGTCAAAAGTTGTATGAGCTATATTCTTCTTCGAGGCTCACTTTTCCTTCTTTTTTGGACTTAGATAGATTTAGTCTACGAGACGTGTTAATTTCTTATTAAGATTACAGATAATATACTTTCTTTTATGGTTTTGCTGTCTGTTATCTAGAGTCTTACCTGTAATCCAGTTCTAGCTACTTGTTTTTGTTCCCTTCTGTAAAGCATTGAATGGATCTCCCAAAAGATTGAATTCTGTTTATACAATGCTTCATTCATTTCCACTAAAACACTAAAATCTAGATGCCAAAGGTGTTTGTTAGATGTTTCTTATTAATTCATAGATAAGGCTCGTGTATTTCATATATTCACATTGTAATACTAAATGTTGAATCTAACTCTTCAATGGTCCATGGATTGAGTTTTAACTCATTGAGATCTCTGTTTTTATGGAATTGAGCTCAGTAGCAGTATAAAAACTTTGAGTTCTATTATTCATCAAGTTTTGTACCTCTGGAATTGGAATTGGGTTAAGTAGCTACATAAAAACTTTGAGTTCTCTTCCAAGTGTGGGTACTTGCCTTTGATTTCTGGCACATAGGAAAGCCTTGAAAGTGTGAGAATATGCAAGAATAATCTCATGGGAGAAATACCAATTTCACTCTAAGGTCTCTATGTGTCAGCAACAATGGCTTTCATAAGTGGAGTACTCTCCCATGAAAACTCAAAGCACTTGTGGAGAGAAGAAACTAAACGAACTGGATGAATTAGGAACTTCCAGGTTTAGTGTCAAAGCTAAAGTCATTCCATATCCATGCTAGAGTAGGATATG
The DNA here is from genome assembly GCA_031772625.1 of Pinus tabuliformis. Classification (NCBI taxonomy): domain Eukaryota; kingdom Viridiplantae; phylum Streptophyta; class Pinopsida; order Pinales; family Pinaceae; genus Pinus; species Pinus tabuliformis. Next base: position 599,170,886 of record CM062814.1, on the reverse strand, counting down.
TCTTAAGATATAAATTGGGTTGAATATGTGGCATATATAAAGCTATTGACAGAGACATATGATAAAGAAATTCCATGGTTTTACCTTAGTTGGCTGATGTACCAACCAAAATCCAGCAGACTTTCCAGTCAAATACCAGAATATAGTAACTATTTCAATGTAATTGATATGTGGAGTAGGGGAATACGTGTCTTTACTGATGTTTTTTCTTCTATTACCAAATACAGGACATGGGCTTGACCTCATTTATTGGTAGGTGAATAATTTTAAAACCTTTTCTTTAATAGTTGTTAGCATGATGAGTTCTATTGGAATCTACCTTATGAGGAAATAAATGGTGCGAAAGTCATGACAAATGTTTTGGCTGAGAGAGTTCCTATAGGACAGAGATTAATGAGACAACAACACTTAAGGAAAGATTAGTGGATTAGTTACAGGAACAACAACAAGATGCTAATCAAAATCAACATTGTGAGAGCTTACTTGGATAGATTTTGACATTAATATTAATCAATAGCAAATTGTGAAAGGAGGCAACATGGTGATTACACAGGCTAAATTTGTTGTAGGAAAAAGTCAATGATACTCATTGAAAAAGATAAACCTTCATAGATTCATCATATCATAAATTAATTGAAGATAGACATGAGAATTCTTCTACAGGATTCAGAGTGATCTCAGGTGAACTGTGTAGGTTCTGTAGATGTGCTTGATGGAAACATCTCATGCCTAAATGTGCAATCACCATACCTGATTCCAGTTCACCTATACATCTTCCATTCATCTTACACTCCCAATACAGAGTTGATCGCATGCTAGAGAGAGGTCAGTTTGATAGAGGTCCACCTGTGCAACATATTTCTTAGCAAACCATTTTCAATACAACATATCACATAATTTCAAGGTTGGTTTTTGAATACAAAAAATAAGATAGCCTGGACACTTCAAAATGAAAGTAGAAACACAAAAATGGGAAGTTGAAGAAGGGATTGGGGATTTATATGTTGTACATGACGTTTAAATCCATAAGTTTTTTGTGTAGAGAACCATACAACATTGGACATGGGGCCTATAGTATGTCAGAAATTGCTATGTTAACATGTCTACAACACTTATCATATTGTGTTGTGATCAATTTTCTCTCTTATGCAAGCAATCCTACTAAGGTACAACAACCAAGAACAATAACTTAAATGGAAACTTTTAAAAAATATAAACTCTCTTTTATGTTCTGGATAGATAACACTTTATCAATTTTTTCATGACCATAGTGGGTTACTCTACAATGTATCATACCAAACCTCTAAATCTATATATTCTTGGTGGAGTAGTTGGAATTTGGAAATGGCCATAATAGACTATAGATCTTTTTAGAACACACAAAATAAATGTCATTTCATTGCAAAAAAAATACAAATTTTAAATCCAATACAAAAACTTTATTACAGTATTGCCACTGAACCAAAACAAATTATCTTGATGCCAAGCATCAAACATAATGATTGAATTTAACAAAAATTCAAAGAAAAATCATATAGTGACAACTTCTTTTTAGCAATCATAGTGTTGTTTGTTGTAACTGAAGCACTGTTAACATGTTTTTGTAATGTATCAATAATTATGAATAATTATATGTTCCTTTATATGTTATTCGCATTGTTGAGGAATTTTAAAAAGCTGTGTTTTTTCAAAACTTTGTTGGGGATTTGCATGATGTGGATTTCCGTAGCTACCAACTATACTACCAAGAGATAGATCATTAATAGTTTGGCCTTCGGCTCAAGATCAGTGCAAGCTTGGGGGATTACCACCACCTTTCAGTGACACTAGCAACATGGATGTTCTAGAGCCTGCATTATCTGCCAAGAGAGTCCTCCCATGCCTCAATATTGGGTGTCATTGTCCAGACAATAGCACAATGCACAATCCAAATTATCATATAGTTTGTCTTCGAATCAATGGTCTATCTAGAGATCCTATCTTGAGTTTTCTTCATTCAACCTTGGATGTTAGGAGAGGTAGAATTGGTGGATAGTGACCTAGTCCCAAGATTCTTTCCCTTGTCACATCTCCCTTCCATTGCGACTACCTACCCTTGGATCTGAGGGTTTTCTCATGTTTTCGCATATAGACTTCATGTTTCTACTTTATGTCTTGTTCTTTATAGAGGATATTTTTTCATACTCCTGCTTTGTATTGATATCATTCTACTCAGCTGTCTAATTGGCCTACTTTTGTGGTCATTTTTTAGACATTAAATAATTATTATAATCTTCCATTCAACCTTGGATATTCAGAGACTGGTTACTGAAAGAGCCTGATTGACACTCACTCTTTGTATTCCAGATTTTGGGTCCATCTCTTCCAAATCTTGTTTTAGCTTCTAGAGCTCTGTTTAGATCTCAGGTTAGGGAAGTACCTCATTTTATTTCTCTTACTTTCTTCTTTCTTTATTTAGGAGCTCGTCTTGAAATCCCACTTTGTATTGATATCTATGTACTCAACAGTCACATTGACCTATTTTTGTATTCATTTTTTGGACACTCATAAAATCTCATCTTATCTTATTACCTTGATGGAATCTTTCTATGTAGATGATTAATTATTTTCTATGCTAGTCTATTGCTGTAATTCTTCCTCAACATATCTCTTTTTCTTCATGTTTTGAAATACCGAGTTGAATTTTTATGTAGGTGAGTAAAATTAAAGGCATTGAAGAATATTTCTAAAATCTAATGGTTTCAAGTTTTGCTCTCAATATTACCATTGCATCACCATCCATGGTTTAAAAATATCTACATAATCTTTTCATGATGTGGTTGGTGATGATGTGTTTTCTGTACTACTTTGAGCACCTCCTGCTGCTATTGGTGGGTTTGAGGTACTTTAATTTTGCAGAATAGTTGTCGTTAATATTCCAGATATTTTATAAAGTCTATTGCCTAGAGTCAATCCTAGTGGTCAAAGTACTCCCATTTTGCAAAATTTATGATACAAATCTACAATTTTCAAACAAACACTTCTGATGATTTTTCAGGTTCAATGTGTTGCATAGAGTCAGTCCTAGTGATCAAGTACTTTGCAAAGTTTATGATAGAAATCTACAATTTTCAAACAATGGCTTTTCATGACTTTTTTAGGTCTAATGTATCCCTGAGAAGTTTAAATCCATAACAAAGTACATTACGTATTTTATTTCACATCTAATAGAAGAAACAAGGGTAGAACTTCATAATACCCTTGAATCCGTCTCTGAAGCTCCATATGTAGCTGTAGAATTTCTAAAAAAATATGACCGTCACATGGTGCAATGGAGGTATACAAGATGCTTATTGACAGAGAATATGACATCCAAGAGAGGAAGGGAGGACAAAACTTTACGCCCAAAACAAATGATATTCTTATCCTCTTGACAAGAGTACCTCAACATGTGGAAGATCTTCATGACTCCATGTTGGCTTTAGTAAGTAGGACAGAGTGTGGTGAATATGAATGTAGGAGTATTCTCGAGGTGAAAATATTTGTTACAGATATGCATCATTTTTGCACCAAAAATAGCAATATGAGAAATGAATGTTTTCGTATTTATCTTTGTATCATGGCAAAAACTTTGTGAATCTCGAATGCTTTGCATCCTAAGTTGGGCAATGAAGCAATCAATTTGGCTATGCTTGGGAAGGAGGTATAATATAATACAAAGGTGTGCACTTGTACTATTTTAGGTCTCTATAGGATTTGAAATATCTATTTTTGTCATCATTTTTTATTGAACTGTAATCTAACTGGTTGTGTGGACAAGCCAGAAAACGATCCCTAACCTGACTACATTTTACAGGACTATAATGAAGACAGTGTTAAATAAAATGAAGATGATATAGATATATTTAGAAACAAACATTATGAGTCCCACATGTTGAATGATTCTCAAGTTTTTGCTATATTTATTGCAGTTAATGTTGCTAAGAAGAAAAGGCGTCCATGTATAAATCTGATCTAGGACCCCCGTAGGATAGGGAAGAACTCAATGCTGGTTTCACTTCTTTCTGTCTTACTTCATCAGAGGTACAAAGTACTAGTGTGTGCACCAAAAAATGCTGCAATATGAGAAATTGCGCTCATATTCTTGAAATTAGTTACAAATCCATCTGATCAATGCCCAGATATATGCAACTTTCCCTGTATTTTGACCTTATTTGACCTTCTACTAGTTGGAAATGAGGAGAGCTTGGATGTCGAAGGTCCTTTGGAAAATATTTTCCTTCCATATCAAGAGGAACACCTGTTAAAATATTGTGTGCCAATGAAAGGATGGAGGCAAAGTGTGGAATCTTTTCTTGATTTTCTTGAATCGATAGTTTCACAATATGAGGTTTTTCAAGAAACAACACAATAGACGCAATTAGTTAACTTTCTACAATTTGTCAGAAAAAGGTTTGGAAATTAGCTGCAGACTTTTTTGAGTCTACGAGGATTTTATTGAATGATTATCAAGGACTAATCTCAGAAAAATAGGATTTGGATTATCTGACTGAGGTTGTTGAGTGTTTTTTAAATCTAATTCAGAAAAATGCATGTAAGGAGAAAAGTCTTAAAGCATGCTTTCCTGGTGATGGAGAAATCTGTGAAGAGGTAACAAAGTGCACAGGGATATTTAGAGAGAGAGTGATTAACAATAGAAAGTTATTAAAATAAGCCCTTTGCTGCTTGAGAATTGAATGTATCCATCTCCAAAAGAAGGAACTACACTGTGCAAGAATAATCGCTAGGCAAAACATTTTAAAAATGTGTTTGTCATGTGCTAAAGTGGTCTTTTCAACTGTATCATCATCTGGAAAGAGCTGCATGAACTTGGAAACACCATTTGATTGTTTGATTATTGATGATGTGACCCAGCTCAAAGAGGCCGAATCTACAATTGCACTATAGATTGAAGGTGTAACACATGTATTTCTGATAGGAGATCCAAAGCAGCTATTGGCAACAATAATCAACAAGGTTTATTTACAGTGTCCTTTCCAAAAGTCTCTTCCCAATTTCATTTTCCTAAAATTTCTTATAAATTTATTAATTCCAAGCAATGATTGGTTCATCAACTTGTGCAAAAAAAGAAATATGGAATAAGTCTCTTTGAAAGATTGGAGAGGCTTGGACACCCGTTTCATCTTCTAAATGTACAATATCGCATGCATCCATCGATAAGTCTTTTCCCAAATGGGGAGTTTTATGACAACCGTATTGAAAATGATCCTGATGTGGAAATGATGCCATATGGATATGGCTATCTCACGTCACAAATGTATGGAGCATACACATTTATTAATCTAAAGGACGAAAGAGAGGAAGATAATTTTGGGAAGGGTAAGAGGAACATCATGAAGGCTGTCATTGTCATGTACATACTTTCTAAACTGTACAAAGGTAATTTCATTGTTCTGTTTCATTTGTAATTATACAAATGTGTTATCTTATGTCCTAGTTGGACCATTTTCAAATTTGTGTAGTGAAATGTCTAATTATACCATTTTCAAATTGGTAAATTATTGTAGTGAAATACCTTTACAATTTCAAGTGGGTACATATGTGTCCTGAAGTAATGCTTTTTTTCTTGACTATTCAAGTTTCAAAAAGTATGTTGTTTATCTCAAATGATTTATAGTAATGCACTTGTTAATTGATTAGTTTGGCCTTCATACCGAAGATAATAAGAATAAATGCATTCTAAAGGTTGTTCAATCTTATAGTTAAATTAAAAGAGGAAAAGCATAAAAAAAAATGTGTATTAGTTGGATTTTGTGTTATGTAAGGTCTGTATCCATGTTTTCTGAATTGATTGAAGGTCATATTCTGTTGAGAAAACAATTTTTTTTTGTTAGGAATCTTTCATCGTTTGCTTTTTTAGAAAACTAGTATGAGTTCGAAGGAAAAACTTGTCGAATCTCTTCTCTTCTTCCTTGGAGTATCTCGGTGGAGGGAATCTCAATTGTCAGCCATAATGGTGGTTGGTAATCCTAAGGGACTCTTATTGGATTTGAACTTGTGACCTATAGTCTCCTCATTAGATACATGCCTTGGGCAGATGGTTCGATTGAGCTAACTCTTAGGGCTGAAATTTTGGTTGTACCCAAAACGGTTAGTGTCTAGTCTTAAGGATGACAAGAGTGTTAGCTTTGATCTGCTTATAGGGTTAGTGCAGTGCAAGCTTCACACATTTTACCACTAACTTTGGGTGCTCCCATGGCAATCTCAAGGGCCAAATGCTCTCATGGGAATTTAACACTAGTCATTATTTAAAAGCTCACCATCCCTCACCAATGGGTCCAAACCCATTTGGGCAACTAGTAACCATCAATAACATCTACTCCCTTTGTTGGAAATAATGTACCATCAACATAAGTTGGGAGAAATTCTTTTAGTAGGGATAAAATGATGAGACTTAATAATCAGAATCAGAAGTGTGCATAATTCCACAAATGGAAAGTAGATATCGTGATAGCTTTCAATTTTTTTCTTTGTTTTAGAATTATGTTCATCCTATTTTCCTTATCTAGATGGGTCTTATTCAATGTTGCATAGGGACCGAACCTCCCCTCCCCCACCCCACTCCCAAGGAAGAAAAACCCAAACCCGTTGTTTCAAAATTTTTGGGAATGTCATTAGGGATGTGGGTGTGCAATTTTTCTTAAATTGTAGCAACTAGAAATTTATTCTTCTAACTAATTAATTATGTAGTTTATTTGCTACGGAAAACAACGAAATAAATCACACTGCAATTATTCACAAATAAAAACACGGTGGAAAAATAAAATGTTGGAAACTGATAAATATATAGCACACACAATAAAATTTGACAATTACTTTTGGACAATTGTCCCCAAAAAATAGCAATGCTGGAAAACTGGTGCAGCAGATCAGGGTTTTATTATTATAAGCAGCAACAAAATTTTGAGTACAATTTGGATTCCCAAAGCTGGCAACCCTCCACAAGATAATCTGGAAAAAAATTAGCGAGACAAATTTTGTTTCACCCTTCATCGATCCAGCTCCAAAATTGGCACAAACATGCCACTTGAACTACCCCTACGTTAGCCTCTTCGCTGTCTCTATGCAAGCCAACCTAGCAATGCCTAGAAGTTGCTCTTATTTAGACGTCCAACCCAACTTATCCTCTAAGAATGACTCGCTTGGCCTTCTGTAATTTCTCTCAGCCTCCAAGCACTGAATCGATCCTCACTCTAGCTGAATTGAACTCCTTCTCTGAAGCTGCCTGCGCAGTCCCTGGGCAACCTCACCGAGGAAACCTCACCCCCCCTCCCCCTCGCAACTGACTCTCTGGAACTGGAATCTCCTCGAAATCATTGTCTCTACCCCTCACTAACTTTGCTTCCCCTCTGGATCAAACTCCTCTTTCCTACTCAATTATTGTTGTTGAATAACTCTATCTGCCAAGGAAAATCAATCTCAAGTGTGTATTGCTCCAACCACATCGAACTCCTCTTATAATCTCTCGTTGGCTCACAAACGACCATGATTAAATCCTTATCAATGATTAAAATCATCTCTAAGTCAATCCATGTGAGTTTCTAGAGAAATCTCACCTTTCTCAATTAATACATGTTAAGTAATCACTTTTCCTAAGTTATACTAAGGAAATATTTAATTATTGACTAGTTAGCTTAATTTAGCCATCTCTAGGTGTTTTCCCCTATAACTTTTTCTCAGTCATGAAGTTCTAGTGTTTCTTAGCCTTTGTGGCCAAAGTTGAGACTAGAATAGTTTTCTGATGCTACCCAACCATCAAAAACTACCAATGGGCACCTACTGGTTATCCCCAAGACATTCCAGGCATATTTTAGGGACATTTTAGACAAATTTTGTGGTTTTTCAGTGAAGATTTTGGGGATATTCTAGGCATATGTCATATGTTTTAACAATGGACATTAATGATTGGATAATATTATTATTTTTCGCATCCATTTTTTTGTATTACATTAAATCAAAATCTGTTGTACAAGTTGCTATAGAAATTTAAGGCCCAACCTAGTTTTAAGTTTTAGGAATCACATCAGTTTAATGACCAACCCATCATTTCTTTTTTAAAACATGAATATATTTGAAAATAGTATGCAACACATAAGTCAACCCTACTTGAAATTTTTGCTAAGAATAACACAAACTGACCCACAATTTAACACAATGATTTTTGATCCAAAGACCTTGGAAAAACCTTGAAGGGAAAACGAGTGAGGAGAGGGATATTTTATTTATTATCAAAAAAATTATTACAATAGTTGTTTAAAAGAAATTAAATATGCTTATCTCCCTCAAAATTTGTGCTTAAATTTCCTTGGAGAAATTGTTGTAGCTACCTCCTCAAATTTCATGCCTGAAAGTTTCAAAAATTCATGCCCAGCTCACACAGGAATTCATGCCACTACTGTATTGTCAGTCTCCCTCAAAATTAATTCCTTTGCCCTGAAATTTATGCACTGACACACTCAAAAATCTTCCCTAGATTTTAGAGCCTTGACACTTTGATTTTCATACCCCTGACCGCACTGTGCACACCACTGAATGCCTTGAAAATCATGCCCTATCTACTCAGAATTTAAAGATGACTATCTAAAAGTTTGTGCAACATTGAATACATCCCAAACCCTTGAATTTCATACCATAAATGATAGTATTAAATTCTTGTCACTTTCCTCACATTTAGCTCTCAACCTATTTCAAAAAATGCACTAAAATGGCCTTGAAACTCATGATAACCTAGCTGCAATTTATGGTGGAGAAGAGCCTTGATTTATGTGCCTTCTCAGCCTCGAGCTCATTGTTGTTATTCCTTTCTTTTGTTGTACTTCTCTCTCCGCCTCCTTTTCTCCTTAACTTCACAACTCATGAAGTGTCCAAATGGTGCCTTCTCCCCTTTATTTTTCCCCTTTGTTCTCTCATTAAGGAGAAAGACATAACCCACAGGATTCACATTATATATATATATATAGAGAGAGAGAGAGAGAGAGAGAGAGATATTTCAAATCAAGAGGTATGACATGCCTTAGTAAATCATGAATTCATCGTGACAAACTCTACTCTGGAATTTTGGATGTATATAGTTCTTAGTAGAACTACATGGGACTTATCAATGCCAAAGGATTTTGCAGCCTTTCATACAAGCATCATTTCCTAATTTCACTGAAAACATTATTTGCCTCGACCATCTTATTAATATATGTATCCTATTTTATAGGTAGATTGAAGTCCGTGAGACAATATTGGATTAGCATATATTACATTTTCTCATTTTTCATCTATCAATATCCATGTCACTACTTTATAGTTTCTCAAGCAATTACAATTAGTTGCATACTTTTTCTTGTTTTTATTCCAATTTAGATTTATCGGCAACATAAAGTAATTCTAGTTTTCTTTATATTTGTCGTACGAGTTTTTGAGATCTCTACAAACCTGATAATTAAGGAATTTTATATTGTGTAGTATTGTATTTTATGGCAGTTGGATTTGTTATCCAAATTTGAGCTTCTCAACTTTACACTCAGATATACTTAGTATTAATTTAATTGGTTTTTTATATATCTCCTTAGCACACTGAGCTCTTTGACTGCTAATTATTTGAGTGTTTGTATAGTTTCTATATTATTACAAAATTGGGATGCAAATTATCTTTCACTAATATTGTTTTGTTAGGCTACCAATTCATTTCTCATGGGATAGTTAAATTCATATGGGAATTTTGGTGTATAGTTGGGAAAAAAAGAGATAGAAGAACTTAAATGATGTAATACCATGAGTGGTAATGGAACATTAGGAGAACTACATAATTCAAGGTGCATATGAAGGAAAATATATGATCATAGACATCAAGGATGAAGGAAGAATTTAGCATAATAACTTACAAGTCGTGTTGTTGTTTTGGTATCTAACTATGGTCATAAGCTAAAAAAAATATAAGCTAAATTGGGAAGATTAGCTAAAAATAGGTTGTTAACAATTAGAGTACGCATCTTTTAAGGGAGTGTATTATTGCAAGTAATTTGGAAAATACTATTCTTGGCCAAGCATTGCCTTTGAGTTTGAGTATGAGTGAAGCATCTAGTAGATCTATTGAAGCATGGTGCCTTAGTGTATGAAAATGAGAGTTTGTTTGCAGGATACTCCTAACCAAGAGGCTTGTATAAAATATTCTTGAAAATGATAAGGATACTCAAATCTAAGAATAAACCCTTTTGGAATTGCCTATTGGATATGATCAAGCTAAATATTGTAATTAAATATATGGGTTGGAGACTTGTTGGATGATCTCATCAAACTTTGATCCATAATAACTTTTTTGGAGAGATTGGAAGTTCACATATAATCTAAAAAGGCCTTCTACTTTACATGGAACCATTTAACAATATAATCTGTCATATCATTCAAGGGTGAACGTCAATAAATCTCATTGTCTTTCTCACTGCGTCTAATTTATCTCTCTATTATTTTGTGGTAATTTTCTTCCACTCGACAACTTTGGTACCTTTTTGGCCTTGGAATATCTAAGAGTTGTAGTGGAAGACTAGAGGAACATAAGGAATTGAGGAAATTCATTTTTGGAATTGCATGGGGAGGGATTTCAGAATTTGGAATAAGATTTCTGAACTTGAGTGAAAACTTTTATTTTGTTGTCTATATTGTTTTGTCGTTATGCCTCATATGTTATTTTGAATTGGGTGCTTGTTATTATGTACTCTAATGACATGAGAACTAAAACAACAGAGTCAAATTTCCTTCTGGGAAATAGAATAGTCTAGAAAATACCAAAAAGAAGTCTTTACCAGATGGTGCATCAGTTGAGCTTTATGCTACTGGTAAGTAGGGCGAGGGTGTGAAATTTTGGCAAGTAAAAAAAAGAGACCTTTAGATCCCATTCCCAAAAAGTTGCATTGGGAATTGACTCTTTTCAATAAAGACTTCTACTTATCAAAGTTGATAACAAGGGGTGTTACAACATCAACTCTGTTGAAATATGCAATTTTGTTTTGTCTGAAATTCATCGTGTAGCTGCATTTTTTTTTAAATCAATGGCTATAAATGTAATTTTAAGGATTTCCATAACTCTTCACATAATTCTTTAAAGTGTGCTAGCTCAATGGAAGAGTGTTTGCCTTACAAGCAGGAGGTTGGTGGTTTGATTCCATTATGCGCTAACATGAATTAATCAACGATTTTGTAGTTTATTTTTAGTTAAATGTTTTTTATCGGTTTATTTCAATGGTGAGATATCTATGGATTCATTATTTTATATTGTCTCTAAAGAGACAAAAGTGATCTTTAAATAATTTGTTTTATCGTCTCTAGAGAGACAATAGCTAGTATTAAAGACATATTGTCTCTAATCTGAGTGTTGTCTCTAGAGAGACAAAAATGAAATTGTCTCCAGAGAAACAAAAATGAAATTGTCTCCTAAGAGGCAACAATGCTTGTGTTATATATTGTCATTATAGACACAATATTTTTTAAGACAATAATCTTTAAGACAATATTTTTTAACACAATAATATTTATGACAATATTTTTTAAGACAATAATCTTTAAGACAATAATTTTTGAGACACCCGCTTAAAGAAAATATTTAAGACAATACACAAGTTTTTTTTTGTCTTAAGTTAAGACAATTTACCCAAAAGTTGTCTCAAATATTGTCTTAAAACCGTCCTTCATGTAGTAGTGGTTGGACCATGGTTGACCATGATTGGCCATGGATGACCATGGTTGTGACAATGTGAATTTTGACCATGAGGAAATCTTTGTCACAACATAACCATGGCTATTGACGATCATCGACCATGATTAACCATGGTTGATTTTCATATTGAGACAATCTTTGTCACAATGCGACATTGGACCATGTTTAATAATGGTTGACCATGGTTGATGATGGTTGACGATGGATGATTTTGATATTGACACATTTTTTATCACAATGTAATGTTGGAACATGGTTGACTATGAATGAAAATGGTCGATTTTCATTTTGAGACAATGTTTGTCACAATTCGACATTTGACAATGGTTGACCATTGTTGACTATGATTGAAGATGGTTAACGACGGTTGATTTTCATATTGAGACATTTTTTTTATAATGTGATTTTTGGACCATGGTTGATGATGAATGATCATGGTATATGATGGTTAACAAAGGTTGAACATGGTTGATTTTCATATCGAGACAAAATTTGTCACAATGTGACATTGGACCATGGTTGACCATGAAGGGATTTATATTAAACCCAAGGGATTTATACTAAACCTTAAGATTAATATTATAAACCCTATGAATAATATTATACCCTAGGAAAATGGACACTTACATTAATAAACCCAAGGGCTTGATATTATAAACCTAAGGAACTGATACTAAAAACCCAAGGGAATAATATTAAACCTAAGGGTTAAATATTATAGAACCAAGGTATATAAATCCTAATATAAATATTATAAACCCTAAAATAAACATGGTTGACCATTGTTAACCATGGTTTATTTTCATATTGACACAACCTTTGTCACAATGCGACGTTGGACCATGGTTGATCATGATATATTTTCATATTGAGATGATCTTTGTCATAATGCAACATTGGACCATGGTTGACCATGGTTGATTTTCATATTGAGACAATCATTGTCACAATGTGACATTGGACCATGATTGACCATGGATGACCATGGTTGTCATAATGTGACGTTGGAGAAAGAGACAATCTTCAGTACAATGTGACCATGATTATTTATCATGGTTAACCATGGTTGAGCATGATGGACGGTGGTTTACCATAGTTGACAATGGTTGATCATGGTCAACAATGGTTGGCCATGGTTTATTTTCAAAGGATTGATATTAAACCCTAAGATTAATATTATAAACCCTAATACTACAAATTATAAAACCAATATTAAACTTTAATATTATAAACTCAATATTAAAAGGCCCTAATGTTATAAACCATGTATTAAAACCCAAGTTTTATAATGTAACAATGTGACATTGAACAAATTACAATGTAATGTAACATTACGATAATGATTGTTAGCCTTATTTTCATATTGAGACAATGTTTGTCATAATGTGATGTTGGATACATTTTTGTACCATTCCAAAGCTACATTATTAAACCGTTGATATTATAAGCCCAAGGGACTACTAAACCCAAGGGATTAATATTAAAAATGCAAGGGATTATAAACCCACGGGAATAATATTAACCCCAAGGGATTAATATTATAAACCCAAGGAATATAGAACCTAAGATAAATATTATAAACCCTAAAATAAACATTATACCCTAAGATTCATATAATAAACCTTACGATTAATATTATAAACCCAAGGGAATAACATTAAACCCTAGGATGAATATTAAACCCTAGGATTATAAACACTAAAATTAATAAACCCAAAGGATTAATATTGTAAAGACTAGGATTAATATTAAACCCCATGAATATAAACCCTATGATTAATAATATAAACCCAAGGAATTTATATTATAAACCTAATGGATTATAAATGCAAGGAATCTATATTAAACACTAGTATTAACATTATAAACCCTATCAATAATATAATACTCTACGAATATGAAACATTAGTTTAATAAACCCAAGGCACTAGTAAAAACAATGGATTAATACTAAAAACCTAAAAAACCCAAAGAATTAATAGTGTAAACCTAAGGTATATAAACTCTAAGATAAATATTATAAACCCTAAAACAAATATCGTTGACCATGGTTGACCATGGTTGATTTTCATATTGAGATAATATTTGTCACAATGCGACATTAGACCATAGTTGACCGGGATTGATTTTCATATTGAGAGAATCTTTGTCACAATATGACATTGGACCATGGTTGACCATAGTCGACCATTGTTTGATATTAAAAACCCAAGGGAATAACATTAAAGGCTAGGATGAATGTTAAACCCTAGGAATATAAACCCTAAAATTAATAAACCCAATGGATTAATATTATAAACGCTAGGATTGACATTAAACCCTAGGAATATAAACCTAAAATTAATAAACCCAATGGATTAATATTATAAACACCAGGCTTAATATTAAACCCTAGGAATATAAACCTTATGATTAATATTATAAACCCAATGAATTTATATTATAAACCTAATCTATTATAAACCCAAGGGTTCTATATTAAACCCTAGGAATAATATTATAAACCGTATCAATAATATTATACCCTAGAAATATGAACCCTTACATTAATAAACCCATGGGATTGATATTATAAACCTAAGGTACTAACAAAAACAAGGGATTAATACTAAAAACATAAAAAACCCAAAGGATTAACATTGTATACCCAAGGTATATAAACCTTAAAAATAAATATTACAAACCCTAAAACAAATAGGGTTGACCATGGTTGATATTAATATTGAGACAATATTTGTCACAATGTGACATTGGACCATAGTTGACGAGGATTAATTTTCATATTGAGATAATATTTGTCACAATGTGGCGTTGGACCATGGTTGACCATGGTTGATATTCATATTGACAATCTTTTTCACAATGTAACCATGGCTATAGACAATCATTGACCATGATTTACCATGGTTGATTTTCATAGTGAGACAATTTTTGTCACAATGCGACGTTGGATCGTGGTTCATAGTGCTTGACGATGGTTGATGATGGTTGATTTTGATATTGACACAATTTTTGTCACAATGTGACATTGGACCATTGTTGACCATGATTGACCATGGTTGATTTTTGTATTTACCATGATTGACCATGATTGATTTTCATTTTGAGACAATCTTTGTCACAACGTGACATTTAACCATCGTTTACCATGGTTAACTATGATTGATGGTTAATGATGCTTGATTTGGATATTGAGACAATCTTTGTTATAATGTGATGAGGGACAATGGTTGACCCTGAATGACCACGGTTGAAGATTGTTAACGAAGGTTGAACATGGTTGATTTTCATATCAAGACAATATTTGTCACAATGTGACATTGCACTATGGTAGACCATGTTTAAACATGATTATAAACCCAAGGGATTTATATTAAAACCTAGGATTAATATTATAAGCCCTATGAATGATATTATACCCTAGGAATATGGACCCTTAGATTAATAAACAGAAGGGATTAATACAAAAAACCCAAGGGATTATAAACCTATGGGAATAATATTAAACCTAAGGGTTTAATATTATATTCCTAAGGTGTATAAACCCTAAGATAAATATTCTAAACCTTAAAATAATCATGGTTGACCATTGTTGACCATGGTTGATTTTCATATTGACACAATCTTTGTCACTATGCGATGTTGGACCATGGTTGACCATGATTGATTTTCATATTGAGAAATTGTTTATCACAATGCAACGTTGGACAATGGTTGGACATGGTTGACCATGATTGACCATGATTGATTTTCATTTTGAGACAATCTTTGTCACAATGAGATATTTGACCATGGTTGACTATGATTGAAGACAGTTGACGATGGTTGATTTCCATATTGAGACAATTTTTGTTATATTGTGATGTTGGACTATCGTTGACCATGAATGACCATAGTTGATGATGATTAATTATGGTTAAACATGGTTGATTTTCATATTGAGACAATCTTTGTCACAATGTGATATTGGACCATGGTTGACCACGATTATAGATATAAGGGATGTATATTAAACCCTAGGAATAATATTATAAACCTCATTAATAATATTACACCGTAGGAATATGGAACCTTACATTAATAAACCCAAAGGCTTGGTATTATAAACCCATGGGACTAATAAACGCTAGGGATTAATACTAAAAACCCAAGGGATTATAGTCCCAAGGGCATAATATCAAACCTAATGGTTTAATATTATAGACCCAAGATATATAAACACTAAGATAAATATTATAAACCCTAAAATAAACATGGTTGACTATTTTTTACCATGGTGGATTTTCATATTGACACAATCTTTGTCACAATGTGACATTCGACCATGGTTCACCGTGATTGATGATGGTTGACCATGGTTGACCATGGTCAATAATGGTTAACCATGGTTTATTTTCATATTGAGATAATATTTGTCACAATGTGATGTTGGGCCATGGTTGACCATGATTGACCATGTTTGATTTTCATATTAACCATGGTTGACCAAGATTGACCATAGTGTCCTTAATTGACCATGGTTGATTTTCATATTTAGACAATATTTGTCACACTCTGGCATTTGAATAAATATTATAAACCCTAAAATAAATATGGTTGAGCATCGTTGACCATGGTTGATTTTGATATTGACAAAGTGTTTGTCACAATGCGGCGTTGGACCATGGTTCACCATGATTGATTTTCATATTGAGACAATATTAGCCATAACGCGATGTTGGACCATGGTTGATTCTCATATTGAGACAATCTTTGTCACAATGCGACATTGGACCATGGATGACCATGGTTGTCATAATATGACTTTGGACCAAGAGACAATCTTGGTCACAATGTGACCATG
This sequence comes from Pinus tabuliformis, assembly GCA_031772625.1. Taxonomy (NCBI): domain Eukaryota; kingdom Viridiplantae; phylum Streptophyta; class Pinopsida; order Pinales; family Pinaceae; genus Pinus; species Pinus tabuliformis. The sequence continues at coordinate 599,154,303 of CM062814.1, read as the reverse complement.
ATTGTTGACAATGGTTGACAATGATAATATTATTTAATGTTATTAATATTAATAATTGATGTTAAATTAATATTTATAAATATTAATAATATTAAAAGTAATATTAATATTCGTATTCATATTCATATTAATTAATATTAATATTCAAATTAATATTAATATTAATATTCAAATTAAAATTAATATTTATATTAATATTAACAAATAATATTAAAACTTTATATTAAAATGTTATAAATACTTAATGTTAATAATAATAAAATTTATTAGTTATTAATATTAATATTAGTAAATTAAAATAATATTAGTATTCAAATTAAGATTAAAATTTATATTTATATTAATATCAATAAATAATATTAAAACTTTATATTAAAATGTTATAAATATTTAATGTTATTAATAATAAAATTTATTAGTTACTATTAATATTAGTAAATTAAAATAATAATAGAAATAATAATAAAATATTGTAAATTAAAATTTATTAATATTATTGTTAATACTAAAGGTTGTTAATATTATTTATCAATATTGATCTTAATATTATTTATAGTAATAATGTCAATGTAATTATTAATATTAATATTATTAATTACATGTTATTAAATTTAATAATTAACATGAAAATTAATATAAATATTAATATGATTAAAAGTAATATTTTTTTTGTAAGCCGAAGAGTTTTTATTAATCAAAAGGCATATACAAGGATGTCAAAATTCATATGGTCTCACCTTGACCAAGTGTTTTGACTAATGCGATAACAATACAACATACAAAAGAAAAATTTCCAGCTGAGAGGCCCAAAGCCTGAGAGGTCTAACATTCCAGAGAACTAAAAGAACAAGAAACAGACCAGTGAACATAGTCAGTCGTCAGAGGTAAGTGAAGGAGGGTGGTCTAGCCTAGTACCTTGGGGAGGTGAATTTTGTTAGATGTAGTTTACATGTTGCTGAAAGTGACCAAGCCAAGTTTCTAGTTTCTTAACCTTTTCCATCAGCAAATTTTGCATGTGCCAGACCACTACCACCCTTTTGTAAAGATGGCACTGAAAGTACTGAAGTTGCTCTAATTTGGACATGGTGGCCTCATTCTCCTCCATGTGAACTTGATTAAGGGTGTCCAGTTAATAAGAGATAGATTACACAATTTCAAGGATCGCTGAGGAGAGGCCTGGCCTCTTGGAAGGTGTCTGACCCGAAGTTGCCGAATGTCCTTGGTTGTTGTGACCCCAAGGTGTCGTAACACGTTGATGTTCCTACCCATGGCCCTCAATTCGATATTGACACCAGAGCTATAGTACAGAATTGGAGGTGAATTGAGACTAGAGACATCGGAAAGGAGGAGCCATGATGCGATAAGACCCATTGTCCAACGCCACCCTGAAACTGAAAACACCACCCCAGGAGCTACAACACCACATGTGGCCACAAAACTATGAAGAAAGGAACCTAAAGCCTAGCACAAAGCACTTGAGAATCTGCCCCTAAGAGGCCAAGGTGACAAACCTCGGGAGCATAAGGAAATTGAAGGTAAATCCGTCCATAACCAAAGAAGATGCGTCCTCCAGAGAGGAGCTGAGAGGGAAAGTTTATTAATTAGTAGGAGCAAGCAAGAGAATGTTGCTAGAAGCATGTTTGAGGTGCACAAGAAGGATCACCACCCTAAACCAGGAGCCAGAGAAGATGCAAGCAGGGATGGATGCGCGTTACGCAGAGAGACATTAGACAACCAGAAAGTTTCATAATGGACATAATATAACCAAAGGAGGAGTGGCTCCATCACGTCAAAGCGATTTCATACAGGAGTTGAATGGTTCGTACACGCGAAGGCATTGATATTAACTCTGGCGTGGTGGACGGGTTGATGTCCTACCCTGTCCTACCTTAAACAATGCACAATTGGCATCTGTCACATGATGGGTGGCTTCCACAGCCCGACACCCCATGACGGAATGATTAAAAGTAATATTAGTTTTTGTCTTCATATTAATTAATATTGATATTAATAATGAATATTTAAATTAATAGTAATTTTAATCTTAATATTAGGATTAAAATTAAAATTAAATTAACTTAAATTTATATTATATATAATAACCTATAATAAATTTTCCAATTAATATTAATAATTAATATTAAAATTAATATAATATTAATATTAGCCCAGAGGGCTTTGGATTGACGGCGAATGGGTGCACTGTTAAAGCACTCCTTGCGATAGGTCACTAATTAAAATCCCCCGTGGGTGCTTACCTATCCAAATATATATATATATATATATATATATATATATTAAAATGTTATCAATATTTAATGTAATTAATATTAATACTAAAATCTATTAATTAATATTAATATTAATCATTTTAACAAAATAATACAAACAATCAGGTGTTTTCTGATTAAATGTGGGGATAGTTGTATGTGCCACATTTCACAGGTTCGGGAAAACAATCAATTCATTTTCTATTATTTCATCCACTTTTGTTTTTTATTTTAATTTCATTTTTTTTAATCCTCATACGTGTAGATAAATAAGAGGCGCAATAAAATTTTGATTATCATTTGGTAAAAAAATAATTTAAGTAGGGTTTAAGCACTTGATTTAGACATGCAAGGAAGTTATCACTTTTAAGTTCATTCATTGAGAGAGTGGCGACAAGAATATACTGGCATCTTTTATTTTAAACCATCGGATCAAATGTATTACTTAGAAGAAGGATTAAAGTAGTCAATTCCAATAGGGGGAACGCTTATCGATGTAACAAGGTTCTTCATACAATCTTTATCTACTTCCTATAGATTGTGTGGTGTGATTTGAGCTGACCATAAAAGCTCTAGCACATTGCCTTCTGTTCTATCTCAAACTGAAGAGCGTAGTAGACTCTGTTTAATGGTTGTTTCGAAGGCACCTTCAAAGAAATATTGCATGTTTAGACAAGTGGAAAACATGGGCATCTTAGCGTGACACATCGAGGATTACATGCGTATAACCTGAAAAGTGGCTAAAATTCATTACACATTAGCCCATTTTCCAATGTGATTTAGAATGATTAAGTAGGAAATTTCAATGTGATGATGTGGTGGCAAATAATTAATTTCCTATTAGTACCCTCCATCAATGGCATGGGACTATTGTAATCGATTTTTGAGTCATGGCATTAATCTGTCTCAAGACTAACCGTCTCAACCTAAAGTTTAGGTGCTTATTTCATACAATAAGTTCCCTAAAGCTATCAAATAAATGCATAAGAATTTTTATCATCTTATTTTACCTCTTCCCAAGGCAAACAGGCTATATTAGTCGTATAATTTCTATATTGTTCATATAATTTTTGGAAATTAAAACTTATTCTAGTATTAGTTTACTCGCATTAATTGTTTGGCTCGTGTTTGGTTCATTTTCACTTAGGAATGGTTTATATATATATCTCTCTCTCTCTCTCTCTCTATATATATATATATATATATATATATATATATATATATATATATATATATATATATATATATATATATATCATATCTATGCCTTGTGAGGTAACCAACACACCACAACACATATCAGCGTCAATTCCTTATTAGGTAAACGACACGCCACAACACATACCACTAGGCCACGAGGCCACATGGACATGTGCATGTGAACCTGTAGATGGTTCCTTAAGCATGGTAGAGGAAGGATCGAATTCAAGCTCTTTCTCTTCCAACCTAGTGCAAAATTTCTATTTCCTTTCATAAATTCCCCGATCGACGAATTGCTGGAGGTGCGAGGAGTTGTTGTAGGTGTGAGGAGTCATTGCAAGTGTAGTTATGTTAGATATGCAAGGTTTTTTGACTCTATTAGATATGATATCATGACAGCCCCAACACTACCATAGTCTCATCCCCTTATTCCCATTCAAGATGCATCCAAATTTCCTGTCAAGTACACATCAGCTAGGAAGGTACAATACACTATGAAAAACCAGTCACAATTATTGTAAAGAAGCTCTACTCAGTGTAACTACTCAGTTAATTGGTTTTACATACTTCTATTCCTATTCTTGTACGTGCACACTCCTGTACTTGTAGAAAACATAATGATGGAAAACATAGAGAGCCTGTAAGTGTGTAACTTGGGCTTATAGGATCCTTAAACTATGAGAACTGGCCTACTACGATTCTCACAGGGCGAAGAACTATGAGACTGTCGAAGTTGTGTGACTGGACAAGTGGGAACCATTTCCCTATTCAAACCATGCTTGGTATGGAGAATTAATGCCCTTTTCAAACCATGATTAGTATGCACAATTATCGTTCCAATAAGATGATTGATAATTGTAGCAAATGCTTTTGTTAAGAGCACTGTAAAAGCCATTTCATATAATGATTTAAATATTGTATTCCTTGGAAGACACATGTATTGTATGCAACCCTTATAGAGAGTATGATAATGGTAGAGACATGCACATGGCTAGCATGTAAAAACTACATGCATACCTGACAATTAACTCATATATCGTTGTTTCACATTTAAACACATGGGAAACATGCTATAGTTCAAACATGTAGTGTTGACAAATATATTATATTATCACGGAGCTCCACCAAGGAACCCAAGCATGTGGCTATGTATCATATGATTTGAACCCAAGCATGTGGTTTTGTATTATATGATTTGTCATAGTCAATTAGTTGTGTTTAGAAAAAGAGAAAACCGAAATACAAGCCAAAATCCTACTATTGGAATTATTTTGCGAACAAAGCTATTGCTGAGGCACTTTTTGGAGACTATTCCTTGCACATAGTTGGGGGATGTGCGCAAAGCACCATACAAAGCTAGACGAAAGGCCAATGAATATTCAATATTGTTTTTAAATCCCAAAAATCGTTCATGTGGAGAAAATGTTAAAGCTTTATGGGTACTCTATCTATTTATATATGCAATAAGGTCGTTCTACTTTGTATCAAACGTATACGTCCTTGTAGCCATGTTAATTTATATATTGTCTTGATATATTATTCTGACTACAAGATTTAATACATGTACGTAGTAGTTGTCTGTCACACTTCTATGACGGTGTATTAATGTACTTACATTTGGTTAATCGATTTATAGTTAATAATAAGTTCTTACCTCCTTTGGGCACACTACTGTGAGGCTCACACTCAAGTTAGGCCTATTTTCTTTGAGGATCTATTGCTATGCAGTTAATAATTTACGATTTTCTTTATAGACACTGCTTTTGCTCTATCCAAAGTAAGTTTCACTCCATCAGTGCAAACATACATACCTCCCCTCCTATTCTTAATACTTAAAGATAATACCTATTTATGGGTGAGAGCCTAAGAATCTGAGTGGAAGCATTTCTAAAACTAATCAGAGTGCATTGGGTGCCCTTTCTACCTTTTTATTGCGTGACAATTCATTCGGTGGCCTGAGAGTGGCCTGAGAGTCATCATTTAGATATAGATGCGACTACGACAACTATTACTATGAAGAGGTAGGCAGAATCTTACCTCGTTTCTACCTTCGAGGATAAATATTTCATAATTATACCCGCCAGCGAGATCTAGGAATTCTTGTTTGAGAGGAAAACCTGTGAAAAGTTGTAGTCTTGCGGAATCGTCTGACACTGGTCTCTAGTTTTCTTCAAGCCTTGCTCCCTGCAACTTCCTTGTTTAACTTTATTTGGAAAATTTCTTACTAACCTTGAGTGGGCTTAATGCAAACATGCTAAAAAGAAAATCCAATCGCCACAATGAACATTTAGGGTTGGGGCATGTAATCCTTGGTTGCACCATATTCCTTTTGGGCTAAACAACAAATCGAATCACCATAGTGAACAATTGTGTTTGAGGCATGCAAGCCTTGCTTGCGCTATATTTCTTTTGGGCTAATAGACTTGCAACTCCATCTATTTTATTTGTGGCGCAAAAATTACAGGTTCCTGCTTGCTATCTTCTTATATGATCATATGTAATGCAATCACTGCATAAAATTATGGGTTCCTCCTTGCTATCTTCTTATATGCTCATATGTAATGCAATCATTATATTTGAACCATTTGTTTCAATATTGAAAAGCCCCGCAATCACTGTATAAAATTACGGGTTCCTGCTCATTATCTTCTTATATGCTCATATGTAACGTAATCACTGTATTGGAACCATTTGTTTCAGTACAGAAAAGCCCTAAAATAACTGTATTCGAACCATTTGTTACACTACTGGAAAGCCCCCAGCATAGCAGTACATAGAATCTTTTTTAGGATTTTTTTCAACATAATCATCATGTCTTGTGAATAGAACCTGGGTGGGGAGGTTATCATTAAACCATCCCAACCATCCGAGTTATACATCATTCGACAGTTCATCTAATACCCAAGTTTTATAATGTAACAATGTGACATTGAACAAATTACAATGTAATGTAACATTGCAATAATGATTGTTAGCCTTATTTTCATATTGAGACAATGTTTGTCATAATGTGATGTTCGATACATTTTTGTACCATTCCAATTTTACATTATTAAACTGTTGATATTATAATCCCAAGGGACTAATAAACCCATGGGATTAATATTAAAAACGAAAGGGATTATAAACCGAAGGGAATAATATTAACCCCAAGGGATTAATATTATAAATCCAAGGAATATAGAACCTAAGATAAATATTATAAACCCTAAAATAAACATTATACCCTAAGACTCATATAATGAACCTTACGATTAATATTATAAACCCAAGGGAATAACATTAAACCCTAGGATGAATAGCAAATCCTAGGAGTATAAACACTAAAATTAATAAACCCAAAGGATTAATATTGTAAACACTAGGCTTAATATTAAACCCTATGATTAATATTATAAGCCCAAGGAATTTATATTATAAACATAATGGATTATAAATGTAAGGAATCTATATTAAACATTAGGATTAACATTATAAACCCTATTGAGGTTTCTGTGGGGAACTATGGGTCTGAAAAACTGTGTAGGGTGATTTGCTAGGGTTCCAGGTTTTTGCAGAGTTTGTTCTCTATGGATGGTCGCAAATGAGGGAGCTCCACTCCCTCCTACAAGCAGGCTGTGGCCAGCAGGGGTAAAAAACCAATGGAGAATGATAGAGGTCCTTCAGAAGGAAGGAAGAGAAACAATGAAGAGCAACAAGATGGAACTAAATCAAGGGGGAATAACAGCACTAAGGAAAATGAGGAAGAAGAAAAGGAACAGGGAAGTAAAGACAAAGCACAAAAGGAACCATGTAAACCTAAAGCTACAGTCATACCCGAGTTGTTTTAAATGATCATGCGCTACAGGCGCACAGGGAACACATGTAGACTTATGCAATCATTTTCAAATTCATGGGTTTATGGCCCACTGAAAAAGCTTTACAAACGTGGATTAAATATCACTGGAAACTGAAAGGAAGCATTGACCTACACCTTGGGTCAAAGGGTTTCTTCACTGTGGTATTTGCAAACATTGAAAATAAGGACACAGTGTTTGAAGGAGGGCCCTACTTTTATGTTGCAGCAGGCCTCTATATGCGACCTTGGATTATGAATTTTGTTCCGGAACGTGAGACTTTCACTTCAGTCTCAGTCTGGGTAAGACTCTACTCTCTACCTCTTGATTACTGGCGAACAAAATCCTTATCTACCATTAAATAAGTTAGGACGTTTTTTCAAAGCTTTTGAGGCCACTAGAAGGGGAAAGTACACTTCCTTTGCTAGAATATGTGTGGAGATGGATCTCTCTGGAGCTCTACTGGATGAAGTAATCCTAGAAGTTTATGATGAAGAATGGGTTCAAACAGTAGATTATGAACATATTCCATTCAGATGTCGCAAATTCCATGAGCATGGGCACCTAATCAGAGACTTCCCTCTCAGTAAAATAGAGAATAAGAACAAAGCTAACACAATAAAAGATACTGAAAGCTTTCACAAAGTGGCACATCAAGAAAAAGGAAGAAAAAGGAGGCCAAAGACACAAAAATCAGGAGGGCAACAAACCAGTCAGAACAGGTTCCAAGTTCTCGAAGAGGAAGAAGGGATTACAAAAGCAGATCAGAAAAAAGAAGGAAATCCAGTGGAGGAGGGGATAGAAGAAGATAATGATCAAGTACATGATAATATTAAACAAAAAGAAACTATGATGAATGAAGCTGATCTGGAAATGGACCAGGATATGACCCAGAGTGAGATGGAAATGGAGGACCATGAACTACAGGAAATACTTGAGAAAGAGAACCTAGATCTAGAAGGTTTCCTGGATCAAGGAACCAGGGAAGGCGTAGATTTGTTACCTCCAGAGGAGTTTAGCAGAGTTTAGTAGTTGTTTTTATGGAAAACCCAGACCAAAGGAATGCAGGGGTAGAGAAATAAGGAAAGACGGGGCGACGAAGGTGTGAAGACGATGAAAACCACACCAAGATTAGCACCCAGAAACCCAGGAAAAAAAGAGTAGAAAAAAGCAGAATGAGCTATTGATGGAATGTTGAAAGCTAATGATAGATTCAGGTAAGATGAAAGACCTAACCAACTACTCCTTCAAAAATCTTTAATTATGAATTTTACTTCTTGGAATATCAGGGGTCTAGGTAGTAAAAGAAAACAAAGACTACTGAGTAATAGAATGAAACAAGTAGCTCCGGATGTGATCTTCATCCAGGAAATCAAATGTTCCATTCAGAAAATAAAAGAAATCCATAGAAAATGGCTCAATAGATTTTAGTTTCTAGAAGTTAAAGTAGAGAATACTGCGGGAGGTATTCTCACTCTTTGGAATCCCCAAAAAATTGGCATAATAGATGCTGAGGCATCCAGGGATTATTTATCTGTGGTCATTCAGCTGGTGGGAGACAAGGAAACCTACCTGTTAACGAATGTTTATGGTCCTCAAAGAATGGATGAGAAACTCAGGTTTCTAAATTCTCTGGAGGATCTCAGAGACAGACATGCAGGATTACCATGGATTTTGGGGGGTGATTTCAACATGATCAAGTCACTTTCAGAGAAAAATGGGGGAACCAGAATTGCAGGTAAAGATTCTTTAGCTTTTCAAATGTTCATAGATAATATGAAGTTAGTGGACATTGTAACAAGTAATGGTATCTTTACCTGGAACAACAAAAGAGGAGGTGAGTCTCAGGTGGCCTCAAAACTTGACAGATTCATTATCTCAGAGGACCTTATGCTCATAGACAAGGAAATGGTAGCAAGAGTTCTCCCCTTCGAAGGCTCAGACCACTGGCCGGTTCAGCTGGAGATGTAGGGCATTGGAACCCCCAGGAATAGACCTTTCAGATTTGAGAACATATGGCTCTCCCACCCAGATTTCATTAGCAACATAGCAACCTGGTGGTCAGAAGATTTGAACATTCAGGGCTCAAGAATGTTCCTTCTTCAAAAAAGACTAAAACACATCAAGCTCAGGCTCAAGGACTGGAATAGAAATGAATTTGGCAATATTTTTGAAGCTAAAAAATCTGTTGAAGGTAAAATGCAGGAACTCAATCAAGCCCTTATCACAGATGGCTTTGACAAAGACAAAAGTGACTAGGTTTCCAAATACCAGCAAGACTGGGAGAATTTATGTAAACAAGAGGAAATATTTTGGAGACAAAAGTGTCGAGTTCAATGGCTAAAAGAAGGTGAGAGGAATACTAGATTTTTCCATAGGTCCACAATTAAGAATAGAGCCCATAACAGGATTTCCTCGATCAAGGAAAAGGATGGTAATTTTCTCAATTCTCATGAAGAAATAGAAGCCGTGCTAGTTCGACACTTTAGTGATATAGAAAAGGAACCCAATTCAGATCGAAAACAATCCATTAGGGATCTTACAAGACATATACCCAGGTTGGTGTCTAGAGAGGACAATTTTAACCTTAATAGGCTAGTGATTGAAGAGGAGGTCAGTGAGGTCCTTAAGGAAATGCAAAATGGCAAGGCACCAGGCCCTGATGGTTTAAATGTGGACTTCTTCGAAGCCTGCTAGAGTATTGTCAAACAGGATATTTTGAATGTAGTAGAATATTCCAGGAGGAATAATACCATTTTGAAGGCTCCCAATACCTCCTTTATCTCCCTAATCCCTAAACAGGACTTGGCTCAAACTCTTGAAAGGTTTAGACCCATTGCTTTGTGCAATGTGGTTTATAAGATTATTTCTTAGGTGGTGGCGAATAGACTCGAACCTCTCCTTCCTACACTAGTTCCTGTGGAACAATCTGGGTATGTGGAAGGTAGAAAAATTCTTGATAATATCATTCAAGCTCATGAAGTGGTGCACTTGCTGACCAGCAATAGGAAGGTAGGTATGATTATGAAATTGGATATAGCAAAAGCTTATGATAAGCTGAATTGGACCTATATTAGGAAAGTTCTTATTACATTTGGGTTTGATCACAGCTGGGTTAGATGGGTCATGGCCCTGGTTACTTCTGCTAGCTTTTCAATTCTGGTAAATGGCTCTCCCTCGGAGATTTTTATTCCCTCAAGAGGCCTTAGAAAAGGAGACCCACTCTCTACCTTTCTCTTCATCCTCATGATGGAAGGATTGGGTAGTTCTATCAAGCATGCAAAAGAAATAGGTCAGATTAAAGGTCTCCAACTATCTAAGGATGGACAGGCCTTGACTCATCAACAATTTATGGATGACACCATGCTGCAGGGAATCCCTATGGTCAAAGAAGCTCTCTCATATAAACAAATCCTGGGTGACTTTGGCATGGCTTCAGGTATGGAAGTTAATCTTTCCAAATCAATTTTTTTTTTCTTTAATACTAATATAGCCATTCAGAGGAATATTTCCAGAATTTTGGGCTTTCAAAGAGATATCCTCCCTTCAAAATATTTTGGAGTGCCACTAATTGCTAAACCTTTGCACAAGGGAATTTGGGAGCCAACGATTAATAAGATGCAGGAAAAAATCAATAAATGGACTATAAGATCTTTAAACTTGGTTAGAAGGTTGGTCCTCACAAAAGTTGTTCTTCAAGCAATCCCAGTCTTCATGTTATCAACAATCCCAACTCCTAAAGGAGTCTTGCAACTTTTCAGATCCATTCAAAGAGATTTTCTTTGGGGTAAGGGGGAGGAAAGAAAGAAATGGGCCTTGGTGGCCTGGGATAAAATCTGCAAACCCAAAAACCATGGGGGACTTGGTTTGGATGATCTGGAGATTCTTAGTAAGGTTTTAGGGGAAAAATTATGGTGGCGCTGGGTCAAAGATCCAAAGGCACAATGGGCTAGCATCTAGAAAGGAAAATATGCTAGCTCTTGGCAGTATAATGATCACATAAGAATGTCTGGAAGTATAAAAGGCTCACACATTTGGAACAAGGCCTGGGAGAATAGAGGACTAATTCAACAAAACAGCTTCTGGGAAATCAGAGAAGGAAATCTGGCCTTATTTTGGGAAGATAAATGGCAACAGGAACCTATACTACTTTCAGAGGATTTTGTGGATCTCAAGAATGAGACAGACTCCAAAGGTTTAATTAAGGTAAAAGATTTATGGGATCATACCAACAGTGCAGGAAAATGGAGAACTTGGAGACACATGGATTACAGGGATGGTAACCCTTTGAAAGAAAAAGCAGATGAGCTTAGGAATTTGGTGGAGCAAAGGAGGATATTAGTTACTGAAGGGCAGGACCAACTCAGATGGGGCAACAATAATGAGGGTTCCTTTAATCTTAAGGAGGCAAAACGCTTACTCCTTGGGCTGGACTCCCAGGTTCCGGATAGAATTTGGTTGAACCTTTGGAGGCATCAAGGTTGGATGAAGATCAAGCTTTTCATGTGGCTGGTTTATCATAAGAAAATCTTGACTTGGGAAAACATCAGGAAGAGGGGTGTTCTGGGGCCTTCCAGATGCCAGCTCTGTGGTGTACAAGAGGAAACTATGGAGCATCTTCTTAATAATTGTAGTTTTACCTCCTGGTTGTGGGATTTGTTTGCTGCCATATTCCAGTAGATAGATAGAGACCAAGGGTGTATTATCAACACACTTACCAAGTGGAGACGTAACTTCTAAGAGTATGAATTTCTAGATATGGCTTGGGCTCTTTTACCAGGCTTTATAATATGGAATGTCTGGAAAGAAAGGAACAAAAGAATCTTCAAGAATGAAAAAAGACGCCCCCATCGAAGTTTTGAGCAGATCTTAAAACAGATTAAGGAAACGGTTGGTACTACTGTTCGGCACCCCCTAAGAACCCTCCTTCAGTTGTTGAGTTGAGAATTCTTAGTCGGCTAGGATTGCAGGGGCTCATCCCTCAGGACCGTGATAGGAAGGTTGTTCAGATGGTCACTGACAAGGATATTTGGCACCCCCACCCCACAGGGTTTTTTAAAATTCAATATTGACGGAGCTTCAAAAGGCAACCCAGGAACTGCAGCTTTGGAGGGGTGTTGAGGGACAAAAATGGAAACATTATTGTCATCTTTCACTGCCATTTAGGAAGAGCCACTAACAATATGGTGAAACTCATGGCTATGGAACAATGTCTTGATTTTCTGAAGTAGGATAACCGCCAAAATGTGATTGTTGAAGCGGATTCTGAGCTAATTATTAACTCGGTCAGGAGAATTAGCCATGGCTCAGCACCTGAAAAAGTCTCCAAACACTAGAGGTTGATCCAGGTCTTTAAAAGGATTCAGCAACACCTCCAGAGCCTCCGCACAGTTAGGTTTAATCATGTGCGAAGATCGGCCAATAAATTGGCGGATATTCTGGCCAACCAAGGAGTGATTTGTTCAGAGGGTAAGGTTAAAATGGAGTGGCAAGATATGCCTCAGAACAGATTAAAGGCATTTTGTCATGATCAAGCTGAGGAAGATTAGAGGATGGATCAATTCAGAGCCATGGAGGCTGGTTCCAGATGATCAGGCTTCATTTTGTTTCTAGGCCTATCTCTCAGTCTGGCCCTTGCATATGGTAGCTCACTATAGGTCTCTGCATCCCAGATAATTTCGGAGACAGATGCTCCAGAGGAAAAATGTGTGGGAAATGTTGGCGGAGGATCGGCATGGTCGGATTAGGGCGAAGCGGCGGAATCCGGGTTTTATCAGCAGGCGGAATAACTCAAGTTCTCTATCAATGGATAACATACCGCCCTTGAAGCGGTTTACGGTATATCACAAGTGTTCTGGGTGGGAAGCGGTTTTAGAGTTTTGGGAGTGATTCCATACTTATATTGACACGTGGCCAAGGAGAGGGACCAAATACCGCCCTCATCGCGCACTATTGTTCGGTCCACTTGACCCGTGCGATATGATTCTTAACCGTTGGATTTTTCATGGTGGATCGATGGTCAGGAATGAGCGTGCATGTCGGTGGGTCCGTGGGTTAAGCGTCGGGCTGCTTGGTTCCGCGAAATTTTGGTGGGAGGATCGGCATGGTCGGATTAGGGTGAAGCGGTGGAATCTTGGTTTTATCAGTGGGCAGGATAACTCACGTTCTCTTTTAATGGATAACATACTGCCCTTGAAGTGGTTTATAGTGTATCGCAAGCGTTCTGGATGGGAAGTGGTTTTAGAGTTTTGGGAGCGATTCCATACATATGTTGACACGTGGCCAAGGAGAGGGACTGAATACCACCCTCATCGCGCACTATTGTTTGGTCCACTTGACCCGTGTGATATGATTCTTAACCGTTGGATTTATCATGGTGGATCGATGGTCAGGAATGAGCGTGCATGTCGGTGGGTCCATGGGTTAAGCATCAGGCTGCTTGGTTCCGTGATTTCCTCCATGGCTATTGGATCTGGTGAGAGGATTGAACGGTTGAGATTAAAGAGGAAAGTTGGGATGAGTAATAGTCCCCTGGCGGGAATCATTGTCTTGAGTACGGCTAATAGATGAACCCGATATCCTTTCAGAATCTGTTTCCTTTTCGATTAGGACCCATTTGTAAAAGGTTAGGTGGGCGCTTGGAGCCTGCTCATTTTGATTGGCTTCCGTTGATCTTTGATGGTAGGCTTGTAATGTCTTAATTTTTTCAGTCTTTTGAATGGTCTGAGGTTTTGTTGTTAGGGTTTGGAATTTCGGTGTACAGGATGCTGCCCGGGGCCCATAGGCCCTCGTGGGCTTTGTACTTTATGTAATTTATTTTCCCTTTTAATGATATAGAAGGCTCGACTCTTGCTTCAGCAAAAAAAAGCATTATAAACCCTATCAATAATATAATACTCTAGGAATATGAAGCCTTAGTTTAATACACCCAAGGGAGTACTATTATAAACCCAAGGCACTAATAAAAACAATGGATTAATACTAAAAACATAAAAAATCCTAAAGAATTAATAGTGTAAACGCAAGGTATATAAACTCTAATATAAACATATTAAACCCTAAAAAAAATATGGCTCACCATGGTTGATTTTCATATTGAGAAAAATAATTCTCACAGTGAGACATTGGACCATAGTTGACCGGGATTGATTTTCATATTGAGAGAATATTTGTCACAATATGACGTTGGACCATGGTTGACCATGGTTGACCATTGTTTATTATTAAAAACCCAAGGGAATACCATTAAACGCTAGGATGAATATTAAACCCTAGGAATATAAACCCTAAAATTAATAAACCCAAGGGATTAATATTATAAACTCTAGGCTTAATATTAAACCCTAGGAATATAAACCCTAAAATTAATAAACCCAGTGGATTAATATTATAAACACTAGGCTTAATATTAAACCATAGGAATATAAACCTTATGATTAATATTATAAACCCAATGAATTTATATTATAAACCTAATGGATTATAAACCCAAAAGATCTATATTAAACACTAGGAATAATATTATAAACCGTATCAATAATATTATACCCTAGGAATATGAACCCTTACATTAATAAACACATGGGATTGATATTATAAGCCTAAGGTACTTACAAAAACAAGGGATTAATACTAAAAAAATAAAAAACGCAAAGGATTAATATTGTAAACCCAAGGTATATAAACCTTAAAAATAAATATTACAAACCCTAAAACAAACATGGTTGACCATGGTTGATATTAATATTGAAGCAATATTTGTCACAACGTGACGTTGGACCATAGTTGACGAGGATTAATTTTCATATTGATATAATATTTGTCACAATGTGGCGTTGGACCATGGTTGATCATGATTGACCATGGTTGATTTTCATATTGACAATCTTTGTCACAATGCGAAATTGGACCATGGTTGACCATAGTTGGCCATGGATGACCATGGTTGTGAAAATGTTACATTGAACCATGAGACAATATTTGTCACAATGTAACCATGGCTATAGACGATCATTGACCATGATTTACGGTGGTTGATTTTCATATTGAGAAAATTTTTATCACAATGCGACATTGGACCGTGGTTCATAATGCTTGCCATGGTTGATGATGATTGATGATGGTTGATTTTGATATTCACACAATTTTTGTCACAATGTGACGTTGGACCATGGTTGACCATGATTGACCATGGTTGATTTTTGTATTTACCATGATTGACCATGATTAATTTTCATTTTGAGACAATATTTGTCACAACGTGACATTTAACCATGGTTTACCACGGTTAACTATGATTGATGGTTAATGATGGTTGATTTTGATATTGAGACAATCTTTGTTATAATGTGATTAGGTACCATGGTTGACCCTGAATAACCATGGTTGATGATGGTTAACGAAGGTTGAGCATGGTTGATTTTCATATCAAGACAAGCTTTGTCACAATGTGACATTGCACTGTGGTAGACCATGGTTAACCATGATTATAAACCCAAGGGATTTATATTAAACCCTAGGATTAATATTGTAAGCCCTATGAATGATATTATACCTTAGGAATATGGACCCTTATATTAATAAACCCAAGGGACTAATAAACAGAAGGGATTAATACTAAAAACCCAAGGGATTATGAACCTACGGGAATAATATTAAACCTAACGGTTTAATATTATAGACCTAAGTTATATAAACCCTAAGATAAATATTCTAAACACTAAAATAATCATGGTTGACCATTGTTGACCATAGTTGATTTTCATATTGACACAATCTTTGTCACAATGCGACATTGGACCATGGTTAACCATGATTGATTTTCATATTGAGAAAATGTTTATCACAATGCAACGTTGGACCATGGTTGGCCATGGTTGACCATGATTGACCATGATTGACCATGATTGATTTTCATTTTGAGACGATCTTTGTCATAATGAGATATTTGACCATGGTTGACTATGATTGAAGATGGTTGACGATGGTTGATTTTCATATTGAGACAATGTTTGTTATAATGTGACATTGGACTATGGTTGACCATGAAGGACCATAGTTGACGATGATTAATGATGGTTGAACATGGTTGATTTTCATATTGAGACAATCTTTTTCACAATGTGATATTGGACCATGGTTGACCATGATTATAAATATAAAGGATTTATATTAAACCCTAGGATTAATATTATAAACCTCATTAATAATATTACACCATAGGAATATGGAACCTTACATTAATAAAGCCAAAGGCTTGATATTATAAACCCATGGGACTAATAAACGCAAGGGATTAATACTAAAAACCTAAGGATTATAAACCCAAGGGCATAATATCAAACCTAATGGTTTAATATTATAGACCCAAGATATATAAACACTAAGATAAATATTATTAGCCCTAAATAGACACGGCTGACCATCTTTTACCATGGTTGATTTTCATATTGACACAATCTTTGTCACAATGCAACATTGGACCATGGTTGACCGTGGTTGATGATTGTTGACCATGGTTGACCATGGTAAACGATGGTTAACCATGGTTTATTTTCATATTGAGATAATATTTGTCACAATGTGACGTTGGGCCATGGTTGAACATGATTGACCATGGTTGATTTTCATATTTAGACAATATTTGTCACACTGTGACATTCGAATAAATATTGTAAACCCTAAAATAAACATGGTTGAGCATCGTTGACCATGGTTGATTTTCATACTGACAAAGTGTTTGTCACAATGCAGCGTTGGACCATGGTTCACCATGATTGATTTTCATATTGAGACAATATTAGCCATAATGCAACGTTGGACCATGGTTGATTTTCATATTGATACAATCTTTGTCACAATGCGACGTTGGACCATGGATAACCATGGTTGTCATAATGTGACTTTGGACCAAAAGACAATCTTGGTCACAATGTGACCATGATTGTTGACATTGGTTGACGATGATAATATTATTCAATGTTATTAATATTAATAATTAATGTTAAATTAATATTAATAATATTAAAAGTAATATTAATATTCGTATTCATATTATTTAATATTAATATTCAAATTAATATTAATAACTAATTTATAAATATTTAATGTTAATAATAATAAAATTTATTAGTTACTATTCATATTCATATTAATATTAATAAATTAAAATAATATAAATATTCAAATTAAAATAATATTAATATTCAATTTAAAATTAAAATCTATATTAATATCAATAAATAATATTAAAAAATTATATTAGAATGTTATAAATATTTAATGTTATTAATAATAAAATTTATTAGTTACTATTAATATTAATAATATTAATAAATTAAAATAATATTAATAAATTAAAATAATATTAATAATAATAAAATATTGTAAATTAAAATTTATTAATATTATTGTTAATACTAAAGGTTGTTAATATTATTTATCAATACTAATCTTAATATTATTTATAGTAATAATGCTAATGTAATTATTAATATTAATATTATTAATTACATGTTATTAAATTTAATAATTGACATGAAAATTAATATAAATATTAATATCATTAAAAGTATTAATTTTTTTTGTAAGCCGAAGATCTTTTATTAATCAAAAGGCATATATAAGGACGTCAAAATTCATATGGTCTCACCCTGACCAGGTGTTTTGACTAATGCGATAACAATACAACATACAAAAAATAAAAGTTTCTAGCTGAGAGGCCCAAAAGCCTGAGAGGTCTAACATTCCATAGAACTAGAAGAACAAGAAACACACCAATGAACATAGTTAGTCATCAGAGGTAATTAAAGGAGGGTGGTCTAGCCCAGTACCTTGGGGAGGTGAAGGTCATTAGATGTAGTTGACATGTTTCTCAAAGTAACCAAGCCATGTTTCCAGTTTTTTAACCTTTTCCATTAGCAAATTTTGCTTGCGCCAGACCACTACCACCCTTTTGTAAAGATGGCACTAAAAGTACTGAAGCTGCTCTAATTTGGCCATGATAGCCTCATTCTCCTCCATGCGAACTTGATTAAGGGTGTCTAGTCGAGAAGAGATAGATTGCACAATTTTGAGGATCGCCGAGGAGAGGCCTGGCCTCTTGGAAGGTGCCCGACCCAAAGTCCCCGAATGTCCTTGGTTGTTGTGGCCCTGAGGTGTCGTAACATGTTGACGTTCCTACCCATGGCCACCTATAACTATGTCATGACCAAGATGACAAACCATCTATTGACGGTTTCCCACCATGGAAGTAACCGAAGAGCTTTGATTGCCATAGATTACAGGACCCCCATGACTAGAGCCTCTCGAAGGACCCACGCCCTACCTGGAACTCCCACCTCAAACATATGTAGAACCACCCCGAGACCTAATGAGGGCAGGAGAGCCTTCACGCTTCATCAGGGAAAGGGAGTGCGAGTAGTGGGTGTTGGGCTTAATGATGGAGCTCAGAGGGAAGCCACGAAGCTGGAAGAAATAGCCACCCAGAATGCTACCACCTGCAACCTATAACCAAACAGGCCCTACTGTAGACTTGAGGGAAGAGGATAACCAACAAAAAAATTCCCACCACCGATAATTCATTGCGCGAATAGAGACAAGCTTGACCAGAGTGGAAGTAAAGGACTCGAGAGGAGAGAGCCAGATATAAAATATCAAATGCCCAAGAAGAAATTGAAAGGCAATGCCCTCAATTCAATATTGACACCAGAGTTGTAGCAGAGAATTGGAGGGTTAGTTAAGACCAGAGACGTCGGAACGGAAGAGCCACGATGCAATAAGACCCATAGTCCAATGCCACCCTGAAACTAAAAACACCACATGTGGCCACAGAACTAGGAAGAAAGGAACCTGAAGCCAGACACAAAGCACTCGAGAATCTGCCCCTAAGAGGCTAAGGTGAGAAACCTCGGGAGCAGAAGGAAATTGAAGTTAAAACCATCCAGAACCAAAGAAGACGTGTCCTCCAGAGAGGAGCTGAGAGGGAAAGTTTATTAAGTAGCAGGAGCAAGTAAGAGAAAGCATGTTTAAGGCGCACAGGAAGGACCACCACCCTAAACCAGGAGCTAGAGAAGATGCAAGTAGGGATGGATACGTGTTACGCAAAGAGACATTAGACAACCAGAGATTTTTACAATGGACATAATATAACCAGAGGAGGAGCGGCTCCATCACGTCAAAGCGATTGCACATAGGTGAAGTTGAATGGTTCGTACATGCGAGGGCATTGACATTAACTCTAGCATGGTGGAGGGGTTGATGTCCTACCCTGTCTTGCCTTAAACAATGCACAACTGGCATCTGTCACATGATGGGGGCTGCCACAGCCCAACACCCCATGAGGGAATGATTAAAAGTAATATTAATGTTTGCCATCATATTAATTAATATTGATATTAATAATGAATATTTAAATTAATAGTAATTTTAATATTAATATCAAGATTAAAATTAAAATTAAATTAACTTAAATTTATATTATATATAATAACCTATAATAAATTTTCCAATTAATATTCAAATTAATATAATATTACTACTAAAATTAAAATTAATATTTAAATTAATATTAAAATTTTATTAGTATTTAATGTAATTAATATTAATACTAAAATCTAGTAATTAATATTAATATTAATCATATTAACAAAATAATACAAACAATCAGGTGTTTTGTGATTAAATGTGGGGATAATTGTATGTGCAACGTTTCACAAGTTCGGGAAAATAATCTATTCATTTTTTATTATTTCATCCACTTTTGTTTTTTCTTTTAATTTCATTTTCTTTAATCCTCATACGTGGAGATAATTAAGAGGTGCAATAAACTTTTAATTATCATTTGGTCAAAAAATAATTTAAGTAGGGTTTAAACACTTGAGTTAGATATGCAAGGAAGTTATCACTTTTAAGTTCATTCATTGATGGAGTGGCAATGAGAATATACTAGCATATTTTATTTTAAACAATCAGATCAAATGTGTTAATTAGAAAAAGGATTAAAGTAGTCAATTCCAATAGGGGGAACACTTATCGACGTAACGAGGTTCTTCATACAATATTTATCTACTACCTATAGATTGTGTGGTGTGATTTTAGCTAACCATAAAGCTTTAGCACATTGCCTTCTTTGCACCAGCCTTGTAAATGAGCATGCACATTGCCTTCTTTTCCATCTCAAACTGAAGAGCGTAGTATACTCTGTTTAATGGTTATTTCAAAGGAACCTTCAAAGAATGATTGCATGTTTAGACAAGTGGAAAACATGGGCATCTTAGCGTGACACACTGAGGATTACATGCGCATAACCTGAAAAGTGGCTAAAATTCATTACACATTAGCCCATTTTCCAATGTGATTTAGAATGATTAAGTAGGAAATTTCAATTTGATGATGTGGTGGCAAATAATTAATTTCCTATTAGTACCCACCATCAATGGCATGGGACTATTGTAATCGATTTTTTAGTCATGGCATTAACCTGTCTCGAGACTAACCATCTCAACCTAAAGTTTAGGTGCTTATTTCATATAGTAAGTTCGCCAAACCTATCAAATAAATGCATAAGAATTTTTATCATCTTATTTTACCTCTTCCCAAGGAAAAGAGGCTGTATTAGTCGTATAATTTCTATATTGTTCATATAATTTATGGAAATCAAAATTATTCTAGTATTAGTTTACTCGCATTAATTGTTTGGCTCACGTTTGGTTCATTTTCACTTAGGAATGGTTTATATATATATATATATATATATATATATATATATATATATATATATATATATATATCATATTGGTGCCTTGTCAGGTAACCAACACACCACAACACATATCAGCATCGATTCCTTGTCAGGTAACAGACATGCCACAACACATACCACTAGGCCATGAGGCCACATGGCCATGTCCATGTGAACTTGTATATGGTTCATTAAGTGTGGTAGAGGAAGTATCGAATTCAGGTTCTTTCTCTTCCAACCTAGTGCAAAATTTCTATTTCCTTTCATAAGTTCCCCAAGCGATGAGTTGCTACAGGTGCAAGGAGTTGTTGTAGGTGTGAAGAGTCTCTTTGTAGGTGTAGCTATGTCAGATATGCAAGGTTTGTTGACTCTATTAGATATGATATCATGACAGCCCCAACACTACCAGAGTCTCATTACCTCATACCCATTCAAGATGCATCCAGTTTGCTTGTCAAGTACAAATCAGCTAGGAAGGTACAATACACAACAAGAAACCAGTCACAATTATTGTAAAGAAGCTCTACTCAGTGTAACTACACAGTTAATTGGTTTTACATACTTCTATTCCTATTCTTGTACGTACACCCTCCTGTACTTGTAGAGAACATAATGAAGGAAAACATAGAGAGCCTGTAAGTGTGTAACTTGGGCTTCTCGGCTCCTTAAACTATGACAACTTGCCTACTATGATTCTGACAAGGAAAAGAACTATGAGACTATCGAAGTTGTGCGACTGGATGAGTGGGAACCATCAGTTGCCCTATTCAAACCATGCTTGGTATGGAGAATTAATGCTCTTTTCAAACCATGTTTGGTATGCACAATTATCGTTCCAACAAGCTGATTGGTAATTGTAGCAAATGCTTTTGTTAAGAGCACTGTAAGAGTCATTTCATATAATGATTTGAATATTGTCTTCCTTGGAAAACACATGTATTGTATGCAACCCTTCTAGAGAGTATGATATTGGTACACACATGCACATGGCTAGCATGCAAACACTACAGGTATACCCGACAATTAACTCGCATATTGTTGTTCCACATTTAAACACACGGGAAACATGCTATAGTTCAAACATGTAGTGTTGACACATATACTATATTATCAAGGAGCTCCACCAAGGAACCCAAGCATGTGTCTTTGTATCATATGATTTGAACCCAAGCATGTGCTTTTGTATTATATGATTTTTCATAGTCGATTAGTTGTGCTTAGGAAAGAGAGAAAACCAAAATACAAAAGCCAAAAGCCTACTATTGGAATTATTTTGCAAACAAAGCTATTGTTGGGGCACTTTTTGGAGACTATTCCCTTCACGTAGTTGGGGGATGTGCGCAAAGCACCATACAAAGCTACATGAAATGCCAATGAATATTCAATATTGTTTTTTCATCCCAGAAATCGTTCATGTGGAGAAAACGTTGAAGCTTTATGGGTACTCTATCTATTTAGATATGCAATAAGGTCATTCTACTTTGTATCAAAATGTATACATCCTTGTAGCCATGTTAATTACACTGATAGGCATCCCCCATATCAGAATCAACAACTTAAAATTCGCTAAATCAATGAATCAAATTCGCAACAGTAACTTTCTTTCATGTCCAGATCACATGTTTAAACCATACTAAAATTAATTTTTTACAAAGCATGATTAAAAATTTATTGTGCCTCTTATTGATAACCACGTATGTAGGATTAAGAAAAAATGAAATAAAAATATTAGTGTCGAACATCCATCTTTGAAAGTGCCTTTGAAAGTGGTCTCTTTGCATTCTGAAACATATGAATGGTTGAAGCATAAGGACACATTTTCATCCATTACAATAACGGTTGAAGCATTTATGCCCGACAGTCATCCATAACCACAGCAATGAGGTATGTAGGCATAAATGCGAGTAATAAGGACACGTTTCATCCATTACAATGACGGTTGAAGCATTTATTCCCGACAATCATCAATAACCACAACAATGAGGTATGTAGGCATCAATCAATGAAACATTTCTTTAATTTAGTTAAGTACAGTCAAAATATGAAATATTCTACCTATTCATATTCTCCTCCACCAGGGGTTTTGAGTTTTTAGTTACATTACAAAATTTCAAACCTCATAGTAGGGCCCATTCCATATATTATAATCAAACGCTCCGTGGATGCATGCATTTCTTTGTTAGCACTTAAGGTTGTTGGAATTGTTGAAGGATAACTAGAATGCTAGCTTCTCTCAACTTCTATTTGGTAGAAAAGGTGGAAAATCTCATTGCATTTTTAATTGTTTCCAAGCTCTCACAACTGTCTCTGATAATTTGGTGTAGTTCATGTCTGATTGAATTATTTCCTACTATTTTTCCAAGTTTTAGCATTGGAGAAACGCTTTCTTAGTGATTGTCAAACGCTCTATGGATGCATGCATTTCTTTATTAGCACTTAAGGTTGTTGGAATTGTTGAAGGATAACTGGAATGCTGGCTTCTCTCAGCTTCTATTTGGTAAAAAGGTGGAAAATCTCATTGCGCTTTTAATTGTTTCCAAGCTCTCGCGGCTGTCTCTGATAATTTGGTGTAGTTTGTGTCTGATTGAATTATTCCCTACTATTTTTTCAAGTTTCAGCATTGGAGAAACGCTTTCTCAGTGATTTTCAAACGCTCTGTGGATGCATGCATTTCTTTGTTAGCACATAACGTTGTTGGAATTGTTGAAGGATAACTAGAATGCTAGCTTCTCTCGACTTCTATCTGGTAAAAAAGGTGGTAAATCTCATTGTGTTTTTAATTGTTTCCAAGCTCTCACGGCTATCTCTGATAATTTGGTGTAGATCGTGTCTGATTGAATTATTCCCTACTTTTTTTTCAGGTTTCAGCATTGGAGAAACGCTTTCTCAGTGATTGCATTTTTAATTGTTTCCATGCTCTCGCTGATCTGGACTTAAACAGGAATGCAAAAAATTACATAGATAACCATAACACAGATATGCAGTGGAAATAATACTTCATTTCATTAATATAAAATACTGAAATCTGTTTACAAATAGTAATGGAAATAAACCAGCTAGGGCGATGGTAGCTTATCTCTGAGAAGACATGTTTTGGCTACATGCCTGTGAATTCTGTTACAATGAGGCTCAAAGGCCTATTTATTGTTAAGAAAAAATGGGAAACCCTTCACATTCCAAAACCTAACCCTAGAAGATGAAACACCAAATTGTGGGCCCCGTTTCTAGGTAAGTTGGCACATCAACTTCCCGGGGTCGCGAATTGGTCATATTATCTCTGTTTGACGCGCATGATAGCCCGTTGGAAAGATCTCTCCTAGGACTATGACAGAAAAGATGTTTTTTTGACAGAATAATCATTGGCGGTAGATTTCCCAAAAAGCGTTGTTTAGGGCCTCAAAACGGCTCCGAAAGTTCACGACCCGAAAAACTGCTAAAAATAGTAAGTTGTGCTACAATTAAGGAGACTGAAAATGCTGAGAGAAACAATGGTGGGGGTCCAGGTGGACTTGGCAGGTGGCCACCAACATCCACCTGGATCATTCCTCCCCCCTTAGGAAGCAATGGTCCCCATTGTGTTGAGTTCCTCCATGAGATGAGGAAACTTTTGCTGAACTTGGTCCCTGGTGAGCCACTTGCCTTGGTGAAGGAGTTGGCCTGCTTTGACAACTCGATACAGTTGGATATTCTATTGGCGAGTGTTCTTGATCTGTGTGTCCATGATCCGATCAATTGTAGCTTGTTCCATGCAATCTGGATTTAATACTATGGGTGTGAGCTGTTCTGCAATGTCGGATGTGTCAAGCAATGGTGGAAAGTATGGTCGAACGTTGTCCACATTGAACACTGGGTGCAGGCAAAGGAATGGGGGAATGCGGAGCTCAAATGCATTGTCTCCCACAACCTTAGTAATGGTGTAAGGACCATATCGGAGTGGTCTCAGTTTCCGATATGCTCCAGTAAGGCGTTCCTTTTGCAAATGCAACTAGACTTTATCACCCACCTGAAACTTGTGTGGCACCCACCCACCTGAAACTTGTGTGGCACACAATGTTGATCATGTCACTGCTTGTACTTCGCATTTGATTTCTCCAGGATGTCATGGACCTGCTGGTGAATATGTTTGATGTGCTCAATGAAGCTGGTTGCGTTATCTGTTTCGGACTGGACATGAGCCGACTCTATGTGAGTAGCTACAAGTGGTATGGCCACATCAATGGGGCATAGTGGCTGGAATCCCAAGCCCACCTGAAAAGGGCTGTGGCCAGTCGAGCTGTGAAGGGCTCGGTTGTAGCTGTGTTGAACATAGGGGAGGCTCTCGTCCCATGTGCGGGGATGCTTTGAGTTGTACATGCGCAGAATGTGCACAATCATCCTATTGACAACCTTGGTTTGGCCATCAGTTTGAGGATGGAAGGTTGTGGACTTAGTGAGTTTGGTGTCCAGCATTGACAAGAGACTGGACCAAAATGTACTGAGGAACCAACTTTCCCGATCTGAGATGATAGACTGTGGGATCCCAAAGTGCACCCACACTCGTTCAAAGAAGAGTTTAGCAGTGGCTTCTGCTATGTTATTCTTCTTGCAGGCCGCCATGATGGCCATCTTTGAGAACCTGTCGACGACCACAAAAACACAGTCATTTCCATGCTTAGTGGAAGGAAGGCCTGACATGTAATCCATGGAGATGGATTTCCAAGGTAAACTAGGGGTAGGCAGCGGAGAATAGAGGTCTTGCTTCTTGATGGTCGGTTTGGCAATGGCACAGGCAGTACATGATCTGATGTACTTCCTAACATCCTGTCGAATATTTGGCCAATAGAAATACTTTTGCAGTACTGCCACCATTTTCTCGACCCCGAAATGCCCAGCAGCCTAACTGTAGTGTGCTTCCCAAATCATCTTGGCACGCTCGCTTGAAGGAACACAAAGGTGACCCAGGTGGCATAACAGGGCACCCTCGAGGTGAAAATCTAGAACCTGCCGACCCTCCAAGAGTGTCTGGTATGTGTGGCCAAATTCTGGGTCACTTTTGTAGAGAAGTGGCCAATCAGAAGTCTCGTGCCCACAAGAGTTGAGCACGGTGGTTAATGCCATGATCGGTGGTCGACTGAGGCAATCTGCAACATTATTGGTGTTGCCCTTCTTATCCTTGATATTTAAATGGAACTGTTGTAGGTATGTAACCCACTTCTGATGGTAATCATTCTGCAATTTCCCTTGGGTCTGTATGAACTGCAGGGGCGGTGGTCTGTGTGGATGACCATTTCCTTCTCCAAAATGTAATGCTTCCATTGTCGGTAGGCCTGCACAATGGAATACATCTCTTTATCATAAGTGGCATACTTCCGGACTGTGTCTGAAAGTGTTTCACTATGATATGCCACTGGATGCTCGTGTTGAGTAAGGACTGTTGGTAGAATAGGAGAAAAATAAGAAAGGATTACACACATTCAGTTATATATTGACCAAGAAAACACCATAACTAACTTGAAACCAAACACACAAATAGACACAAGATTTACGTGGTAAAACCTCGACAATGTGTCAAGGAAACATCCACGGGGTAAGGGATTGGAATATATTAAATCAACAATGATTCTCCTCACTTACATTTCATGGGCATTCACTAGTTTTATATATCATCGACCTCCGTTACATAACTGACAATTCGGTATAAAACTAAATAATTACATTTTACCCAAAATTACTAATTCATTTTCAAACTAACAAACTCCACCTTGACAACAATTTTCCTATTCCCTTGCCCATGCCCATTCATCATATTTTCTGCAAGCCAAGAGAAGCTAAACACCACCGCAGCTTCTCTACTGTAACAAGCTTTGTGAACATGTCTACACAATTCTCTCGCGTATGGACCTTTGGAAGAGCTACTTTCCCGCCATCGATCACATGTCTCAGAAAATGATACCTTACATCAATGTGCTTGGTTCTGTTGTGATAAGCAGGATTTGTTGCCAAGTGAATAGCACTTTAACTGTCACAAAGTATATTCACTTTCTCCTGCGTCCTTCCAATCTCATCGAGCAGACCCTTTAACCAAATTGATTCTTTACTGGCATCTGAAGCAGCTATATATTCAGCTTCGGTAGTGGACAACGCAACTGTTTCTTGAAGCTTTGACATCCAACTAATTGCTCCACCTGCAAGAGTAAAGACATAACCTGTAGTAGATCTTCTTTTGTCCAAATCACCTGCATAGTCAGCATCTACATATCCGCAGACTGATCCTTCACTACCATTAAAGATGATGCAATGGTCACTTGTGCCTCTTAGATATCGAAGCACCCATTTCACTGCTTGCCAATGTTCTTTACCTGGATTTTCCATGAACCTGCTGACAACTCCAACTGCATGTGAAATGTCAGGTCTTGTAGATACCATCGCATACATTAAGTTGCCTACAGCATTTGCATATGGTACATGAGACATATACTACTTTTCTTTATCAGCTCTAGGACTCAAAACTGAAGAAAGCTTAAAATGGGAAGCTAGTGGAACATTAACAGGTTTCACATTGTTCATAGAGAACTTCTCAAGTACTTTCTCCACATACTTCTGTTGTGATAACCAAAGCTTACCATTTTTCCTGTCTCTATGTATCTCCATGCCCAAGATATGTTTTGTTGCTCCAAGATCCTTCATATCAAATGTCCTAGAGAGTTGAGCCTTTAACCTGTTGATCTCTTCCATGCTTTTGCTTGCAATAAGCATATCGTCAACATACAAAGCTAAGATAATGAATATTCCATTGAAACTTTTGAAGTATACACAATGATCATACTCACTTCTTATAAAGTTCTACCTCACCATGAAGGAATCAAACTTCTTGTACCATTGTCTGGGAGACTGCCTCAAACCATACAACGATTTCCTGAGCTTGCAAACTAATCTTCTGTTGTGACCTTGTACAAAACCTTCTGGTCGTTCCATATATATCTCTTCATTCAAATCACCATGTAGAAAAGTTGTTTTAACATCTAACTATTCTAACTCAAGATTAAGCAACGTAGTTAGTGCCAACACAATACTAATAGAAACAAGTTTTACAACTGGAGAAAAGATCTCATGAAAGTCTATACCTTCAACCTAAGAATACCCTTTTGCTACCAGTCTTGCCTTATACCTCTCGATACTTCCATCAACTTTCCATTTCAGCTTGAAGGCCCATTTGCATCCAACAACACTTCTCCCTTCAGGAAGCTCTACAAGATCCCAGGTATTGTTCTTGGCTAAGGAGTCCATTTCTTCTTCCATAGCCGCTTTCCATTTTTCGCTATCTGTATCATCTACTGCTTCCTGATAACAAGAAGGTTCCCCATCTTCAGTAATCAAAGCAAAAGATGAAGCAGAATCTTCATACCTTTTGGGAGTTTTCCTTTCCCTTGTAGATCTTCTTAGAGCGACTAGTTGCTGAACTGGTTCAGAAACTTGCACTGGTTCAGAAGCTTCACCAGCTTCCTTTGTGTCTTCAACACCTTTTTCTCCAAAAATCTCTCCTTCCTTTCCACTGTCACCGAAAGGTCTAGCCTCCAACTAAACTCGTTGATTCGACGATACCTGTTCCTGTTCAATTCTTTCAACATTTGATTTTAACAGAGAGGATTCATCAAATGTTACATCTCTACTAATGACTATCTTCCGCAATGTAGGATCCCACAACCTATCTCCTTTCACTACATAGTCATACCGAACAAAGACATAACATTTCGACTTTGGATCTAATTTTGAACGCTGATTTTTCGGAATGAGAGAATAAGCATCACAGCCAAATATCCTCAAATGTGAATAGTCACAAGACTAACCTATCGAAACTTCTTCAGGAATTTTACAATCAATTGCTACTGAAGGTGATCTGTTAACTAAATAGGAAGCAGTAGATATTGCTTCTGCCCACAACTCCTTTTGTAAGTTAGCATCGCTGATCATGCTTCTGGCTCTTTCCATAAGAGTTTGATTCATACGCTCAGCAACACCATTTTGTTGAGGAGTATAAACAGTAGTTTTTTGTCTAACAATTCCCTCATCCTTACAGTATTGTTCAAATTCAACTGAAGTGAACTCACCACCATTGTCAGTTCTTAAACATTTAATAGATTTGCCTGTTCTTTTCTCTACCATTACTTTAAATTATTTAAAGACATTTAATACATCAGCTTTCCTTTTTAGCATATAAATCCAAACTTTACGGGAGTAATCATCAATAAACGTTAAAAAATACAATGCTCCTCCATATGACACGACAGGGGATGGCCCCCACAAATCAGAATGAATATAGTCTGAAACATCTTTACTATTATGATTTCCAACTTTAAATCTCTGTTTACATTGTTTTCCATACACACAATGTTTACAGAAATTTAGCTTCAAGGATTTTAGACCAGGAAGAGATTTACGTTTCATCAGTATTTGAAGACCTTTCTCGGTCATATGACCCAATCGCTGATGCCATAGAAGAGTGCCTTTTCTGCCTTCATAACCACAAGGGCTCCTTTAAAAACTTTCAAGACGCCATCCTGACCTACAAACTTATAACCATCTGAATCCAACACTCCCAAAGAAATCAAATTTTTCTTCAAATCAGGTACATGTCTAACACTAGTTAATGTTCTAACTATGTTATCATACATCTTAATCCTAATATCTCCCATCCCAACAGTCTGACATGAGACATTGTTACCCATAAACACAGAACTACCGTTTACATTTTTATATGAAGTAAACCAATTTCTATGTGGGCACATGTGATGCGAAGCACCAGAGTCTAACAGCGAGCTATCTAAACCCTAAGAGACATTACATTCAGGTGAAGTTTCATCTATCATACATAATTCTTCAACAGAAAAAACTTTGTCTACCATACCTAAATCGACCTGATTCGCTTCCTTCTTCGAGTTTTTGGATTCCTTTCGTTTCCAACAGTCCTTTTTCAAGTGTCCAATTTTACCGCAGTTCCAACATTTTGCCTTACACTTCTTTCCCTTTGATTTTGATCTAGAAGACCCCCTTGGTTTTTCTCCTCTTTCCTTTGAGCGTCCTCTAGCTACCATGGCTTCTGATGCAGCTATTTCAGTGCTGGATTTCCTTCGTACTTCTTCAGACAGGAGAGCTCCCATGACTGATTCAAACTTCAAAGAATCAGCAGTGCTCAAGCTGATTGAAGCTACGAAGTGATCCCATGATTCAGGAAGAGAACACAGCAAGGTTATGGCTTTATCTTCTTCCTGTATTTTAACTTCCATATCTGTTAATTGACATATTAGTGTATTAAAAACATTCAAAGGTTCCGCAACGTTTGAACCTTCTTTCATTCGAAGACTGTATAACTGTCTTTCCAGATAAATTATGTTGGTTAATGACTTTGTCATATAGATATTTTCAAGTTTTTCCCACAATCCTGAAGTTGTAGTCTCTTCAACAATATTGAAGAGAACTTCATCTGCTAGGCATAACCGGATAGCATTGAGAGCTCGGGCATCCAAGTCTTCCCAGTCTGAAGTAGTCATGGTTGCAGGTTTCTTAGTTGCCACATCCAATGCCTTGTGCAACCCTTGTTGCACAAGCAAATCCCTAACCTTCAGTTTCCAAAGAGAAAAATTGCTCTTTTCGGTGAATTTCTCCACCTCGAATTTCACATTCGACATCTTGGCCATTTTTCCTCCTTCCTAGGGTTTCAGTCTTTCTAGGGTTTTTCCTTTTTAAAATAATCTCAGCCTCTGAACTAGGGTTTATATTTTTTCTTTTCAAAAAAAAAATTAATTTTTTATTATTTACAAACCCTTTCTTTCTTGCAAACCCCTTTGTTTTTCTTGTTTGAAAACAAACAAAGAAACCCTTCCTGAACCCTTTCTTTTCCTCCAATATTTATATAAAATCCTCCCCTTTTTATTTCCAGAATTTTCTTCAAATTACACAAACTTTTATTTTCACATCTTTTTGGAAAAAAAATAATTTCTGAGACAAAAAATTTCTTTCAAAAAATACCAGGATTCAGATTGCAGATAGCTCTGGTAACGGCACCCTCTCTGCTCCAGTATGCAGAGGTCTTCTCCACCACTTCTCCAGCACTCTGATCTTCACGGCTGGTCTTCAGAGAATATACGACACAACAACAGCATCCCTCACACAAAGACAACAACAGCTCTAGCTCCACCGACCCAGGATTCAGATTGCAGATAGCTCTGGTAACGGCGCCCTCTCTACTCCAGTACACAGAGGTCTTCTCCACCACTTCTCCAGCACTCTGATCTTCACGGCGGGTCTTCAAAGAATATATGGCACAACAGTAGTGTCCTTCACACAAAGAAAACAACAGCTCTAGCTCAACCGACAGAGAAAATACACAGCACAACAGCAGCTTCCCCTCTTTCACGCAGCAGATGCAGAGATATTCAATGCAGGACCAGCACCATGCATTGACAGTTCTGGCACGCAGACTCTGCCTGGTTTTATCGGACAGCACGCAGGCACCTCAATGCACGTTCCTCTGGCTGCAACCTCTGGTCCACGCAGAACAGAGAACAGTTCTGGAACGACGGCTGCACACTAGGGGTACGCAGAGAACAGCACGCAGCAGAAACAGAGAACAGTTCTGGAATGATGGCTGCACACCAGGGTTACGCAGAGAACAACACGCAACCTTCAGCAATGATTCCACTCTGTTCTGGAACGACGGCTGCACACTAGTCTTGCCAGCTCTGGCTTCATTCCTCGATGATTTTTACACAGCCCTTTGTTTTCACAAACATTCGCAGTCTTTACGCAGCCCTTTGGTTTTCTTCACAAATATTCGCCTCCAACTTGCTCTGATACCACTTGTTGGTAGAACAGGAGAAAAATAAGAAAGGATTACACACATTCAGTTATATATTGACCAAGAAAACGCCATAACTAACTGGAAACAAAACACACAAATAGACATAGGATTTATGTGGTAAAACCTTGACAATGTGTCAAGGAAACATCCACGGGGCAAGGGATTGGAATATATTAAATCAACAATGATTCTCCTCACTTACATTTCATGGGCATTCACTAGTTTTATATATCATCGACCTCTGTTACATGACTGACAATTCGGTATAAAATTGAATAATTACATTTTACCCAAAATTACTAATTCGTTGTCAAACTAATAAGGACTGCCCCAATAGCATAGTTAGAGGCATCTGTCTCGACCTCAAATGGTTGTTGTAAATCTGGTAACGCGAGAACTGGTGCCATGCAGAGGTGATCTTTCAACTCCATGAATGCCTTCTGTTGAGATTTAGACCAAAATAATTTTACTTTCGCTCCTCCCTTAGTAACTTGACTCAAGGGCCAAGTGATATGAGAAAAACCCAACACGAACCTGCGGTAGAAGTTGGCAAGACCTAGAAAGTTGCGGAGCTCTGTTAGAGTGGTTGGAGATGGCCAATCCTGAATGACTTGGATCTTGGCTGGATCCACATGCACCCCTTGTTCATCAATAATGTATCCCAGATGCTGAACCTGGGTCATGCCAAAAGTGCATTTCTCCAAATTGGCACATAGCTTGTGTTGCCGCAGTGTTTGGAGAACCTCTCGGATGTGGTGGAGGTGCTCTTCCCAACTCTGGCTGAAGATTAGAATGTCATCCAAGTATACCACTACAAATGAGTTGGTGAATGGCTGCAAGATGTCATCCATTAGCCTCATGAAGGTTGTAGGAGCATTCGTCAATCCGAAAGGCATAACCAACCATTCAAAAAGGCCCTTCTTGGCTTTGAAGGCAGTCTTCCACACATCATAGGGTTCGATTGGTACCTGGTGATATCCTGACTTCAGATCGATCTTGCTGAAATATTTCGCCCCCTTTAGTTGGTCTAGGAGGTCATCAATCCTTAGGATCGGGTACCTATTACGGACAGTGATCTTGTTCAGCGCCTGATAGTCAATACAGAGTCTCCAAGTCCCATCCTTCTTCTGTACCAACACAATCGGGCTCCCACAAGGTGATGAACTCGGACGGATGTGACCTTTCTGCAGGACCTCCTGAATCTGCCTCTTGATTTCAGCGTTCTCCAGAACAGAGCGTCGATAAATTAGTCCATTGGGTAGCGGTGCACCTGGGGTCAGATTGATGGAGTGCTTGACCTAACAGTGCAGAGGAACCCCTGTGGGGGAGGTGAAGATGTCCTTGTACTCCTCCATGACCTTTTCCATCTGTAGTTGTCGTGCAGAGGGGCCATGTCTGGAGGCTGTGGCCACCGTCTTCTTCTTTCCTTGAGGGCGTATCATTAGGAAAACAAATTTCCCGATTTTGGAAATGAGTTTACTACATTGTTTTGCAGTAATCAAAGAGATGGCAGTAGGCGGTGCTACTGGTATCCTGTACAACTTATTTCCCAATGTAATAATAACAGCACGAGGCCTTGATTCATACACAGCATGTCGCTTCCACAAGTATGGTTGTCCTAATAATACATCACAAACTTCAAGGGGAGCAATGTCACACAATACCTCATCCGTGAAGGGCTTGATGTTGTATGGAAGGCGACACTTTTGGCTCACACGAAGATCACATCCTTGGTGAAGCCACCCAATGGTGTATGGTTGTGGATGTGTTGTGGTCAATAAGCCCAACTGCTTCATGACCTCTGCCGAAATGAGATTATTTTGGCTCCCGCTATCGATAATGAACTGTAGCAGGGAACCCTTTACCCACATTTGGGAGTGGAAGAGACGCTCCTCCTCCTCTAGATCTTCGGGTTCATTTTTCTAGATCTTGGCGGTAGCAATAGTGGCGTTGGGATCCGCATCAATGATCTGCTTCCCTTTGTCATTTCCCTTGTTGGGTACTGACTCAGAGTTGGAACATGCATCTGATTCTGAAACCTTTAGCTCAGCCACCAGTGACTACTTGGCCCGACACTCACTTGTGTTGTGAGTGGAGCTCTTATGGAACTCACACCATTTTCCTGTGTCCTTTTTTGGCTTCGCAACGATGTTCTTTGCTTGCAGCTTCGGCGGGTTGCCTTGGGCTACCCTGCCTTGGCTATGTGCTTTGTTCTGTGGTTTAGGGGCACCTTTCCCTTGCTTTGGTTTCGCAGATCCAAAGTCTCGATTCTTTTGTTTAAACTTCTGCTCAACCTTAACGGCATATCAGTATGCTGTGCCGAGCGAGGAGATGTTCAGGAATTGTATTTCTTCCTGGATGTACTTGTGCAGACAGCCGCGGTATTTGAGTATCAAATGCTGCTCCGAATCCTTGATACCCAACTTTGTGCGAAGGGTATGGAAAAGATTGGTGAACTCCGGCACGTCTTGGTCCCTTCCCTGCCGCGGCGTGGTCCACTTTATGTATTCATCCACATAGATTACGACAAGGTAGTACTGCTCCTTGATGGCATCCCAGAATGAATTCCAAGTGGGCGCGGCTAAAAATAGTGAGCCAGTACTTTCATCCTTCTACTCGCAGTAAGTTTCCCACTAGTCCTTGACGTGGGGGGCTGCTTTGAGAAGAGCGAAAACAATCTTTTCCTGACTCGAAAATTCATGAACAGAAAAAGAACCCTCTAGCATATTTAACCATTTATCTACAACATCTGCATCTACCTGACCCTCGAATATGGGGATTTCAAAATTAACTTGTACCTTAAAGGGTGTGGCGTTTCCAGAGTAGCTGCTAGAAGCCGATGCGTCGCCTCTGGGTAGCTGTTGAAGGATCTGGGCAAAGCTGTCCATCATCGCATTCCGTTATCGCTCAAGGGCTTCTTCGAGCAAGATTTTGATAGGATCTCCTACCCCCTCATCTTTCTTCCCATCCGCCATGGGGGGCTGTCGGGATTTGCGAGGCTGGTCTTGCAAAGGTTCGACGAGTTCAAGCCCTAACTCCTTATATCCCGACCTCATTAGGGACATGCAAAGAAAAACAGAGAAAAAAGCAAACCACTCTGATTCCACTGATCCAGACTTAAACAGGAACGCAAAAAATTACAGAGATAACCATAACACAGATATGCAGCAGAAATAATACTTCATTTCATTAATATAAAATACTGAAACCTGTTTACAAACAGTAATGGAAATAAACCAGGTAGGGCGATGGTAGCTTATCTCTGGGAAGAGATGTGCTGGCTACATGTCTCTGAACTGTGTTACAATGAGGCTCGAAGGCCTATTTATTATTTAGAAACAATGGGAAACCCTTCACATTCCAAAACCTAACCGTAGAAGATGAAACGCAAAATTGTGGGCCCCGTTTTTGGGTAAGTTGGTACATCAACTTCCTGGGGTCGCGAATTGGTCATATTATCTCCGTTTGACGCGCATGATAGCCCGTTGGAAAGATCTCTCCAAGGACTATGATGGAAAAGGCAATTTTTTGAAAAAAAATCGTTGGCAGTAGATTTCCAAAAAAACGTCGTTTAGGGCCTCAAAACGGCTCCGGAAGTTCATGACCCGAAAAATTGCTAAAAATAGTAGGTTGTGCTACAATTAAGGAAACTGAAAATGTTGAGAGAAACAATGTGGGGGTCCAGGTGGACTTGGTAGGTGGCCACCAACATCCACCTGGATCACTCGCGGCTGTCTCTGATAATTTGGTGTAGTTCATGTGTGATTCAATTATTCCTTACTATTTTTTTAGGTTTCAAAGGCGTTCGGAAATCGATCTTATAGATATGTAGAGATTTTCTTTCCGTGATATTTTTCCACTTTAATTCAAATGAGATCACTAGCTCGTAGAAAAAAATAAGGGAATCAATTGTGTATAAAATCTTCGTGGTATCACTAGCTCGTAGAAAAAATAAAGTTCTGGTCTTTTTTTTAAATGGTGTCCCAAAATTTATTGCTTCTCTGCCGTTGATCTTCTCCCGAAAGATCGGGACTTAAAACCACTTCACAAACTTTACAAAACCTTAAATCACACATATATAAGCTTCCCCTTACAAAACCTTTGGTTACATATGTTTTTAACACTTAAATCTCTTATCAGCACATATTTCCTTATAAACCATTTACAAAGGAAAATGCCCACATAAACATACCTTTTCGCCCTTCTGCACAACCTTGTCACGCTTCCCGAGGTTTAACCTCATCGCAATTGGCCATCGCTCCTTCCACGGTAATACATACATATATATATATATATATATATATATATATATATATATATATATATATATATATATATATATATATATATATATATATATATATATATATATATATATATATATATATATACACACATATATGTATCTTCATCGCCCCTTCCACTCCGATATGAGATATCGGAGCATTAATGTATGTTTTAGCTTTAAACCACTTTGACAGAAATATATGGATTACACAAGAAACCCGCTCTGAATCATATATATAACGAATCTCAAATTTTATAGATTTTCCAATACATGCCCATTGGTTCCGGGTCTCCAAACCTTTCCATTGTGCACTTCGATCTATGCTACCTCCGATTGCGATTTGTGATCAGATCTTGACCGTTGATCTGATCCGCGATCCAACGGTTGAGATTAAGTCTTGTGATCACATATCACTCAATCTCAATGCCAGACTCCTTTCGCTTCCATAGGTTGATCCGATATCGTTACGGACCCAATAGGGATATAAACCATTCCCTATAATATTTCAAGTCCAGCACTTGATTCTGACTATGTTTTTCACCATTTGTTAGTGTAATTGGGTTTTCCACTTACGGGAGTTAAACTGTATGATGAACCCACCGATGTGATATTTCGCCTTCCCGATTTGATCTAGGATCAGACAATTCAGATTAACTCGTGTGATGGCATATTGCTCAACCTCAATGCCAGACTCCTTCTGCTTCCATACGCCGATCCGATATCTTTATGGACTCGATAGGGATATAAACCATTCCCTATAATATTTCAAGTCCGACACTTGGTTCTGACTGTGTTTTTCATCGTTTCTTAGTGTAATTGGGTTTTCTGCTTGGGGGAGTTAAACTGTATAATGACCCCACCGATGCGATATTTCGCCTTCCCGATTCGATCTCAGCCGTTGATCTTCCTAGATCTAACGGTTCCTGAGCATCAATCTTCGCTCCTCCACTCGTTCCTTTTACTTAGAATTTATGCTAAGTCTTCATTTTTGCTCTTCTTTAAAGGTTTCGTCACGCTGTTAATTTTCCGCGTACTCTTCCTCCTGAGCTTTGATTGGTCCTTCTAATGGATTTAACACCCCATGTTGATCCTCCTCTTTATGTATTCTTTGTGTGATTGTTGCACGTCACTTGCACACACACACACACACACACACACACATATATATACAGAATGATATAGTTCGCTCATCTTCCACCATTCGATGCTTACACTTATTCAATTTTGGATTAAATCTCTGGACATGTATATAAATCAATACATAATTACAAAGTAAGTGTAAGCAATGAAATTTCTCAGTGGCACTTTATAAGTATTTCATCATTACTTATGTTTCCTACATTTATACACAAATTATTAGTTTGGAAATCATAAGGTTCAACAGTCTCAATTGTTGCTTCACATATCAGCTCTTCAAACTGAACTTCATCTCCTTCTTGCACAACAACTTGTTCCTGTGTTGTCACAGTTTCAAATATCAATGTATTATCAAATTCTTTCTGCTGCAATAAATCACTGCTTCTCTCATTTAAGAGACATTCTCCATCCTCCTTTACTTCAGAGTTTTTATCTTCTGAAAGATACTTCTCCATACTTCTGACAACTTCAAAAGATTGGTCATCCTCTATTAAAAAACTCCTCTGTTAGTGTTCCTTCTCCCAAGGTTAAATCCTCTGCATAGGTTTCTTCCTTCTTAACATCTTTCAGTAGATGTCCTTCCTTCTTAGTGACTGCCTCAACAGCTTCCATGGCTATTTGCATTGTGTCTATCATCATGGTGGATGCATGATCCTTTACTATGTTTTCAGTTAACATAGTCTCAACAAAATGGAAAATTGTGTGTGGTAAATTATGTATTTATGTTACTTTTAATTTTATTCAACATTAAATTGTTTTGTTGATATCAAATGCCTTCTTTTTTTTTTACTATTAGGTGATTTCACTGTTTCATCATGGATCCAGCTATTTGGAGTTCTCTTCCATTCGAAGTTCTTGAACTTGTTTTACTGTGGCTCCCTTTATCGATTGTGATAAAGTTTGGCACTGTATGTAAAAAATGGAAGAATGCTTTGCAAAACCCTTCTTTCTTTTTACGTTGCAAGAATGTCTCCACGAACCAATTTGGATTTCTCATTTGTTTCCTCAATAGTGAAGACAATTGTTTTGCTACCCAATACATTAATCAGAATGGCCACATTTATCAATTTCATTTGGGATTCATATATTCAAGATACAAAGTAAAATGTGTTGTTGGACCAATGTTTGCTTTATCCTTACCAACAAAATGCTCCCAAACACACAACTATTTTGTAGTGAGTCCATTTACAAAGGCATTTAAAAACATAGGGCCAGTACGAATTGGAGACTCGGGGTTCTTTTCATTATTGGAAAATGTAAGCAACAGAAAATATGACTGGGTTTTTCTAAAACATATCTATGATGGAATGTAGTTTGAATTTTATGTTTGTAGTAGTCTTGATAGGGTATGGCAAAGGGCTATTGTTCCATTTGGTGGCACTTCACCCCCCAAGAATGTAGTGTTTTATAAAATTAAATTGCTTTGGTTGTATCTCGACAAGGAGTATGAATATTATCCTCGGTATGGGTATACAATCTACTGGTTTGACATAATAAAAAATTAGTATGGATTTTCATTTGTTCCAATCAGTGACATACGTTGTATGTCGTTAGCAATATACATGATTCAGTTGATATGCCTTGTCAATGATGGGTCCAATTCTGTATGGTCAATTGAATAATTACATCATTTCCAATTTGGTCAACCGTGTCTTGAATGAAGAATTGACTACTTTGAAGATGATTGGGGTTTCATATGGAAGTTATTGGAAGAAATTTCTGCAAATATAAATAGCAAATGTCCTGGCTATCTTCTGTTCTGAACAATCCATGGTCTGATTCTTATGTGTAACTGCAGTGAAGTTCCTTTCTTATTATATGACATGGTAACTCGCATCTATTTTCCAATAGATATTGATCATTCAAATAATGAGCAGATGTCTCAGTTTTGGTACCCAGCACAAGAGGATTGCAATGATCTGATTGAGTATGGAGATATTTTTGCAATTACTGCCTGTATGGATTCTATTGATGAGATTCCACCATTGGATATGGTGATGGATTCTTAGGATATTAGTATTCTTAGGAGTTCTTATAAATATTTCCATTTTAGATACTCTCTATGGTTGTGGAAAATATTTCCATTTTTCCCTCTATACATACTATGTGTCTTTATGGTAATACCTTAAAATTATGTTTGTATCGATCTTTGTGATGTAAAATATTTAATATTGTTTCCGCTAAAGTTTTCTTATTTACATGTAGATGTTTCTCGATGTTATGCCTTTTTCTTTGTTTTTATAATTATAATTTCTATGATTTATGTTATACATTATATTTGTAATGGTTTTTGTCATTGATTCTCAAACAGTGTTATATGTTTATGTTCATTTTAATATTTATATTTATATTTTGATAGTATATATAGTTCCAAATTTTTAGATTCTTGTGTTGCAATAGTATGGGTTCCATTTTGATTATAATATGATACATGGAAATTTAGACTTCTATTTTTTTTTAAGCCATTTGGAAGAATTCATTTGTTTTTTTGGCCATTTTGAAATTTTTTGTTTTTGTTTTTAGGCATTTGGAAAAAGCCTTATACATTTTCATAAGTTTATATGGTTGGAAAAAAAAATAAGATATACACTTTTTATGTTCCATGTTTATGATTCCATAATGAATAATTATTATTCATTGTAGACATGTCATCTGAAGGCACAAGCATGTGTACAAGAAAAAGAACATTGTCATCACAATCACGTGAGAGGTCTAATGAAAGTCGTCGTTTGCGGTATCAACAAAATAAGGATGCGATAAATGAGCATAGGAGAGCTACATATAAGAGAAAAACGAGTGAAGCCACTCTTCAAAATGAGTCTATAGTTCCTTGTAAGTATCATAGTATGGACGATATAATGGAAAGAACATTTCCTATTGAAAGTTCGTTATCAGGATATGCTCCTCCTCAACATAATCTTGTTGTTCGATGCTCTTATGAAAATGTTCATAACATTGGGGAAACATATTGCAATCAGGAAGAACGCCATATCGATATTGTGCATGCAAATGTCCACCCTAACCCTTCCGTGTGTCCAATTGCATGTTCTGATGGCCAAAGGTTGCAAAAATTCCATGCTAGAGGTAACAATGACATTTTGTGTGATGATTTGAATGATAGTTTACTTGGCCATTTGTTTGATAATTTGGATCCAGCTGCTCGAAACAAAATACCTTCAAATCCCGCTTCTCAAAGTAATGTGGTCCCACCAAGAGAATCAGTCATCCCTGATAGCATTTCACGTGGCACAATGGAGGTAACACAATTA
Organism: Pinus tabuliformis; assembly: GCA_031772625.1. NCBI lineage: Eukaryota > Viridiplantae > Streptophyta > Pinopsida > Pinales > Pinaceae > Pinus > Pinus tabuliformis. The sequence continues at coordinate 599,113,725 of CM062814.1, read as the reverse complement.
TATTTTGGTTTTCACTGCAATAGTGGTTGTTCAGCTACATTCCAGACTAATGTAAATTTTCAGTGTTTTTGATTTGCTTTTCATTTTTTAAATTTCTAATTGCTTAGACATTGAATTTTATGGTGTCTTTTATTTTCTTTGAACAGGACAAAAGTCATTCCAATAGAGGCATAGAAATTAACTTCGTAGATGTTACATCTACTGATGTTAGAAGTGAAGAGGAACTATCTCATAGCGTTCATCCACATCGCCAAACAAATGTAAATGTTGAGTGCATTTGATATTTTTCTCATTTTCTCATTTACAGTTGCCTTGAAATTGTGTTTTGTAACATTTCATGGAGAAACCATGATGTCATCTTGTTAGGTTGGCCAATTGGAATCCAAAAGATCAAATTGTAAAACTATTATAGATGTTCAATGTATTTGATTTATTTTCAATTTTTGAATCTTTCTTTTTTGGAAATTTAGTTTTATAACATATTTTATTTTTCTGAAATAGGAAACAACTCATTTGAATAGAGGCAAAGAAACTACATGAAAAAATGTTCCATCCACTATTCTTAGAATCCAAGAGAAACCAAATCATAACCCTCATCCACATGAAGACACAAATGTAAATTTTGAATGCATTTGATTCTTTTTCATTTTCTTCATTTATAATTCGTTGGAAACTAAATTTTAAAGTCCTTTATGACAAAGAGACCTTTACTTCCTCTCAGGTTCGCGAAATGCACACCATAAATTTGGAAAGACATTCTCATAGATCCATTCCACATGCTTCAAATTTGCGAATGGAATCTCATGTTCTTGAAGATGAAGTAAATGTTAGAAGAGATTTTGCACATCGAAATGGTTTTCAACATGATTCGGTGAGTAGAGATCATATTCATTTTGATGAAAACATGATTGCAGTGCATAAAAGGTTTCGAGCAAAGATAGATAGCTTGTCAGTTATCCAGATGTGCCACATTTGCCAAGAATCATATCCTAGAATCCTTGTTGTGAGACATTCTGAAGGACCTGTTTGCAGATGATGTAAGAGTGAAAGAGGAGCCCATCGTTTTTGTCAAAATAATAACATGGATCCTGGTGAGAAACCTCATATTTTAAGTGTTCTTACTCAAGTTGAAGAAATGCTAATAGCACGTGTGAATCCCATTTTTCAAGTGACACATGCTCGAGGTGGGCAATATAATTATAGTGGTAATACATTAGATTTCCTCAAGATATTTCTACAATTGTACGAAGCCTTCCCCAACGTGTTGAAGATATTGACTTTCTAATTGTGAGGAGACATTGTGCTGAGTCTAAATATTAGGAATGTTATGTCAAAAAATCTCGAGTTATGGATGCATTACTTTTCAAAATCCAGCGTGATCAATACTATTGAGATGTTGTAATTGATTATGATTCAGTGAATGCTCTAACTGAAAGATCAATAAATGTCTCCTCCAGGCTTAAATTTGTTGATTGTCATATTGAAGAATCTGAGATCAATGAAACTAATAATGAAGAGTTTCATGCTGAGAATTTTCCCTCTCATCCTTCTTCCTTTGTTTCTCGCCTACCAAATGAATGAAGAGAAGTGGAAGAAATTAGAGCATTTCTTGATAATGTTCATTCTTCACATGTTCAAGACATGGATTGGCCCACTATTGGAACCTCTCTAGTGAATGAATATAATACATAGGGGTTGTTCGATATGGCATTCCCAACATTGTTCCCCACTAGTGATGTTGATTGGTTGCAACCATGTATTTGTAGTGTTGAAGTTCATGAGTATGCATTGCATCTTCTTAGGTACTATGATCAAATATTTGGAAGCCATCCTCGGTTTCGATATTACCTATTAAACATGATAATGCGGCATCGGAGCCAAGCAACTACTGCAGTTTTTGCAAAGAAACATTTACATGATAACTCACCTACAACAATTGAGGAGTTGTGTCACCAACTATCTGATTTACCAAATAATAAGTTGGATGAGCATCTTATGCGGTTTGGTTCTTCTCTGAGAGGTACAAGGGCATACTGGACTAAGTTTTTATCTGAATTGACAGACATGATTACTCAATTAGGATGTCCATATTTAATTTTTACTTTGAGTGTAGCTGACACAAAGTGGCCAGAGTTGCATAACCTCATGCCCATACATTCACATTGTCATTCTTCAAATGATCATCATATGAAAATTGAGAATGTTATCCAGTACCCTCATATTGTTGTGGCATTTATGCACCAGAGATTCAATATTTTTTGAGAGGAAGTTATCCAAAAATGTCTTAAAGCTAAATACTTTTGGTACAGGTTTATGTTGACTTTTTTCTGTACTTTTTCAAATTTTATTGTGATTCTATTTATATTGTTTGTAGTAACTATATGTTTATTTATTTTTGATATGAGTGGAAACATAGAGGTTCAGCGCATATCCATGGTTTCCTATGGTTAGAAGGTGCTCATGACATGGAAATACTTGATTGGTCAAATAGTTCTTATGTACAACTTGCAAATATGTTCTTCAACAAATATGTAACTGCATGGAATCTGCGTGACATACATCGTCGCAACATAATGGTTCCACAAAGCCTCAATGACTACCCTTGCCTGTTGAATACTGGTCAGATTTTCTCTTGTAATCCTCATAATGATTACGAAGGATTGTTAAACCGTGTCCAAAGGCACACTTAGTGTACTGTGGGTTCTTGTTTGCGCAAAAAGTGCACTATTCTAACATGTCGGTACAATGCTCCATGGGATCTTTGTGGTGAATCAAGATTGTTCATAGATGTTCAAGGAAGAAAAAAATGTGAGCCAACAAGAAATGATGACAAGCTTAATGTACATAAAATTGACCTTCTAACACTGTGGCGTGCAAATGTTGATTGCCAGCCAATGCTTTCTCACTATGCTGTGTTGAAACATATTGCTATGTATGCATTGAATGCAGAAAAAAGGTCTGAGGGTTATCATCATATGTTAACAAGAATTTCAAATTCTATTGGCTCTAAGGATCATGCTTTATGTGCATATAGAAAGTTTCTTGCAGAAACGATTGTTGACCGTGACATTGGAGCACAAGAAACATGCCATATGTTGCTTAAGCTACCTCTTGTTGTTTGTAGTCGGAAATTTGTTTCCTTAAATGTTGGAAGAAATGTTTTTATGAAAATATCAAGGGATGGCTTGCAATGTTCATCTAAGAATATTTTCATTCAACATTATCAGAAGAGACCTTTTTTCCTTGAACATCTATCTTTGATATAAACAACAAGATCTTGGACATTAGATAGCAAGCGTAAACAAGATCCATGGAAGCCTAGAGATGTTCATGCTATTGTTCGGGTTTGGCTACAGTTTTATTCTATTCCCGATGAGGCTACAGAGGAATTTGAAACCTTTTGTTGGTCAGAATTGCTATTGTACAAGCCATTTCATGACATTTCTGCAGAAATTGGCCTTTCAGCTGAAATTATTATTGAAAGTTGGAGGAATTTTCGATATCGAGCATGGCATGTTGATCGACACCCATCAATTATAGACAATATTGAAGATGAAGAACATGGTGATTTTTCTAACCAGGAAATGAATGTTGAAGATGATTTTCAAGAATGGCATATTTTCTCTCATTTGGTTCCACCAAACGATGTGAATGTTTCTGATCTTCACACCCTTGGTCGAAGGGACTTTGATATATCCTTTGACTGGGAAAGTACAACTATTTCTGATGATGTTGCAAAGGAAGCTATTAATTTTATAAGGAATGCAAAATTAGCGAGTGATATTGTTGACCTTTCAAACAGAACATTTTCATCTCCAGATTCTTTGTCAAAAAAACAACGACTTGCTTTTGAAATTGTGTTAAGGCACTTTGCTGAATATGAAATTTGTGAAGCTATTCTTATGATTATTCAGGGCACTGTGGGCACTGGGAAGTCTTTCCTTATCCATTTTATTTTTGAAGCTCTTTCTAATTCGTCAAGTGATGGAAGAACCCCTTTGCTTCTTCTTGCACCAACAGGAATAATTGATTTTAATATACATGCAAAAACAATAAACTCAGCTCTAAAAATTCAAATTAAAGATATGCAGCCACTACAAGGGCAGTCACTTGTAGTATTCCAAGAAGAAATGCGACACGTTGGATATATATTGATTGATGAAATGAGATTTCTGGGATCAAGGTTGTTTATGCAAATAGATGCTCGATTACGAGAGGCATTTCCAGAGAAAAAGAATTGTCCTTTTGGTGAGATATCCATCATCCTTGTGGGTTACCTTAGCCAACTGCCTCCTGTCAGAGATAAGCCTTTGTCTGCAGGTAATACAACAGGGAAAGTCTTATGGAACAAATTCAACATTGTTGTCCCTCTTGACACAATCTCTCACCAACAATGGAAAAATTAGAAACAATCTTGTTTTCGTAGAGTCCTCAATAACATAAGAAACGTAGAACCTATTCTTGAAGATTGGGACTTTCTTATGTCTCAGGCTGATATGAGGTTGCATCCTATAGAAAGATATTTATTTAATGTAGCATTTCACATGTTTCCAACAAATAATTTGGTGTCCTTGCATAATAGGCATATGTTAAAATCATTAAATTCTCTAATTGCACGATGTGTTGCTAAATATTCAAGGCGTTCAGAAATCGGTGGTGTTGATGATGATCAATTGGACTGTGAAGTTTTGTTGTGTTGTGGTCAGTGTGTTATGTTGACATGTAATTTATGGGTTGAAGCTGGCTTGGTGAATGGTGCACTTGGTTTTGTTAAGGATATATTCTATCCGCCTACCTCTAAGCCACCTCAACTTCCAATGTTCACAACTATTGTTTTTGATAAGTATGTTGGCATTCCATTTGATGCAAGCAATCCAAACATTGTCCCTATCACCCTAGTGATAAGAGGAAATCGAAAACAAATTCCTTTAAAGATGGCATGGGCTCTTACAATCCAAAATTCATAGGGATTGACTTTAGAACGAGCATCAGTTGATATCGGGAATAAAGAGCAACAAGGCCTTATCTTCACAGCCATATCAAGAGTGAAATCAATAGATGGTTTACGCATTGCACTGCCTTTTTCTTGCCAACATTATGCCAAGATGAAAGATAGCGCATATGTTGCAATTATAAAGAAGGAAGAGAAGCGATTGAAGTCCATATCACTATGAAATACAACTAATAACATTGTGACCTTCTTTATAGTTTTGAAATTCAATTTTGTAGTGGATTATTTGATGTAGACAAAACAAAAAATATATGTTAAGACTCAATGTTTTTTTTGTGGTTGTAATATTGGTTAAATTCATGTATTAATATCAATGTATTTATGGCTTAAATTCTATTTATTGTCTCACCATGAAAATAAATAATAATCCCTTGGGTTTATTATTACTTTGGGTTTATTTTATCAATCCCTTGGGTTTATTATTCCCGTGGGTTTATAATATCAATCACTTGGGTTTATTATTCCTGAGTCAAACATGGTTTATTATGATGTCGAGCATGGTCCAACATGGAATTGTCATAAGGATTGTCTCAATATGAAAATCAATGATGGTCCATCATGTTTATTTCATTTTTTATAATATTTGTCTTAGGGTTTATATACGTTGGGTTTATAATATTGGTCCCTTGGGTTTAATATTATTCCCTTCAGTTCATAACCCCTTGGGGTTTTAGTAGTAATCCCTTCGTTTTATTATTCCTTTCAGTTTCTCATATTAATCCCTTGGGTTTATTATTCCCTTAGGTTTATAATATCGATCATGGTAAACCATTGTCAATCATAGCCAACCATGGTCAACCATGCTTGAATGTCACATTGTCACAAGGATTTTCTAACCATGAAGATAAATGATATTTATTTTACTATTTGTAATATTTATATTTGGGTTTACGAATGTTGGGTTTATAATATTAGTCCCTTGGGATTAATATTGTTCCGTTGGGTTCATAATCCCTTGGGGTTTTAGTATTAATCCCTTGGGTTTATTATTCATTTGGGTTTATAATATCAATGCCTTGGGTTTATTATTACCTCATGTTCATAATATCAATCATGGTCAACCATGGTTGAATGTCACATTGTCACAAGGATTGTCTCACCATGAATAACTCATATTTATTTTAGTCTTTGTAATATTTATATTTGGGATTACAAATGTTGGGTTTATAATATTGATCATGGTAAACGATTGCCAATCATAGCCAACCATGGTCAACCATGCTTGAATGTCACATTGTCACAAGGATTTTCTAACCATGAAGATAAATGATGTTTATTTTACTTTTTGTAATATCTATATTTAGGTTTACAAATGTTGGGTTTATAATATTAGTCCCTTGGGTTTACTATTATTCCCTTGGGTTCATAATCCCTTGGGGTTTTAGTATTATTCCCTTGGGTTTATAATATTAGTCCCTTGGGTTTATCAATATTGGGTTTATAATATTAGTCGCATGGGTTTATTATTCTCGAGTCAAACATGGTTTATTATAATGTCGACAATGGTCCAACATGAAATTGCGATAGGAATTGTCTCAATATGTAAATAAATGATGGTCAATCATGTTTATTTTAATGTTTATAATATTTTTCATAGGGTTTATATGCGTTGGGTTTATAATATTAATCCCTTGGATTTAATATTATTCCCTTGGGGTCTTAGTATTAATCCCTTCGTTTTATTATTCCTTTGGGTTTCTCATATTAATCCCTTGGGATTATTATTCTCTTAGGTTTATAATATCGATCATGGTAAACCATTGTCAATCATAGCTAACCATGCTTGAATGTCACATTGTTACAAGGATTGTGTCACGATGAAAATAAATAATAATCCCTTGGGTTTATTGTTCCTTTGGGTTTATTATATCAATGCCTTGGGTTTATTATTCGCTTGAGTTTATATTATTAGTCCCTTTTGTTTGATAGTATTCCCTTTGGTTCATAATCCCTTGGGGTTTTAGTATTAATCTCTTGGGTTTATAATATCAATTTCTTGGGTTTATTATTCATGAGTCAAACATGGTTTATTATGATGTCAACCATGGTCCAACATGGAATTGTCATAAGGATTTTCTCAATATGAATAATTCCTTGGATTCATAATCCCTTGAGGTTTTAGTGTTAATCCCTTGGGTTTATTATTCCTTTGGGTTTATTATATCAATCCCTTGGGTTCATTATTCCCTTGGGTTTATATTATTAGTCCCTTTTGTTTAATAATATTGCCTTAGGTTCATAATCCCTTGGGGTTTTAGTATTAATCCCTTGGGTTTATAATATCAATCGCTTGGGTTTATTATTCTCGAGTCAAACATGGTTTATTATAATGTCAACCATGGCCCAACATGGAATTGTGATAGGAATTGTCTCAATATGTAAATCAATGATGGTCGATCATGTTTATTTTAATGTTTATAATATTAGTCCCTTGGATTTAATATTATTCCCTTGGGTTCATAATCCCTTGGGGTCTTAGTATTAATCCCTTCATTTTATTATTCCTTTGGGTTTTTCATATTAATCACTTGGGTTTATTATTCCATTTGGCTTATAATATCGATCATGGTAAACCATTGTCAATCATAGCAAACCATGCTTGAATGTCACATTGTGACAAGGATTGTCTCACCATGAAAATAAATAATAATCCCTTGGGTTTATTATTCCTCTGGGTTTATTATATCAATCCCTTGGGGATTATTATTCCCTTGGGTTTATATTATTAGTCCCTTTTGTTTAATAGTATTCACTTCGGTTCATAATCCCTTGGGGTTTTAGTATTAATCCCTTGGATTTATAATATCAATCGCTTGGGTTTATTATTCCTGAGTCAAAAATGGTTTATTATGATGTTGACCATGGTCCAACATGGAATTGTCATAAGGATTGTCTCAATATGAAAATAAAATGATGGTCCATATTGTTTATTTCAATGTTTATAATATTTGTCTTAGGGTTGATTTACGTTGGCTTTATAATATTGGCCCCTTTGGTTTAATATTTCTTTCAAAAAAAAAATGTTTAAATAAATATCTTTCTGGTTGTAGGGAAATTGTGCTTAAGACATTAATAAATATTATTTATTGTCGCTTATTTTTCACTTAAATATATGTTGTGTCTTTAAATGGACTTGGAAACTTGGTCTTTAACGCTTAGTACATGTATGACCAGAACATCTCAGACCATTGCAATCGCAATCGCAATTAGCCCTTTATGCACCCTTAATAATATAAACTCAAAACGGGAACTATAAACTCAAAATGGGAACTCTGGCCAAAAAACCCCAAAAAAACATCAAAAACAGTGCTAAAAACGAAAAGTGTGTATACTGGAACGATGTTTTTTTTTTAGGTGTCAATTTTGAACGTGTTTTAAAAATGGCAGTGACTACAAAATTTACTACGAAATTTTCGTGCAAAATATTGCTTCAAAACGAAAGTGTTGATACTGGAATAATGATTTTTTTTTAGGGTCAATTTTCAAACTTTTTAAAAAATGCTAATAAAACCAATTTTTTATGTCTCAAACAAAGTTAAATTTTAAGGAAAAAACACATTAATGTTTCTGTTAGAATATCATTTTTCTTTCCTAAGTATAAATTTAACATGTTTTCAACCACAACATGCTAGATACAAAAGAAATTGAAATTTTTTCAACTATAAAACTAAAAAAACATGACATTATGAACAAATTATATCACTGAATGAATTCAAAAGTCTTTATTTGTATACTGAATAAAACAGACATTATATCTCTAATTTGATATTGCATTGTAGATATTTAAACAATAAAATTTATCATACTTAAGACATAATCCAACAACATAAAAATGCTTCATAACTTCTCATTTAACAAAATATGGAAAACATTAATTTTATTTGAAGATACGATGCACACATCAGTTATATAAGCTGTCTTAAACAATTATTCAAACTCAATCACCCAATAACCATGGGTAGGTTGTCGTCGTGCCCCCTTCCCCCAACCCATCACCGATCTTTCCCATTCACCCATGCCCTCTTCCCCCTTCTGCCCTACCCATGCGCCAGCCCTTGCTACCCCCAACTCACCCACCCATGCACCATTTCCCCAACTCTTCCTTCCCTACCCCACAACTCTCCTCCCCATAAGCCCACCCCCAACTCCCATTCCCCTCCAATCTCAACTCCTCCCCCCCTTCCTTAACGCCAGCCCCATGGGCTTCGCGCCCTACCCCCATCCACCCTACCCCCTACCTTCCCCCACCTCCCACCCTTACCTTACCCCCCACCCCCCACCACCCCCCTACCCTTACCCTACCCCCCCCCCCAACCCCCTACCCTACCCCCCGCGCCGCCCCCCCCCCCCCCCCCCCCTACCCCCCCAACCCCCTACCCTACCCCCCTCCCCCCCCACCCCCCTGCACCACCCTTACCCATGTTTGACATCATATTCTAGTGTAAAAATGTTGTTTCTACATTGATACATATCTTAATCTCAAGTCTTTTACAAGTAGTTAAAGTGTCAAAAGGAACATACAAGGGAGGTTGTGGGCTATTAGCTATAGAGCAATGAATACTACCATAGAGGGACACAACAATCACAAAAGGAGTCATTTGTGAGGAGATAATTGAGACTTAAATAATATGGATAAGTAGGTGGCAATCTAAAACAACTTAGCATATCTTCCTTATTGTGTAGAAATCAATTTTAGTAATGTGATTGCGTGCATAAAATGAGTAAATATTTCCTTCAAACTTAAATCATTTAAACATCAAGCTTTGCATAGATGGTTTGTTTATTGAGTTATCAACATGAATAGTGCATGGTTTATTACCTTTTGCAAAGATTGGCCTTTGAAGAAATTTTGTATGAAATGTTTTGACAACATTTATCCTTCTATTAAAAATGTAAATATTAGAAGATATACTTCCATTATTTTGGAGTTCCACCTAGGTTTCCATTGTGTCTTTTCTAAGCCATTTTTCCTTCAGTGTAGGCATGTGTACAAATTTATTTATTTATTTATTAGAAAAAGTCAGAACAACAATTAGAAGCCCCGCTTCACTCTAATAGTGATAATCGTAATAATTAGAAAATATGATGGTATTCAACCTTGATTGAGGAATCCCCATGTATGGTCCATGTATTAGATATAGAATATGGATATGCAAGCATTGAGAAACATTTCTTGGAATTTGAATTGCTCAACTTTTCATTCCTTTTGAGCATGACCTTTTTTTTTAAATTTTTTCAAATGCACTCAGGAATGCTAAAGTAACAGTGTTTTCTCAAATTTCAAATATAAAATGTTATCCTTTGCTAGACATTCATATGCATACATCAAATTCACATACTAACAAATAAATGCATTTTTTCCAACACATAAATGTAAAGACCTTATTTTTAAACATGTGTTTTATTTAATATTATCCTCACATTGATGAGTAGGGAGCCATGTAACATTAATTCCAATGTGATTATTCAGCAAGAGTAAACACATCATTTGCTTTATAAATCGTTATTAAAAGAAAAATGGCATAATGTCACTACTTTTGGGATTGTGTTAATCAATGAGACACAACTCTATAGTATTGTTTTAAGGTTTCAGATAGAGTATATAAATAATTGCTTCTCCAATCCACTAATAAGTATGCCTTTCTTATTTATGTAATGCTATGATTTTCATATATGAATGTTCAACTATGTTCCTCTTCGTGCCATGTTGCTTTTAGAAACCACCTCTCATGGCATGGTATAAACCAAGAGATTTCATACTCATGAGCTCATGCCACAAATGGCTCATTCTATTTGAGAGAGCAGATTAACCATGTTATCATATCACTGTTAGACATACAAATTGGAAAACAACTCAACTGTGTATTAAGAATGATGTACATAGTGTACATATTAATATAGTAGGTAAACCATTTCTTAAGTTTCTTGGACTCCAATAACTACTCACCATAACACACTAACCCAAACTTAATCATAAAGACATCTATCATTGTTGAGAAAGATTAATGTCAATCTATCTTATTTAGTTTTTAGTATAATTACACAATATGCATATCATCAAAAATATATATATGTATATTCTGAGATAGATTTGATCATTTTCACTCATTTTTCTCATATCTTTAAAAACATAAATAATATTATTCAAAAGTATATTTCAAAAGTTACATGAAGAATAAGTTGACCAAAAATAAAGTAACAATTTTCAATGATGAAAAATGCATATTGAATTCAATACATATACATTTATTTGAATACATATTTCAATTTTTAAATGTTTTGATTTCAATGTATATATCAATTTTTCATGCATTAATTCCATTGTATATCAATTTCTATTCATATATTATTCAATGTAAAATTTATTTCTATTTCTATTTTTAGTCAACTTTTAACACATTGATTTTAGTGTGCCTTAAAAAATAAATGATAGAAAATATACATTCAAATAATTGTTTTGATTTTAGTGTACATTCCAATTTCTATGTTAATTTGTGTTTTAATTTTTATATCAATTTTTTTCTTATATGTGTGTGTAGTCTAACTTATAGACAAAATATACATTTTACTGGAATTGAGTAAAATGATTTTTTTTTAAATGTGATTTTTTATTGTTTAGAATACCTTTTTAATAACCCTAAAACACTCCAATTCTGAAAATTAAATAAATTAAACTCAGTTTCATATATATATAACCCTAAAACACTCCAATTCTGAAAATTAAATAAATTAATCTCAAATTTTTAAAATTATATATATAATCACATTATTTATTTTTCATTACAATTATATCATTTATAAATCACAGTATTTATTTCACATGGCAATTATATCATTTTTATTAATGATTCTAAAACACTCCAATTTTGAAAATCAAATAAATTAACTCAAAATTTTAAAATCATATAATTATATATATAATCACATTATTTATTTCACATTGCAATTATATCATTTTTATACCATATATCTTTTATCAATAAATAAATTCCTTTGGGACACCTAATGATTGATTTTTTATTCACTTTGAATTACCATAAAAATGTGAATCAACGTTTTCAATTACATGAATGAAATCTTTTCTTTATATTTTCACATTTAATTAGTGTATTATTTAAAGTTTAAATTCATGTTAAATGAAACATTCAATTCAAATTGGAAGAGTTCATGACCAATCGAAAAGAAATAAAGAAAATGAAACACGATTGTGGCCAGTTAACAATGAGACTGGCTGGTTTTACTTCTTAAATGAATATGGATTGTTTGATGTAATATATGTCCTTCAACTCTCGTCCCTTTCTTTGCATTCCCATGGCATGGGATTATTCCTTCCCATGTTAAAAAAGAATACGAGACTAATAATACAATCTTATTAGCATTTTTAGCATGTAAAACATTGCATTATCACACAGGAACTATCACTGAGTTTTTGCGGGTATTATTTTGTGACAATGCTAAAGAAATCTATAAATTTAAGTAACATTAAAGGAACGATGGCATGGAATGACTAATAAATGTTATTAGGCTCGATGTTAATGCGGATGAATTTAATTTGAAAGTAGAATATTTAAGTTGAAATTTGTAAATGTTAGTTTTTTTTAAGTAAAATATAATTCATAGGATTAAATCTATTTTAAATTTATAAAGTTTTTTTCGTTAAGATCAATACAATTATTAAGATAAAATAAATTTTAGTTTAGTTATATGATTTACTAGTAAATAAGATATTTTAGGTTAGAACTCTGTTCAAACCTTACTGCAACTCGATATCTTTTGCTCACTTCTTGAAATTTTATATAAAACTGTATCACTCGATATCTTTTGCTCACTTCTTGAAATTTTATATAAAACTGTATGACTTCTGGCGGGTCGATTCTGGGAATCGACCCGCCGGTCCGGTTGGGCAGGGCGGGCGGTCGATTCCGGGAATCGACCGGTCGGGTGGCGCTGCTCAGTTGAGCATCTTTGAGGGGAAGGACGGGGCGGTCGATTCCGAGAATCGACCGGTCTGGTGGTGCTGCTCCGTTGAGCATCTTTGAGGTCGATGCATGCAGCATTTCATCTCACTCTTCTTCGCCCTGTTCCAACAATTGGTGACATCAATCCGAATTTGAAAGTCTAAACCAACAGCACCTGAGTAAACTTAATTGGGTTCGCAAAAACTACATGATTTACGACTACTGTAACGACAAGTCTGGAAGGTTTTCTGCAACTCCACCTGAATGTGCATCGAATCCTTAATCACAATATTTGGTTACATATTGTAAGATAACTCCGGATTGATTGGAAATGACGTACCATCTCAACTCGCGGAATTATAAATTAGCCAATCGACTAAAGTGATCTACTTTTGTCACATTGTTTTTCATTTTAAATTGCAATATTGTCTGCGTCTACATGTATACGAAGCTTCAGCATTCATTGGAATAAAAGATGGCTTCATGTTTCGTGTAAATCTCTCAGTTATGAACGCCATACGGGAGTCCACAACGAAGATGTACGCAACTCTGAGAATCGACTTTATTAAAGCAGAGGAATCGACCCGGTCATACAGTTTTATTAAAACTGTCTCCATGGCACATCAAATACACGGTCTTCCGGCAGGGGCGACAACAAAGATCAAGCTTCTTCCCATGGTGTTGAGGGATTACTCCACTTATTTTTATTTTGTTTTGGTCCAATATGTGGGGAAGCTCGATCGACTATTTTTCTGGTTTTGACATGTTTAATCGATGAATGGTTTTACACTGATGAAGATGTCTATCTGTTTCTTTTTGGTCTCAACATAGTTTCCTGGTTGATTAGGTGGATTATCTAAGACACAGTGAAGATTAGGCTTTAGGAATCACACTTTTATTTGTGATGATGGAACTTGGTTTCCAGTCATATAATATCATGGGGATAAAAGCTAGATCTGTGTATATATGCTTATCAAAACTGATATGTAAACATGTCTTCTTAATGATTATATGTTTGATTTTTCTTTCTTGAAAATAGAAAGTCCTTGGCCAGCTTGTAACAGTGTCAACCACCTAGAAAGACTTTTGTGGGTCGTTACAAGAGAAATTGAGCTAAGTAAAGCTAACCATGCTTTATCCAGAAATAGATGGTTTCTTCAAACGATTTTCTGAGAAACGTTGTTGGGGTTCGTTTGTAATGTGGGTCTCCTCTCGATTGCACGTTGAGTTGAATCATTAAAAATCGAGGTTGGTTTGGTGGATAGTTTTTGGTTTCATGGTTTATAGTTAGAAGTAGAATCTTAGCAGAAGTCCAATTTTGGCAGAGTCTTATTTTGAAAGATGTCTGGTTACAACAGTGAAACGAAGGGTCACATATAGCCATCGAAGTCTAGTGGTAGTATTTAACATGTTTGACGATTAGCTATATATAGCGATAACTTATGGTTAAACGTCTGAAAAATTAGCGATAACTTATGTTTGACGATTAGCTATATATAGCGATAACTTATGGTTAAACGTCGATCGCCCCTGCCGGAAGACCGTGTATTTGATGTGCCATGGAGACAGTTTTAAGAGGAATCGACTTTATCAACTCTGAGAATGTATCATACAGTTTTATGACTTCTGGCGGGTCGATTCCGGGAATCGACCCGCCGCCGGTCGGGCGCGGCGGGAAGGTCGATTCCGGGAATCGACCGGTTGGGTGGCGCTGCTCCGTTGAGCATCTTTGAGGTCGATGCATGCAGCGTGTCATCTCACTCTTCTTCGCCCTGTTCCAACAATTGGTGGCATCAATCCGAATTTGAAAGTCTAAACCAACAGCAGCTGAGTAAACTTAATTGGATTCGCAAAAACCAGAAAAATAGTCGATCGAGCTTCCCCACATATTGGACCAAAACAAAATAAAAGTAAGTGGAGTAATCCCTCAACACCATGGGAAGAAGCTTGATCTTTGTTGTCGCCCCTGCCGGAAGACCGTGTATTTGATGTGCCATGGAGACAGTTTTAATAAAACTGTATGACCAGATCGATTCCTCTGCTTTAATAAAGTCAATTCTCAGAGTTGCGTACATCTTCGTTGTGGACTCCCGTATGGCGTTCATAACTGAGAGATTTACACGAAACATGAAGCCATCTTTTATTCCAATGAATGCTGAAGCTTCGTATACATGTAGACACAGACAATATTGCAATTTAAAATGAAAAACAGTGTGACAAAAGTAGATCACTTTAGTCGATTGGATAATTTATAATTCCGTGAGTTGAGATGGTACATCATTTCCAATCAATCCAGAGTTGCAGTTATCTTACAATATGTAACCAAATATTGTGATTAAGGATTCAATGCACATTCAGGTGGAGTTGCAGAAAACCTTCCAGACTTGTCGTGACATTAGTCGTAAATCATGTAGTTTTTGCAAACCCAATTAAGTTTACTCAGGTGCTGTTGGTTTAGACTTTCAAATTCGGATTGATGCCACCAATTGTTGGAACAGGGCGAAGAAGAGTGAGATGACATGCTGCATGCATCGACCTCAAAGATGCTCAACGGAGCAGCGCCACTAGACCGGTCGATTCCCGGAATCGACCGCCCTACCCCTCCCCTCAAAGATGCTCAACGGAGCAGCGCCACCCGACCGGTCGATTGCCGGAATCGACCGCCCCACCCCGCCCTGCCCCGCCGGCAGGTCGATTCCCAGAATCGACCAGCCAGAAGTCATACAGTTTTATATAAAATTTCAAGAAGTGAGCAAAATATATCGAGTGATACAGTTTTATATAACATTTCAAGAAGTGAGCAAAAGATATCCAGTTGCAGTAAGGTTTGAACAGAGTTCTAACCTAAAATATCTTATTTACTAGTAAATCATATAACTAAACTAAAATTTATTTTATCTTAATAATTGTATTGATCTTAACGAAAAAAACTTTATAAATTTAAAATAGATTTAATCCTATGAATTATATTTTACTTAAAAAAACCTAACATTTACAAAATTCAACTTAAATATTCTACTTTCAAATTAAATACATCCGCATTAACATCGAGCCTAATAACATTTATTAGTCATTCCATGCCAGCGTTCCTTTAATGTTACTTAAATTTATAGATTTCTTTAGCATTGTCACAAAATAATACCCGCAAAAACTGAGTGATAGTTCCTGTGTGATAATGCAATGTTTTACATGCTAAAAACGCTAATAAGATTGTATTATTAGTCTCGTATTCTTTTTTAACATGGGAAGGAATAATCCCATGCCATGGGAATGCAAAAGAAAGGGATGAGAGTTGAAGGACATATATTACATCAAACAATCCATATTCATTTAAGAAGTAAAACCATCTAGTCTCATTGTTAACTGGCCACAATCGTGCTTCATTTTCTTTATTTATTTTCGATTGGGCATGAACTCTTCCAATTTGAATTGAATATTTCATTTAACATGAATTTAAAATTTAAATAATACACTAATTAAATGTGAAAATATAAAGAAAAAATTTCATTCATGTAATTGAAAACGCTGATTCACATTTTTATGGTAATTCAAAGTGAATAAAAAATCAATCATTAGGTGTCCCAAAGGAATTTATTTATTGATAAAAGATATATGGTATAAAAATGATGTAATTCCAATGTGAAATAAATAATGTGATTATATATATAATTATATGATTTTAAAATTTTGAGTTTAATTTATTTGATTTTCAAAATTGGAGTGTTTTAGAGTCATTAATAAAAATGATATAATTGCCATGTGAAATAAATATTGTGATTTATAAATGATATAATTGTAATGCGAAATAAATAATGTGATTATATATATAATTTTAAAAATTTGAGATTAATTTATTTAATTTTCAGAATTCGAGTGTTTTAGGGTTATATATATATGAAACTAAGTTTAATTTATTTAATTTTCAGAATTGGAGTGTTTTAGGGTTATTAAAAAGGTATTCTAAACAATAAAAAATCACATTTAAAAAAAAATCATTTTACTCAATTCCAGTAAAAAGTCTATTTTGTCTATAAGTTAGACTACACACACATATAAGAAAACAATTGATATAAAAATTAAAACACAAATTAACATAGAAATTGGAATGTACACTAAAATCAAAACAATTATTTGAATGTATATTTTCTATCATTTATTTTTTAAGGCACACTAAAATCAATGTGTTAAAAGTTGACTAAATATAGAAATAGAAATAAATTTTACATTGAATAATATGTGAATAAAAATTGATATACACTGGAATTAATGCATGAAAAATTGATATATACATTGAAATCAAAACATTTAAAAATTGAAATATGTATTCAAATAAATGTATATGTATTGAATTCAATATGCATTTTTCATCATTGAAAATTGTTACTTTATTTTTGGTCAACTTATTCCTCATGTAACTTTTGAAATATACTTTTGAATAATATTATTTATGTTTTTAAAGATATGAGAAAAATGAGTGAAAATGATCAAATCTATCTGAGAATATACATATATATATTTTTGATGATATGCATATTGTGTAATTATACTAAAAACTAAATAAGATAGATTGACATTAATCTTTCTCAACAATGATAGATGTCTTCATGATTAAGTTTGGGTTAGTGTGTTATGGTGAGTAGTTATTGGAGTCCAAGAAACTTAAGAAATGGTTTACCTACTATATTAACATGTACACTATGTACATCATTCTTAATACACAGTTGAGTTGTTTTCCAATTTGTATGTCTAACAGTGATATGATAACATGGTTAATCTGCTCTCTCAAATAAAATGAGCCATTTGTGGCATGAGCTCATGAGTATGAAATCTCTTGGTTTATACCATGCCATGAGAGGTGGTTTCTAAAAGCAACATGGCATGGAGAGGAAAATAGTTGAACATTCATATATGAAAATCATAGCATTACATAAATAAGAAAGGCATACTTATTAGTGGATTGGAGAAGCAATTATTTATATACTCTATCTGAAACCTTGAAACAATACTATAGAGTTGTGTCTCATCGATTAACACAATCCCAAAAGTAGTGACATTATGCCACTTTTCTTTTAATAACGATTTATAAAGCAAATGATGTGTTTACTCTTGTTGAATAATCACATCGGAATTAATGTTACATGGCTCCCTACTCATCAATGTGAGGATAATATTAAATAAAGCACATGTTTAAAAATAAGGTCTTTACATTTATGTGTTGGAAAAAATGCATTTATTTGTTAGTATGTGAATTTGATGTATGCATATGAATGTCTAGCAAAGGATAACATTTTATATTTGAAATTTGAGAAAACACTGTTACTTTAGCATTCCTGAGTGCATTTGAAAAAATAAAAAATAAAAAGGTCATGCTCAAAAGGAATGAAAAGTTGAGCAATTCAAATTCCAAGAAATGTTTCTCAATGCTTGCATATCCATATTCTATATCTAATACATGGACCATACATGGGGATTCCTCAATCAAGGTTGAATACCATCATATTTTCTAATTATTACGATTATCACTGTTAGAGTGAAGCGGGGCTTCTAATTGTTGTTCTGACTTTTTCTAATAAATAAATAAATAAATTTGTACACATGCTTACACTGAAGGAAAAATGGCTTAGAAAAGACACAATGGAAACCTAGGTGGAACTCCAAAATAATGGAAGTATATCTTCTAATATTTACATTTTTAATAGAAGGATAAATGTTGTCAAAACATTTCATACAAAATTTCTTCAAAGGCCAATCTTTGAAAAAGGTAATAAACCATGCACTATTCATGTTGATAACTCAATAAACAAACCATCTATGCAAAGCTTGATGTTTAAACGATTTAAGTTTGAAGGAAATATTTACTCATTTTATGCACGCAATCACATTACTAAAATTGATTTCTACACAATAAGGAAGATATGTTAAGTTGTTTTAGATTGCCACCTACTTATCCATATTTATTTAAGTCTCAATTATCTCCTCACAAATGACTCCTTTTGTGATTGTTGTGTCCCTCTATGGTAGTATTCATTGCTCTATAGCTAATAGCCCACAACCTCCCTTGCATGTGCCTTTTGACACTTTAACTACTTGTAAAAGACTTGAGATTAAGCTATGTATCAATGTAGAAACAACATTTTTACACTAGAATATGATGTCAAACATGTGTGTTCTTATCACAAGGGAAGACCTAAAGATTAAGTTGAAATTCAATCATAAACAAAATATCATTACTTAAATATCAACAACAAATCACTCACTATCCATGCATTGAAAAAACCAAACACCTTTTCTATTGTTATTCAAACAAGTTTACTCCCTCAGGGAGGGGTTGGGGGGTGTAGGGGGTTTGGGGGGGGGTTTGGGGGGATGGAGGGGGGCGGGAGTGTGGGGGGACGGTAGGGGGTAGGGTGAGGGAAGGGGAGGGGGGGAAGCCTAGGAAGCTTCGTTCAAACAGAAAATTCAGCTGAAAACAAACATCTAGCGTGGCATGCAAAAGATGGACCACGAAGAAATACAGAGTTGGCGAGCAAAACAAAGAGAAAACACAGATTTGATGGATGCAAGGAGTACAATAACTTGGTAATCATATCGAGGGATTTGTCATCATCATCATTTTCGGAGATTGGATTAGGCGTGTTACTTTAATTATTAATGTGTAGTGAATCCAGACAAGAGATCTCTCGTGAGAGGAATAAGTTAATGGGGCCGGGGCTTCAATGTAGTCGTCAGGGGGTTGTGGGGGGCGCATGGGTAGGGGCTCGCCCATACTTGCCTAATTGTGCACTTAGTCTCATTATCCCTCACCTGACCTCCCGCTCGCCCATCGACCCGCCTGCCTGTTAGAGGTGGCTGGGCAATTCTGATTATACAAATAAAAACTTTATGGTATATTTTTGTTGTTAATTTAAGTTAATATGTTTTTTTATTTACTAATTTATGTGTTTTTTTTAGGAAAATGGCATCAAGGAAAATTTCTGTGAATCTTTCTAAACCAAAGAGTCTTAAAGGTGTATCTTCAAAAAACATTGGTGAACGAACTCCACCTGAGCTCATGCCTACAAATATTTCAAGTGCTTTAAGTGATAAGAAGCTAATCTCAGATTGGAAAAGTTCAAAAGAGGTGAAATTTCCATCAAGAGTCTGGTATGTGAAAGAAAGAGAGAGCACAACTGTGACTTTCGCATTGATTTTTAAGTTAATTATTATTTTTTGAAAAAAAAAGTTGTTATTATTATTTTTTTGAAATGAAATTCATAAAAAAAACTATTATTTGACCATTTTTAGTTAATATTTTTGTATAAAAATTGTGATTTTGACATGTTAATTCTAGCAAAAAAATATCAAAACGTTTAATGTTTTTGTTATATTTATGTTAAAAATGGTTATTTTTATGTCCATTGTTAAAAAATGTTGTTTTTTAGAAACAATTATTTCATGTGGATTGAAAAATTAATTAAGGATGTATAAATATGTAGATTATCTAAAATTCAAACTATCGACTTTCTAATTTAAAAACGCAAAACAATAAAAACCTCCCTAAAAAAAAAAAAAATTAAGATAGAGAACAAGAAAATATGAATAAAATGACGACTTCAAAAACTATCAAATTTAGAAAATAATTTTTTAAATTTCACACACTAGAAAATTAAAAGTCAAAAAATAGGTCTTTTAAAAAAAGGGTGTGATGCAGAATACTCACTTTTTAAAATCAGCATGAAAATCACTACCATTCTAAAACTTGATTTCATCCTTGAACATGAAAAAAAATTAAAGTTCCAAAAACCATGTTCTAAAAAAAACATGTGTATTATGCATCACCACTTTTGAAAATCGGGTCATTTTTTTGCTATCTCTACGAAACGGGTAACAGTATCAGTTCCCGTTTCAAAGTTTACATTGTTTATTGGATTTATATATAAATCCTTTGTATCTGCGCTTTTGAAAATATAACATAAAATGTGCTTTTCCCACTTTTAATACTATTAGCACAACTGTCGAGGCATACCCCTCATCACAATCGACAATTGGCGTTTCCCCATATATATATACATTATATCATTGATATGACGGACCCGCCATAGTCATGAAACGTCATATATAGGTTTTTAGGTCCGGCTTACCCATATCGCAATTGGAAATCATTTCTATTATAATCTCTTTATAATTGAAATATATAAAATGCACAATCATAAAAGAGCTTTTCGACATGCCAGGCCTAACGAGACTTACAACCATAATGAATATACCTTTCGGGTCGGGTCTGCAATTGCAAATCGCAATCACTGGCCATTGAATGCACAAAATACGTATTCAACGTTTTACAGAGCCGTTGAGCTATTAAAACATAACGTAAATATGTCTCGGGTCCAGCTTATCCATCTCGCAATCGGAAATCATTGAGTGCACCAACATACGTATTCAGCGCCTTACAGACCCACCCAGCTTTTAAACATAATGTAAATATGTTTCGGGTCTGCCACCATTAATCGCAATCAGAAATCTTTATATATGTACATACATATAACTGCGGACCCGCCGGGACTTTACAACAAAATATAAATGTGTTTCGGGTCCGCACTGCTCATCGCAATTGGGAATCGGTGATTCCTGTGGTAATAACCTACCCGCTGCACTTTTGCGATTGTGATTTATTTGCATTAGTAATATATATATATATATATATATAGATATATATATATATATATATATATATATATATATATATATATATATGAGGGGACCACTCCATATAACTTCTTATATTATGAGTTGATTTAATTCTTGCCTATATCGGGACCGATTTTTTTACACCTCTTTCTTTTGCCATTTCAATGTATAATAAACAAAATACGTCATTTCCCTTAGATTCTATAGATGTAAATAAAATAAGAGAGCTTCATTAAGGATGAACCCCTGCAATGATTTTTATACCTCCGCTAGTGATATAATTGATAAATAAACTTAAAACACAATATAAGATACAACAATTCCTTTGGGTTTCTCATATTAATACATGGGTTTATTATTCCCTTAGGTTTATAATATTGATCATGGTAAACCATTGTCAATCATAGCCAACCATGCTTGAATGTCACATTGTGACAAGGATTGTCTCACCATGAAAATAAATAATAATCCCTTGGGTTTATTGTTCCTTTGGGTTTATTATATCAATACCTTGGGTTTATTATTCCCTTGGGTTTATATTATTAGTCCCTTTTGTTTAGTAGTATTCCCTTTGGTTCATGATACCTTGGGGTTTTAATATTAATCCCTTGGGTTTATTATTATTATTATAATATAATATTATTATAATATTATAATCAAATATTATTAATATCTATATAAATATTAACAACCGGATTATTTCTATATATTATTATATTAATATTATAATAATAATATAAACTCCTAATAATATTTGAAAAACATAAATGTATATCAACAATAGCAAATTTTGAAAGACATGTTAATTCACATAAGGAAATAAGACAAAAACATCCACTCTTGATAAAAAAAAATATTTAGAAGTACAAAAAATATAAACTCCTAATAATATTTGAAAAACATACATATATATCAACAATAGCAAATTTTGAAAGACATGTTAATTCACATAAGGAAATAAGACAAAAACATCCACTCTTGATAAAAAAGAATATTTAGAAGTACAGAAGTGCAACTTCCCAAGTCAAGTTTTATGTAAATTGAGGACCCTTTCTAAATACATGAAAGGGTCTTTAAATAATAAAAATAAAAACTAACTATCAATAAAAATCGCTATGTGTTGTTAAAACTGTAAACATGAAAATCTGAGATTTGCTATATAAAAATAGCAGTGTGATAGCGATTGGACTAATTCATTGAATCTGTTTCCTTTCTTGTGCTTACAGTTGACAAATTGCGAGCATTGGCTGGACTTCCGGAGGATGGCTCATCCTGGAATGTAGCTGCGCTATGTAGTTGGCATCAGAGAGTTTGAGAATCATTCAGTTGACTGCATCGGAAAGGCATTTCATGGTCATTTGTTGGCTATGTGGCTTGACTAGAAAAAGCCAGAATGCATCCGATGTCAAATTTTGCAGTTCTCCAATTTGTTTCTCTCTGTTTGCCAGATCGTGTCTCCATTGATGTTCTAGTGCTTTTTCTTTCGAGAGTTTTCCTACAGAGCAATTGGAGACCAAATTAGCCATATATAAACTGTCATTTACTAATTCGATTACTCCGTTCATTACAGCTCTGGCTCTATAAGTCACTCTCTCGAATTTCATTATCTGTGATTCCCACTCTGAAAATAAGATTTCCTTGTGTGATTGTTGTATTTTAGGAAAATCGGTAGCCTTGCCTTCTTCTGAATGTTGCCAAGAGAGAAAATTTGATATCTTTTCATCTACTTTTTCCAACTCCAGTCTGGTGTCAACTGCCTTATCAATCAGTGATGCAGAGATGTCGCACAAAGAGTCAGCCAAAGATATATTATGGCAAAGGATGTTTAACTGCTGGGATAAGGCTTTGGTTACTTCCAAGGCTTCTTTCTTGAATTCATTAACCTGTGGATAAACTTTATACTTTTCTATCTGTAATTACAATTTTGCAACTTGATCTTCCTTAGCCTTCTTTTCCTGTTCAATTGCCATCTAAAGCCTGCTCAGCTCTTGAGACATTTTCTGTTGTTTCTGGAGAGCCTACTGATCAATCTTCTATTTCTCTATATTCAAATGCTCTTTTAGTTTCTCATTTTGTTGTCTCTGCTCTGCTAGCTATTGTTCAAGCTTATTAATCCTTTGTTGTTCTTCTGCTGATTGCATTTCAAGTTGATTGATCCTCTGGTCCTCTTCTCTGATTAACTGACTGACTTCTAAGGCTTTGTCCATTGTTGCAGCTATGTAAGCCCCTACATACTGAGATAATTTTGTTAAATCCTCAGAAGGATTGACTTCTGAGTCTTTCCATACCATGCTCATTGATTCGGCAAGAGGAGTTGAAAGAGGTCCTTGAGCAATTTTCCTCTTTTTCCTCTTTCTCTTGACCACAACCCTATGTTTTGGACTATAGAATACATCTAGTGGTGGTATTTCTTGTATTTTCAAAACAATCTCCTCTATGGGATTTTCTGGAATTATTTTAATATCCTGCTAAATTTTGTGTGTGTCGATTGCCCCTTGAATTGGAACATCAGTAACCTCAGGTTTTGGTGATTTTGATGTAGTGAGTTCTTTGGAGTCATTTGGTTTTTTTATGATTAGATAAAACTGCTCCCATTCCTTGATTAAAGTAGGATCAATAGTAACATTAGTATCAAGAATCTCACTAATCCCTTCATTTGTCTAGTCCTTCTTAGGACTTTTCTCCTTTTCAGGAGTCTTCTCTGTAGTTTCTCCTTCACTGTGGCCCTCATGTTGCACCATAGGGGTGGTATTTAATAAGTCCAGAGGTAGAGTTTGCAACCTCTATGTTCTGGACTTTAGAAATCCCTCTAATCCCTCTGCTCCCAATCTGATTTTTGCAAGATGTTTTACTTGAGAAAATAACTCAGCTGAAGTGAACAAATCATCATAATCATCTTTCTCATGTTCAAACTTGGCAAGTTTGACATGAGAGGTAAAGTTGTAGGCAATTGCTTTTGGATCATACTGCCTCTTTGGAATGACTGCTAACTTTAACATTTTAATTTTCTCAGCTTCCTTCTTTGCATGTTTAAAGTCATGCAGTGTATAAGTACCACATCGGAGGGGGAATGTTGGCCACATTTTCTTTTTGGACTCCTTTAGGTTTCTGGACATCCCTGCTTCTGTTATCTAATAAGCTATTTCTCTGGCAAATAGTTTATCAAGAATGTATAAGGGGAGGACATGTGGATTTGTAGTGCTACCAAAAACTCTGATATAGGTGAACTTCTCTTCACTAAACCAACTACCAATTGATGTTAGATCGACACTGGCTTCATCAGACAACCGAGGAGCAGGTTTGTTGAATATAGCATAGTGAACGGGCAAGACAAAACCATGGCAGATTCTATAAAGATGGTTTTTATAATGGGCCTTCCATAAATACTTATGATAGAGATGAATGGGGGTTGAGTCTTGTGGAGTCCATTTCTATCCTAAAATGGGGTAATCAGAATTAAAACAGATGGTATCCATGATGTAGGCACTCATATAAAATGGGGGTATTACCCGGGTAGTCACAAACCTGTTTTTTCTGTAATCAAGGATTTGATTGGCCATTTTATCAGAAATAATGGTTGCCCAATCCATGATATAAGAGTTAACTGTCGCTTCCATTAAGGGCACCATTTCTATAGAAAACTTGGCTGAATCAGTGACTCCAAAGAGTCTACATATCATAGCACCAGCATAGCAGTAAGGAGATGCTAAGGAGTTTACGGAGTACATACCCAATGATTCGTGCTTGTGTTTGTTTGGGAAATGCCTCCACTGCCTGATAGGGTCTGACTCCAGGTCATTTTCCTTGGCGAAAGCTTCTACAAATGCCTTGCTGTAATGCTTCTGTGGTTGCGGCAAATGGTACATCTTTTTTATATCTTCTACCCTGAATGACCCAAACATCTTTCCATCAGCCGTAAAGAATGCTCTGTTAGTTATGTTGATACTTTCAATTACCCATCTGACCAAGTCATTGTAGGGTAATATTTTGGCGCAGGCGTCTATTCTGTGAAGAAAAGAGTTGGCCAAATCTTTAAGAGTATTCTCTGACTTGTCGCTTGAATTTGTTGTTCCCCTTTCTTCTCCAATCTCTGCTGGGTCCTCAGCTTCTAGTAAATTATATATGCTTTCCCATGGAGCCTTGCCCAGACCGAGGTAGGTAGTATCAGATATCAATACCGTCTTTTCTGGTTCATCCTTGATTATGGAGGGAACCTTCACTTTCTTTGATTTCTTTGACATTTCTGCTCGATTGAAGAATTCAGCCTTGCTCTGCAAAAAGAAACAGAAGACCATAACAGAGGAAAAAATAATTCAAAGCTAACACACTATTCGGTTTTTAATATGTTATGCCACCACGGATGAAAACCTAGAAGGATTCAACCATAATTGCTCAATTAATGATTTTTGTAACTGCCAAATCATGATACTTAAATGCCATAATGATATGTTGCATCACAAATCTTCAGAGGCACAAACGTTATGTTTTAGTTGTTTCCTTTTCATAACTCTGATTGCGATAAATAGTGAGCTGTCATAGGGAGGCAAGATAATCTTTAAGAAATCAATAAATTGTTTGTTTCTCATTTATAATTGATTTATGCTTTTAGACCTGTAAACATTCGTTTAATAATCATATTTCCCCTTTATTGAAAAGCACGCTTTCCAATAATAAAATCGCATCAACAAATTTCGAATGGGCATTTGATATGCGTCTTGGGACTTCACCGATGCACGATTGTGATCAGCTTATCGGATCTCAAATATTATACCCCTGCATTCATAAATCATCGGATCCGCCTTCCTTATCAATGTTGCGCTACTCCTCCTCCTCCTTCGAAGCCCGATCACTTATACGTATGAATATGAATAAAGATTGTCGATTGCATTTAATGCTAGCGACCCGAAACATATTTACGTTATTATACATATAATCATAATTATTATTATTATAATAATTATATTTATATATTATTATAATAATATAATATTATAATCAAATATTATTAATAACTATATAAATATTAACAACGAGATTATTTCTATATATTATTATATAAATATTATATAATATTATAATAATAATAATATAAGCTCCTAATAATATTGATGATGATGGTGGTGGTGGTTAACATTCGCTAAGACCAAACA
Source organism: Pinus tabuliformis (assembly GCA_031772625.1). Lineage (NCBI taxonomy): Eukaryota > Viridiplantae > Streptophyta > Pinopsida > Pinales > Pinaceae > Pinus > Pinus tabuliformis. The sequence continues at coordinate 599,086,939 of CM062814.1, read as the reverse complement.
TTGGTCTATCGGACCTAAAGAAACAAATTATTTATTTTGATTTAAGGTTTTATTCCTATGCTCAAAAAGCTTGGAGAGAAGCCTCTCGAGCTCACTATAATTTTCACATTGTAAAAGGCTAGGAAGGTCAGTATTGTAACAAAGATTATGAAATTTAGATCTAATGTGGTTTTACGTGGGGCACTCTTAGAGGAAGTGGTTTTCATCTTCGATGTTCCTATTCTCACATATATGGCAGATCCTTTCCATCCATGGTGTTTTACGAACTACCCAACAACCTGTTTCACTATGGAGCTCATGAGAATTCGTTCTAATCTTTGCTATATTAATTTTCTTCTTTGAGATAGTTAAAATAGAGAGGTACTTTTGATCTTCTAGGGTGGGGTTGATGACCTTCTTATAATAACTTAATTTTCTTTTAGCCGCTAAAACTTTCTCACACCACATTTTTTCTTTGAATTTATAAGTAACAATATCTTTAATATTATTAATGTTTTGCAATGCATCATTCTCGTTGATCTCCCAATAGTTTAACCAGGCCCTTGTGTCTTTATGCCACCCCTGATTAAGCCTTAGGTGGTTTTGGCTGGAATTTAAAGCTATCTTAAGAAGTCTATGATCGTCTATGTTATTGAGTTTGTGCTTGTACAACAAAAACCTAATCATAGCTAGGCTCTCAATAGGGGAAAGACCTGCTTCTATAAGGAGAATAGGATAGAGTGTATTACTTTTAATTTTCAGGTTATAAGTTATAAAATGCTTCTGGATTTGCTCAATCTTTCTCCATGATTCTCTGGAGATGCTGCAACCCCAAATCTCACAGCCATATAAGATAACATGAGTCACTAAAGTTTCAAAGAGGAACTTCTTTTTATCCCACATTACGAGGTTTTTTATTTTACAATTATTTTCAAGACCAAAATAAGCTTTCCACCCCCATTAATCCTTTTCTCAATGCTATGGTTCCAGTTGAGCTTGTGATGAATATCAATTCCTAGGTACTTGTAAGAATACACTTCCTCCAAGTTATTATTATCATACATAAAATTAGCGTAAGTTTCCTTCTTGGATTTGATAATCATAACTTTTGTTTTGTCAGTGTTAACCGTCATACCCATGATAGAGCAGAAATCCTCAAGAAGCCTAAGTTGTTTATCAAGATCATATGGGCTCCTTGCGAAAAGAACAATATTGTTAGCATAGAGAAGAAGGATGATGACTATCCCAGCTAAGATCATGCCATCACATCCTGCTTCCTCTAAATAGCCTTCCAGCTTATCAATGTAAATGCCAAATAGGGTAGGGGAGAGGGGGCAACCTTGTTTAACTCCGATGTTACACTTAATATCTTTCAACCACCCCTCATTGCTCTTTAGCTTGGCAATTACATTCTCGTATAACCTTATAACGGCAGCTCTTAACTCGAGAGGAACCTTTAGCTCTTCTAATCTATTCCAAAGGTTGTATCTAAGAACCGTATCGAAAGCCTTTCTAAAGTCCACAAAGAAACAAAATAAATTGGATTTATCATTATGACATTCCTTCGCAATGATCCTAAGCATAACAAGGTGGTCTGTTGTTGAGAGATGCCTTCTGAAACCTGCTTGGCCTTTAGCCCGCTTATCTTCACTTTCAAGCCATATGCTTAACTTCTTTTCCAAAATACTACCATATAACTTGGCTAAGAGAGGGTTGATCATAATTGTCCGATAATATTGATTATATTATTATTATAATAATAAATATATTTGTATATTAATATAACAATATAATAATAATATAATATTACTATATTATTATTATTATTATTATTATTTTATCTTATTAAATTATTTAAATAATATAATGATAATCTAATATCATTGTGAGCTATTCTTATTATTAATTAATATATATGATGAGTTTATATAATTATTATAATATTAATATAATATTTATAAAGTAATATATATAAATAATCTGGTTGTTAATATTTATATAGTTATTAATAATCTTAAATACTAGTAATAATTAACCCTATGTGTACAAACCTTAAGATAAATATTAAAAATACTAAAGCCTAATAATAATATTATTAGTAGTAGTTTATAATATTATAATAATTTTAATATAATAAGCATAAATATATAAAAATATAAGAATGTAGTTGCTATTATTTGTATAGTTATTAATTATCATAAATAATAAATAATTAGTCTCTATTGTTCTTATTATAATAATATTGATTATATTATTATTATAATAATAATTGTATTTGTGTATTATTATAATAATATAATATTATTATAATATTATAATCAAATATTATTATTATTATTATTATTATAATTTTATATTATTAGGTTATTTAAATAATATAAAAATAATCTAATATTATTATGAGATATTCTTATTATTAATTAATATATATTAGGAGTTTATATAATTATTATAATATTAATATAATATTTATATTGTAATATATAAATAATTTGGTTGTTAATATTTATATAGTTATTAATAATCTTAAATACCCATAATAATTATTAATGTGGTTGATATAACCTTATCCTCGTATACCAACCATATTGGAAAATGTGACTGATATATGTTTGATATATGTTTGATATAAGCTTATCAACCTATACCAACCATATTTACCTTGATAAATATAATTGTGCTAATATATATATTGTCTTGATATATTATTGTGGCTGCAAGATTTAATACATGTACGTAGTAGTTATCTGTCACATTTCTATGGCAGTGTATTAATGTACTTACATTTGGTTAATGGATTTATAGTTAATAATAACTTCGTACCTCCTTTGGGCACACTACTGTGAGGCTCACACTCACGGTAAGCCTATTGTCTTTGAAGAGCTATGCTGTTAATAATTTAGGATTTTCTTTATAGACAATGCTTTTCCTTTCGAGAAGAAAACCCACGAAAAGTTGTAGTCTTCTGGAATAGTCTGACACTAGTCTCTAGTTTTCTTCAACCCTCGCTCCCTGCAACTTCCTTCTTTAACTTTCTTTGGAAAATTTCTTACTAACCTTCAGTGGGTTTAACGCGAACGGACTAAACAGCGAATCGAATCGCCACTATATTCCTTTTGGGCTAACCGACCTGCGACTCCATCTATTCTATTTGTGGCGCAGGAGTTCCTGCTCGCTATTTTCTTATATGCTCATATGTACCGCAGTCACTGTATATGAACCATTTGACAGTCCATCCAATACGGCCATCAAAATATTAGGTTTAATAGGACCCAGCCGATCAATGAGTGCGAACGTATATTTATACTTCAAGAGTCATCCTTCTGATACTCATTTCGTCCATAATGGGCAAGATATTCTCGTACAGCTAGAACTTCGTCTTCAAGCGTCCAAAGCTCGTAGACTTTAGACATCACTTCCCGAAGAAAAGCACTTTATCAAAATTATATAATATTTTTACATGACTTTAAAGTTCTATCTCAAAATTAACTAATATATTTATGTGACCTTAAATATATCTGCTAAAATATTTTTATATGACTTTAGTCCGATATATAGAAATCAAATAATATTTTTATGTGACCTTAAAGCACTATCTCAAAATTAAATTAAATAATATTTTACAAAAATTAAATAATATTTTATGTAACTTTGAAGCACTATCTCAAAATTAATTAAATGTACTCCAGGCCATCCACACAATTTTTTTTAATGTCCTCTCTCTGCCATGCACACGATGGTTTTGTTTTTTTTATCAATGTCCTCTCTCTGCCATCATCACAATTTTTGTTAATGTCCTCTCCGCAATCCGTACGCACCCATCATTTCTTTTTGGTTTTCCTTGGTGTATCCCTCCTAATAATATCCCAATCACGAAAACAGGCGGAATGCAATCCTTAAAGCAAGAAGCGTCGCTGACTCGTAATACCATGCAAAAGAGTTTATTAAGTTTTGCTGTGCGGATATTCATATTTTGCATAGTTTTCTTTGGTACATTCACGTTTGTGTCTTCTGAGACGGCTTGTTTGGATAAAGAAAAGAAATCTCTCTTGACCTTTAAAAGTGGTTTGCATAATCCAGCCAGGCGTTTGGCTTCTTGGAATGTTTCATCAAGTTGTTGTGAATGGGAACATGTCTCTTGCGACACACGGACCGGCCATGTTGTTACGTTGGATTTGCGTAATTGCGGTTTGAGTGGTGCCTTCAGCCCTGCTGCACTGTGTGACCTGACGGCTTTGGAGAGTTTCGATATCAGTTTCAATAATTTTACTGGGCAACCTATTCCTGCAGAGATGGGTCTTTTGAAAAACTTGAAATACCTTAGCCTGTCCACAGCAGAATTTGCAGGTCCCATTCCATGGCAGCTCGGAAATCTGTCGAGCCTGACAGTACTCGATCTGTCCTCCATGGGGCCTTCTGTGTTGACAAGTCCTGACCTTTCGTGGCTTGCAAACCTCACGGCGTTGACAAATCTTTCTCTCAATGGAGTCGATCTCTCCGCAACGTCGTCCTCATGGGGACAAGCAGTAAGTCATGTTTCTCACCTCAGAAAACTTTCGATGGCAAATTGCGGACTGACGGGTTCCAACTTCCATTCCCCCTTCCCTGCATAGACTTGCCTCCCTACAAGTCCTCCATCTTGATCACAACACATTTGACACTGAATTTCCTAATTGGTTAGGGAATATGTCTAATTTGGTCTCTCTGCAGTTGAACAGTGCAAATCTCAGTGGATATCTCCCGTTTGAGCCTCTTTCTCGTCTTTCTCAGGTTTTTCAGGGCCAATGGAAGAGCCTGACCAGTTTCCGGATGCACAATAATAGTTTGTACGGCTCGTTACCATATTCTATAGGAAATCTATCATGTCTAGCTGTGCTAGAACTGCGACACAACAAATTGAAGGGAAAGATTCCAGAGTCACTAGGACACCTCTCCTCGCTTGATGTACTAGACCTCGGCTACAACCTTTTGACGGGGCCCATCCCTACATCCCTAGGATCCTTGTCTAAACTGATCAATATCAGTCTTCCTTACAACGCTTTGAGGGGAGCAATTTCAGAGTCACACTTCAGCGGCCTCAGCAGTCTGAAATATATTGACCTCTCCAATCACAATCACAAATTAGCCTTCAATATCACCTCCATGTGGACACCGCCATTTTCTTTAGTTGGGTTGAGATTATCTGTTTGTAAGATAGATTGGACGTTTCCTGTTTTTCTGAAGACTCAACGTTCTGTTACTTGGCTGGATCTCGCCGCTAATACAATCAAGGGAGAAATTCTTTCATGGCTGTGGAATCTTCCAAAGCTTGAGACGTTGGTTCTATCGTACAACCAGCTGGAGGGGTCAATACCACCTCAACTGTATAACTCATCGACTTTTGTGAAGCAAGTGGAGTTACGAGGGAATCAGTTCCATGGCAGCCTTCCCCATCCACCAAGATCTGCCGCAGGCTTCCCTGTGGAACTGGATCTGTCAACTAGTAATATTACAGGTCGAATCCCCTCAGAAATGTGCACGATGTTGAAGTCTTTTAGTTTTTTGTTCTTAGCATCGAATCAACTGGGCCGGGATATTCCTTCTTGCATTTGTGAGCAAACAAAGTATCTAGAAGCTCTGGATCTTTCAGACAAAAAGCTGGCTGGCCAACTGCCTTCATTGTTGGATTCTTAATGGCCGTGTAAAAGGTTAACCCTCCCAGTGTGTTTCGTGGCATGTGCTTAAATCTAGCTATGTGTCTGTTTACTAACACCTGCAGTTTTTGGTGTAACGTGACTCTAACAAGTGGTATGAGAGCCATAGGTCTAGAGTTCGAAACACACTGGACTCGCGTTGGTGGGAGATTGTTGACTTAAATCTAGCACTCGCGTTGGTGGGAGATTGTTGACTTAAATCTAGCATGTGTTTAAATCTAGCGATGTGTCTGTTTACTAACACCTGCGGGTTTTGGTGTAACGGCAATCGTGACTTCTAACATTCCTATCTAGGTAACTGTTCTTCTAACATTCATATCTAGGTAACTGTTCTTCTCTCACTGTATTGAATCTAGCAAATAATGGTTTTCAAGGGCAGATTGAGCTGGGAAAACTGAACAATCTTCAAGTATGTTCTTCTCTCACTGTGTTGAATCTAACAAATAATGGTTTTCAAGCGCAGATGCCGGTTGAGCTGGGAAAACTGAACAATCTTCGAGTATTGCACATCAATAACAACATGTTGAGGTGAAGGATTCCCATGTCTCCGCAAAATTGCAAGAACTTAGAAATTTTGGATCTAAGTAGAAACAACTTATCAGGGAAAGTGCCTGAATGGATTGGGTATCTTTCAAAGCTCCGCATACTTGTTCTCGGATCAAATAATTTTGAAGGTGAGATACCGATCCAGATTCGCTACCTTCAGAATCTCCAAATTCTTGACCTAGCAATGAACCATCTGTCAGGCTCAATACCGCTACAGCTTTCAAACTTATCGATAATGGCGGATGAAGATTTCACGAGGTCAATCTCCAAATCTGCGAACCTTATATATGGAAAGTACTATAGAGATAAAGTTAATTTGATGGACAAGGGTCAGGAAATGGCCTATATTTTCAAAGACCTCTGGACTGATACTTCTATGGATCTCTCAGGAAACAACCTTACGGGTGAGATACCCCAATAGATTGGATATCTGAAGGGTCTGCGGACATTGAATCTGTCACATAATCATTTTTCTGGACAGATTCCCGGAGAATTTGGTAACATGATCGATTTAGAAACTTTGGATATGTCATGCAACCAGTTAGAAGGGAAAATACCTGTAACACTTCAAGATCTGAACTGTCTGGGCTGATTAAACCTATCGAATAACTATCTATCAGGGAGGATTCCAAATGGGCTGCACTTCGACACATTTGGGGCATCTTCATTCCGCGGTAATCCAGAGCTGTGTGGGCTCCCACTTGCAAGAAATTGCAGTGACCACATTCCAGAGGAGGACGGTGACGATAGTGACAATTCAGTGCATTGGTGGGAATCATGGGTAGTTGGGATGGAATTTGGATGGGTAACAGGATTTGTGTGATAGGAGCATTGGCTCTCAGCAGGCGGTTGGGGAGGAAATACTTTCAGTTAGCCGATAGGTTTATGGCATGTTTTGAATAAAAGTGGGGTATATTTGGAAGTGAAGGGCATACTTCCGAAATTTAGTGAATGGGTATAAATCACTGTATAAATAGTATGTCCATAACTAAAATAAACGTGTCACATAGTCCATCCTATAGGTGTTACATTATAAATGTGTCACATAGTCCATCCAATGGGTATTACTTTATTTTATGTAATTTCTATGTTTCTAATCAATATCTTATTCTGTTTTCAAAATTAATCATAGTCTTGCCTGACCTGATTCACCTTTGCGAATTATGTACAAGAAAGAAGCATCACTTGTCTTTTAAAAGCAATTTCACGCTTTTAAATAATTTCAAATTACCTCAATCCAGTACGGTTGTGGATAATATTAAACTAAAAATCTAATATCATCCATCTTTTTTCTATTTTATTATTTTATTTGAATAACATGTTTCATTATTATTATTATCGTAAATAACGTTAGTTTATTTTTAAAAAAGATAAGTGGATGGTGATTATTTCAGTTTTTACCGAATATGCTTCATTACCATTCGAGATTTAGTTTTCGGAGTTATTTCAAACCTTAATCTTGTGTGTTATCTTTTTTTATTTTTAAAGACAACTTGTAGCCAAATGTTTCAATCTCCATGAATCATCTCAATTTGCACAATGGCTAAGAAATCGTGGCTTATAATGATAATCGATCAGTGTTTCAATTTCGCTGAATATCAAATTGATCCCGTATTATCCTGCAAATGTTGTTAAATGCTCAATGGTCGCAACATCGATTTGTTATTTAATGTTTACCATATTATTTGGTTTTATCGTATTGTTTTGGCGTGATCGCTTTATTTTGCAGGTTTTGGTTTGCAAGTTCATGCCAACATCACTTATGTTCAGCGTCATGCGCAAGTTCGTCTAGATTCATGAGGTTTGTGCCGAGGTTCGCTCTTGATGGTGCCATGCACAACCTATCTAGTGATTAGGGTTTTGCTAATACACCGCGAAAATTCCAATTGATGCAGACTATGATGGGATGTAAATAGGACTCGTATTGACTTTAATGATGGAAATTAAATTCGCAAATGAATATTGTCCGTCTCGGATTAGAATACCAAGCATGCAACCCAACGTTTGGAAACCAAAAAAACCATATATCGAATTAGTCCCTTTCAAAAAGGAATATTGGATGGAGCTGTTGAGGCGCCCATCTGAAGGTGAGTATTAAATGGAGATGGTAAGCCTTCGTTTGTCACACTAATCAATTAGTAATTATCTGTGAGAATATTTTAATAATAATTAACATATTATAATTCAGTTGATAAATTAATAGTTGGGATAGTCATTATTGTGTTAGTGGTAAATACTAGGTAATTTATAATTGTTATTCAATGAAAATCATGTGACATGTAGTTACTTTTTGGTGGTCTGTAAGAGGGAACATTTCACTTCCCCTATATGCAAGACCATTAAGATATCTCGTAAAATCCCCAAAAAAAAACTTAGACATTTAACCTATTTCCTTAAATCCAAAAAAAAAGAACTAGTAACCCAACACAAGCAATTTTAAGGTTAAATAAACTACTATACTTTCAAGTCAAACAATAAATTTGGTTTTACAAAAATGTTTCCATAAACATACAAATGTCAAGAACCAACTTAACAATATCATAAATATTTTAAATGTATTTTGATTTCAAAATTACTAAATTTATAATCATCATAAATATTTTAAAAACCAACTTAACAATATCATAAATATTTTAAATGTATTTTGATTTCAAAATTACCAAATTTATAATCATCTTAAATATTTTAAATGTATTTTGATTTCAAAATGATCAAATTTATAATCATCCAAAAGTTTTTTTCTATAATAAAAATACCTTATTAGTCCCTTCCATCTGGCAATGGCCAAGGATTATAGTAATCAGTTAGCAATGTTATTCCATTAATTCACTTGTTTGTTTTTGGTCCCTGCCACTTATAAATCAAAGTTTCGAGAGGCATATAGTTTCACCATCTTATTTGGCCTCTTCCCGAAGCGGAAAGGCCAAAATCATATATTATGTGTACTTATTTCGGAAATATGTTTCACAGTGTAAACTAATGCTAACATTAGTTTCACAGTTTAACAGATATTAAATGTTATAATGGTAAGCTAAAGCAAGTTCCTATAGTTGCCAGATGGTGCATTGAAGTTGCCATGTGGTGCATGTTGAGGTTGAGGTGACAGGTGCAACCACTGCCAGTTGCCAGTGGTGGTGCATGTCGTTATCAATTGTCGAGCATATCAGCAGTGATGCATGAAGAGGGAGTTCAACAATTCAATAACAAGACCACTTCCCACATGCCTTGAAGTTGATGGCTTCCCACATGCCTAGAAGTTGACGGCTCGCAACTTCTGCCATGCATTAGCTTGGCTTCAGGCATTAGCTTTAGTTCTTCGGAAGTTTGAAAGAAAGCTACTTCTTCGGAAGTCTAAAGAAAGTTGCAAGCACACACCTACATTGTCTATCCCTTTTATGTTGTAACTAAGGCACATAATAGCCCTGGAAAATGTTCCCAGGCTATTGGTTATATGATCTGATCTTGGGATCTTAGACAATTATTAAGGTATTATAGACTCATGTGCATGGATTTGCCTATGTTACTTTGTGCAATGGATCGATAAGATTGCAAAATACATAGACAATGAAGCAGTAAAAGAAACATAATAGACAACACATAAACACAACAAGTTTAATAAGGAGTTCACCCAACACTCTTGGGCTACATCTCCTGGTCCAACCTTCAGTGGTGACCTCTCTATTATGTCTTCAAAATAGAGTTTTACAATAGTGTGAGCTCAATTTGAGTCTCCACACACAACAAATACAACATCGAGAGTTTTTCTTGAACCCCTCAAGCCTCTCCGAGTACACAGTCTCTCTTTATCACTCTTTGTCTCTATCTTTTCTGTGTCTCAGCACTGCCTGTCCTATTTGCTCTCTGTCTGTGGCTTTAAAGCCAATCTGTATTGTCTGTTTGTTTCTCCTTCTCGGGCTCTTTGGCCTCTCGACCTCTGTCTGCTCAGATCCCTTTCTAAGCATTAGAAATCATTTCTAAATGCTTCCAGGGATGGTGGCCACCTGTTCTGTAACAGAATGGGTCATCGAGCCTTTGAAATCTCAAAATTGGTCATTTTCGGTTTACATAGAGAAATGCTGCAAAACGCGAGAAAATCCACCAAATCACTGTTCATCGGATTTGAAATATTATAAGTTCCGCCTTATAACTCCTATTGGGTTCGCCTTTATAGCGCTTATCACATCTCCACTGTGGATCTGGGAGATCCAAATCCAATGACTGTGGTTCATTTCAGGCGGCCCTTTCGTACAGAGGTTAACCGCCCAATAAGGATGGTTTTCTCTCTCCTGAGCCTAGGCATGTGGCAGCCATTGTATGGGATCGTGTGGAGCCCAGTGCAAACCATTTACCACCCTTGGCCCGCCTGAAATCCCACTCATATCATGATTTCCCTTTGTATTAAAAATACATTAAAAAAAATTGAAAAACCCCGTAAAAATGGCTTTATTGGACTTGAAATCATACATAACAGCGTTAATAAACCCTTTCGGTTCCATAATATCGCATCGGCGCATTTTCTTTGGTTTTTCATTTATTCAACAAAAATGCGATTTACAAAGGAAAACCCTGCTTTCCGAATCTCAAATATATATATAATACCATCTATATTTCAATCGGGTCCGGATATCAACCCCGCTCCATTGTAATGTTCCGATGCAATGTTGCGATGCGATCGATCACAATCGCATATCACACATGCCCTGGGCCAATTGTAATCACTCCTTTGTATTTGCCGATTGTGATATCGCGATTCAACTTGGGCCATTGATCTATGTTCTTAATCGACGGTCCTTGTTGACCCTGTTGATCGTTGTCGCGTATTCCTTATGGCCTTCGCCGATAACCTCCCTTTGCTATTGCCAATTGTGATTTGCCGATCAGATCTTATGCAAAGTTGATTTTAGCCTCCGATAAGCCTATTTTCACTGATTTCTTCATGTTTTTGCCTCCTAATAGTGTAATCCGACTTTTTAACAAGTTCTTATTATGCGATAGTTTTGAATGTTTGAAGACTTAGAGGGTTTCTAGGATGCATTTGGATCACGCCTTCCCACTGAAAAAGCTTTTGGACCACCAAAAGTTGGTTTTTAAGCATCAATCAAGTGAGAATACAACGTCCTCACTTGCCCAATCTCTATCCATCTTGCACTGCTTGGTTTTGAACCTTTGAGTCCAATTTTGAGTTACTCAACTTCCCATCTGTGCATAGTTCTCACCTTCCTGTCCAGAACTGTATCTTCCTACAACTCATTGAGATATTCAGGAAACAGATCATCAATACAAGGAAACTAACTTTGCTCTTTGGGATCTTCAATCAATGAAGGTTCAAATAGTCTTAATTTCTCTGCATTAACTACTGAATAGATGTGCATGTAAGATGGCAAATCAAGGCGAAAAGCATTCTCACCAATTTTCTCAAGTATCTTGAAAGGCCCATACCTTATTGGCTTCAGCTTCTTACCTTCACCTTGCATTCTGTCTTTGCTAATGTACAACCAGACTTGATCACCAACTTGGAAGCTATGCTCAATTCGATGCTTATCATGCCTTGCCTTGTACTTGGTTGGGCTCTTTTCTTGCTGTTCCTGCACTGCCTGGTGAATTTATTGGATCTGTTCAATGAACTTGGTTGCTTTGTCCATGTCACTCTGTCCATCAACTGTTATGTCTTTACTAAAGACAAAATCCAAAGGAGACCTTGGTATAAAACCAAAACAAGTCTCAAAAGGAGATCTCTGTGTAGATGAATGTTTAGCATAGTTATAAGCATGTTGCACATAACATAAATGTTCATCCCAATGCTTGGGATGCTTGCTGCAATAGCCTCTGAGCAACTGGATCACTTTCCTGTTGACCACCTCTATTTGGCCATATGTTTGTGGATGAAATGTTGTGCTCTTCTTCAATATAGTGTCCATTAACTCCCATAGACTTGACCAAAACTTCCCAACAAATCGGGAATCTCGATCAGAGACAATAGAAGTGGATAACCAAAAATGAACCCATACATGCTGAAAGAACAACTTTGTTGTTTGTTCAGTTGTAATCTACTTGTTACAAGGTATTAAAATACACATTTTGTTGAGCCTATCCACAATAACATATAAATAATCATGACCTTTTCTAGATTTTGGCAGTCCCCCAACAAAGTCCATGGAAACACTTTCCCAAGGATGCGAAGGAACTGGAAGTGGAGTGTACAAGCCTAGTTTTCTATTGTTGGGCTTGCTTTTAGCAGACATGGTACACCCTTTAATATATCTATAAACGGTTTCATGCATTCTTGGCCAATAACAGAATCTTTGTAGTTGTGCAACTGTTTTGCTTATACCAAAATGACCTGCTATTAGAGAAATATGTGCTTCTCAAACTATGTTAACTCTTTCGGCTTGAGGAATGCATAACTTTCCCAAATGATACAAGAGTTGTTCCTTAACATGATAATCCAATTCTTCTACTTGTTTGCAATGACTTAAAGTTGCATATACATCTTTAAAATCTACATCTTTAGCATATTGTTCAATGTAGCTTTCATGCAATACTAAATTATGCTTAAGTATAGTAGATGCATTTATAATTGGTCTGGATAACATATCTGCAACCTTATTGTGTATTCCTTTCTTATATCTGATGACAAGATGAAACTGTTGTAGAAAACCCCTCCACCTATAGTGTCCTGATTTCTGCAATTTAGTTTGTGAGTGAAAATATTGAAGTGGCTGATGATCAATATGTATAACTGTTTCTTTTCCCATTAAGCAATGTTTCCACTTTTTCACACTCTGTACTAATGCATACAATTATTTGTCATATGTGGGATAATTAACTACTGCAGAATTAAATGTCTCAGAATGATAACATATGGGTTTACTATGTTGCATTAATACTGCTCCCATGGCATAGTCACTGACATCTGTTTCAATCTCAAATGGTTTTTGAAGATCTAGCAATGCTAGTACTGGTGCTGTACTAATCTTTTCTTTCAAGGTGTCAAAGGATTTATGTTGTTTGCCTCCCCACTGAAACACCTTGTTCAATCCTGTTAAAGCATGTAAGGGAGTTGCAATCAAGGAAAAGTTAGCAATAAACTTTCTCCAATATTGTGCTGCTCCTAGGAAGCTTCTAACTTCTGTAGCAGATTTGGGTTTAGGCTAGTTCATAATGACTTCAACCTTAGAGGGATTTATCTTCATTTCACCACCCCCTACAATATGACCCAAATAATTCAAAGATGTTTTTCCAAATTCACATTTTGATAATTTAACATAGAGATTTTCTTTTTTCAAAACATTTAGAGTCTTCTTTACATGCTTTAAATGTTCTTCCCATGTTTTATTGAAAATAAGAATGTCATCTAAATATACAATTACAAAATCATCAATAAAAGGCCTGAGTACATCATTCATAATTGTCATGAAAGTGAGAGGAGCATTAGTTAAGCCAAAAGGCATAACTAGCCATTCATATAACCCTTGCTTTGTTTTGAAAGCAATCTTCCATGCATCTTGTTCTGCAACTCTAACCTGATGGTAGCCACTACGCAAGTCCAGCTTGGAAAAGTAAACAACTTCTTTCAACTGATCTAATAGATCATCTATGTGAGGAAGAGGATAACGATTCTTGATCATTATTTTATTCAGTGCTCTGTAATCAATGCACATCCTCCATGAGCCATCTTTATTTCTCACCAAGACAATTGGAGATCCACATGGTGATGTGTTTGGCCTTATGAACCCTTTGTCAAGCAACTCCTCTACCTGCTTCTTGATCTCTGCATTCTCTAAAGAAGATAACCTGCACATTTCGATATTAGGCAATGGAGCATCTTGCTGCAAATGAATATCATGTACAATTTCGCTTTTGGGTGGAAGACCTTTAGGTTCTTGAAATAGGATATCATATTCTCAAACAAATTTTTCTAAATCAGCTTTCTGTTTAGCATCACAGCCTTCCAATATATTGGTTTTATCAGGGGTCTTTTCCTTTACAACCATTAGTAAAAATTGCTTGCATGAATTTACAATTCTTTGCATCTCGCTTGAGTTTATGAGAGTGTAGTTATTTTTGAGCTGATGAGCTCTTACAATATATTCTATTCCATCTTTTGTGAGTTGATACTTATTTTTAGTTCTATAAAAAGTGGTTTTTCTATCATACAAGTAAGGACTTCCTAAAACAATACCACATATATCCAAAGGAACTATATCTAACTCAACCTCATCTACAAAAGTTGACCCAAAAGCAAACCTAAGTTTACATTGTCTAGTCACTTGTAGATTTTCTTTATCACATACCCAACCTAATGGATATGGCTTCTTGTGAGGTGTGGTTAGTTGTCCCAACTTCTTTACAATTTCTTCAGAAATCAAGTTTACTTGTGAACCACTATCAAATAAAGTATCAATATTTTGGTGCTTGGAAATAACTCTAATATGAAAAAGTTCATGTCTTTTCCTCTCATTTTCTTCATTATCAATAGATTATGCAGAATTACTAGTAGATGCGTCAGAATTTTTACCTTTTATACCTGTGGTTGTGGTTGTTGTTTCATCACCTGAATCTGACCCCAAATCTTTCTGAATAACAACAACAGTCTTCTTCTTCTTGCCATCGAACTTCTTGGGTTTCAGATCCAGATGCAAAGACTAGCAATGTTCATCATCATGTCCAACCTTCTTGCAGTGAGTGCATGAAGGTTTGTCATTCTGTACAGTGTTTTCCTTCCTCTCTTTCCATTTCTTCTTCCTCTTTTCCTTGTTCTTGCTTGCAGTGGGTTTTGATGATCCCCCAATCTCTGGGTTCACATTCTTGCCTCTAGCCTCCAGATGTGTAGCCTAAACTGATACCTCATCTATGATAGTAGGGTTAAACATGAGAATGGTGTTCCTCAAATAGCTGTGTAGACCACTTATATACTTCAGCAAAGTTTCAGGTGAGTCTAGAGAAATGCCTAGAATTAAAGCTCTTTTTCTAAATTCCTGGCTATAGATTTGTACACTTTGCCCCTTTAATTGGCGAAGAGTTTGCCAACTCATCACCGCTTGCTGCATATAAGCTAGTGGATATAATTTTTTTTTAATGGTAGAAACAAATTCACTCCAGGTAGAAAGAATTTTACCATGCTTCTTCAAATCAACTTGGGTCCTGCATTCCCACCACACTAGGGAAGTTCCTCCAAGGCGAAGGCTAGCCAGCTAAATTATTTCTCCTTTCTGAATCGATGTTCTGCACCCTGCAATATACATCAATCTATCTAATCCAATTATCTAGCTTTTCTGCATTTAATTCTCCATCATATATTGACAAATCAAATTTACATCTAATTTAATCAAAGGGCTAGAAGGAGGTGTCGATAGAGGAGGCTCTTTCCCTTTCCCTTTGCCTTCTAAATGGCCATCTAGAAGAGGTTCCTCTATTGCTTTGTCTTGTTTAGAGGTTGAAGTATCTTCAACTCGACCTTTCTTAAGTTCTCTATACATCTCTTCTACCATGGCTCTCATGGTCATGAAACTGCCCATGAACTGAGAGTCTAATTCCAAGGCAATTTCTTCTGCCATTTTCCTCCTAGGATAAACTCTTCCTATTTCTGGGTTAACCTCAACTAGTTCTCTTTCTCCTAATTTGAGCTTTGACCTAGTTAGCATTCAACAATCCAGCACAAGCTTGTCTAACCTTAGCAACCTAAAGCTCTGATACCACTTGATCTTATCTTTGGATCTTAGACAATTATTAAGGTATTATAGACTCATGTGCATGGATTTGCCTATGTTACTTTGTGCAATGTATCGATAAGATTGTGAAATACATAGACAATGAAGCAGTAAAAGAAACATAATAGACAACACATAAACACAGTAAGTTTAATAAGGAGTTCATCCAACACTCCTAGGCTACATCTCCTGGTCCAGCCTTCAGTGGTGACCTCTCTATTATATCTTCAAAATAGAGTTTTACAACAGAGTGAGCTCAATTTGAGTCTCCACACACAACATATACAACAACAAGAGTTTTTCTTGAACCCCTCAAGCCTCTCCAAGTACACAGACTCTCTCTATCACTCTCTGTCTCTGTCTTTTCTGTGTCTCAGCACTGCCTGTCCTGTTTGCTCTCTTTCTGTGGCTTTAAAGCCAATATGCGCTGTCTGTTCTTTTCTCCTTCTTAGGCTCTATAGCTTCCCGACCTCTGTCCTCTCAGATCCCTTTCTGAGCATTAGCAATCATTGCTAAACACTTCGAGGGATGGTGGCCACCTATTCTGTAATGGAATGGGTCATCGAGCCTTTGAAGTCCCAAAATTGGTCGTTTTCTGTTTACATAGAGAAACGCTGCAAAACACGGGAAAATCCGCCAAATAACTATTCATCGGATTTGAAATATTATAGTTCCGCCTTATAACTCCTATCAGTTCCACCTTTATAGCGCTTATCACATCTCCACCGTTGATCTAGGTGATCCAGATCCAACGGCTGTGGTTCATTTCAGGCAGCTCTTTCGTATGGGGGTTAACCACCCGATAAGGGTAGTTTTCTCTATCCTCAGCCTAGGCATGTGGAAGCCATTGTATGGGATTAGGTGGAGCCCAGCCCAAAACATTTGCCGTGCTTGGCCCGCCTGAAATCCCACTCATATCGTGATTTCCCTTTGTATTAAAAATACATTAAAAACATTGAAAAACCCTGTAAAAATGGCTTTATAGAACTTGAAATCATATATAACAGCGTTAATAAACCCTTTCGGGTCCGTAATATCGCATTGGCACATTTTCTTTGGTTTTTCGTTTATTCAATGAAAATGCGATTTACAAAGGAGAACCATGTTTTCCAGATCTCAAAATATATATAATGCCATCTATATTTCCATTGGGTCTGGCTATCGACCCCGCTCCATTGTAATGTTGTGATGTGATGTTGCGATGAGATCAATCGCAATTGCATATCGCACATGCCCCGGGCCAATTGTAATCACTCCTTTGTATTTACTTATTGCAATATCACGATTCAACTTGGGCCATCGATCTGTGCGCTTGATCAGCGGTCCTCGTTGACCCCACTGATCACTATCAGTATTCCTTGTGGCCTTCGCTGATAGCCTCCCTTTGCCACTACCGATTATGATTTATCGATCAGATTTGGACCATTGATTGGCCAGATCTGACGGCTCTTATGCAAAGTTGCTTTTAGCCTCCGATAAGCCTGTTTTCACTGATTTCTTCATGTTTTTTCCTCTCGATAGTGTAATCTGACTTTTCAACAGGTTCTTCTTATGCGATAGTTTTGAATGTTTGAAGACTTAAGAGGGTTTCTAGGATCCATTTGGATCATTATAACTCCTATCACAGACGTGCCCCATCTCTACTGTGCTTGGTCTTCAAAAAATACGGATACACTGCCAGCATAGTTCCTTATTTCGTACGACAGAGCAACCTCCACTAGGTCCTCGTGGCAGCTTACCTTCTTCTCACTGGCTCTACTGTCTTCAGCTCAGACCTACAGGAAACTTGAAGGTAGAGTTGTGCCCTTGGCCTGCATATTCCATGAAATTCTAAGGAGATGGTGGGTGACCGAAAGGGCTTTCAGGTCTTGCTTACAGCATAGGCGATAATGGCAATGCCACGGACAACTCATTGGTCTTGCTGAAGCCGATACTTGGGCATAACAATCACAAAGTTAAAGTGAATTTGGCATGTTACAGCATCCGTGCATGCAACCAATGATTTATGTGCACGGGTGTTATGCTCTAGAAAAACATGCAGCCAACAGATTTCTCAATAAAGTGGAGTTCAATCATTCTCGAACTATGATTTGTGTAGTTGTTATGTTCTTCTCCTTACCATAAATTCCAAAAGTATATGTTTATGCAGTATCAGATATCTTCCATCATGGAAAAAAGCTAGTATTGTTCTTCTCCTTCCCATCAAGTCCAAAAGTATATGTTTATACCGTATCGGATATCTCTCATTATGAAAGAAAATAGTATTTACATTGGAAGCACTTATATAGGCGAACTTCACATAATACCTGCAAACAAACAAAGAGAGGAAAATACAACACAACCCGCCAATAAACGTCGGTCCCACTTCGATGCATAAGACTAGACCTCAAATAGAATTAAACCGCATTGATAACTTATCGGGTCCACTCAGGCCGTTAACCCGCGTGTACATTCCCACGCGATTACTGTCTGATCCATCATCCAACGAACGGTCTAGATGGCTGGATTTCAACGAGGGTTAAAACTTGTTATATAAGCCCTCATCGCATCCAAAATCTAATTAATGCCCATGCATTTCAACCACGAGATATGCGTCCGATCGCTTTTAAACAGACGGTCTGATTACTTTCAGACTCTAAATTGGATTCGAACTTAGTTCAAACCTTTCTCAGGTCCAGAATTGGAATACTACTTACGGATTTGAGACCGTGCGAGAAACCACCTCTGCCTACAAAAACCGCCTTCTCTTCTGATTAACACCTGCGTGTCTTCACCACGTGATGACTGTAGATCTGCTTGGATCAATGATCACAACACTCTCACGACTGTTGACTTGCAAGTGTTGACCGATTTACCATGCTATCGGCATTTTAATCTGAGCCGTACACCCTCCACGTTCAATGATGCGATTTAATCCTCACTGTTCTTTCGCCCTTAATTGTTTCTTTACCATCCTTTAGGAATTTGGGAAAAAGTCTGCGTTCTCCGCTATGGAAGATATCCTCAATCTTCTTCTGCCTACTATAAAACCCAATTACACTCACTTCTGGCTGATCCCTCTATTCATTCAAGAAGGAATCCTAATTTCTACATGCATAAACACAGGGTTTATTAAACAATTAAATACTAATCCCGTAAGGGAAAATTCCATCAGACAATCATGTTATTCAACACATCATTCCACAATATTTCTCAGTTTCACAGTCAATGCACCATAAGGCTATTAAGGCACTTACAGATACAAATTCCCACACATGATATACACAAATCCACACTATTTTGGTATTTTTATATAATATTTACAAGGAAACAGTCACATTCGATTGGTTCAGCTCTTTTCCATAAAATCCATCTACTGCTATTTCTAACTCCTCACTCTTGCTCTTACTATCCTCTTAGTTCTCTAGGCCTAGCTAGCCTCTAGCTAACCTCTGGCTAACCTGTCCAATTATTCAAAAGTTCATAGTTTATACAAGAAAGGATTCATGAACCAATTTAGTTCAGATCCAACAATCTCTCAATTTCTCCTAAAGTATCTCTTCAGCGCCACCCTATATATCCTTCCATTTTTCCTTGACTCATTGTCTTTGACAATTCCTCATGCTCATCACCTTTGTACTTTTCATCATCCACCTATCCAATAAATTTAGTAGATTTCAGAGATCTGTGGCTTGAATATTTTGAATTATTGACCGGAGAATCCACAGTTTTTTCATTTTTGTACCAACGTTTCAAATCCCAAATGGGATCCATCTTCAGGATAAGAGAATGATGATGACAGAAGAGCAATGGAGAAATGATCTGCTGCTCTTCTTGCTATCCTCACTCTCGATTTTTCGAGTAAAAGGATATCACTCCAAGTATCCCCTCCATACTGGGACAAGATTATGGATTTCAGAGATCTGTGGCTTGAATATTTTGAATTATTGACCGGAGAATCCACAGTTTTTTCATTTTTGTGCCAACGTTTCAAATCCCAAATGGGATCCATCTTCAGGATAAGAGAATGATGATGACAGAAGAGCAACGGAGAAATTCTGCTGCTCTTCTTGCTATCCTCACTCTCGATTTTTCGAGTAAAAGGATATCACTCCAAGTATCCCCTCCGTACTGGGACAAGATTATGGATTTCAGAGATCTGTGGCTTGAATATTTTGAATTATTGACCGGAGAATCCACAGTTTTTTCATTTTTGTACCAACGTTTCAAATCCCAAATGGGATCCATCTTCAGGATAAGAGAATGATGATGACAGAAGAGCAACGGAGAAATTCTGCTGCTCTTCTTGCTATCCTCACTCTCGATTTTTTGAGTAAAAGGATATCACTCCAAGTATCCCCTCCGTACTGGGACAAGATTATGGATTTCAGAGATCTGTGGCTTGAATATTTTGAATTATTGACCGGAGAATCCACAGTTTTTTCATCATCATTCTCTTATCCTGAAGATGGATCCCATTTGGGATTTGAAACGTTGGTACAAAAATGAAAAAACTGTGGATTCTCCGGTCAATAATTCAAAATATTCAAGCCACAGATCTCTGAAATCCATAATCTTGTCCCAGTACGGAGGGGATACTTGGAGTGATATCCTTTTACTCGAAAAATCGAGAGTGAGGATAGCAAGAAGAGCAACAGATCATTTTTCCGTTGCTCTTCTGTCATCATCATTCTCTTATCCTGAAGATGGATCCCATTTGGGATTTGAAACGTTGGTACAAAAATGAAAAAACTGTGGATTCTCCGGTCAATAATTCAAAACTTTAGTAGAATCCCCCCAATATCAAAACAAGATTGGTTCTTGTTTAATACAAGAACATATAACCTTTCAACCACACATTGTCCACCGGCTGCAAATATTTTAGTTATTGAACTTTGTTCAATTTCTCATCTTCTTGTGTCCTTAAGGAAAACTAACTTTCTACATTTCCAAAACTTACATACTCCTTATGAATGTTTACTTGTGCAAACATATCTCCAAGAGAAAATTGTCCTTCATCCTGAAAACCACATTCAAAAATTAATAATGCAAAATCAGAAAATACATTACATTTTCCATCTCTTTCCTCATTAGCTCTACTCCAATTTTTCTCTAATTTGCCATCCTCTTGATATGCATATGACATGACAAAATTGTCATGTTGTCTTGTCTTGAAAAGTGCCAATCTCTAAGTTTAGAACCTAATGTTCTCTTTCTTTCTATACAGGAAACAAAATCACCATATACAATAGATTTTCCATTCCACTGTAAAGCCCCTCTTACAACAATAAAAATTACTGTCAACACCATGAATATCACCTTCCACTGAACTCCTTTACTGCTTAACACAAATGCATATTTCATGAAAGCATCCTTGTCTTCATCCTCTGAGTTTGCCTGCCTCTTTCCAAGTTGTTGATTACCTTCACCCTTACTCTTTTTATAATTTGTACAAATAACACTATCTTCAATTTTCTGTTGTGCATCAGTCTCTACCAACCTCTCTTTAAGTTCTTGTTTGTCCTCTTTTCCTTTCTTCTCCATAGCCTTTAATGGATTAACTGTACATTCTTGGTTTGAATTCTCCTTATAAATTTCTGTTCTACCATCTTCCATAGTACACTCTTTAGTAAGAGTCCTTTCCATTAATGTTCCACTATGTCCTTCCAAGACAATTTCTTGTGTATTAACTATCAATACAGGTCCATAATTCTTGAATAGAAACTGAAGAGATAATTCCATTACTTCAACTATTTGTACTGCATATATACTCTTGTTTTCTCCTGTCATACGGTTATCTTCATACCTCTTTTCTACTTCTACTTTTGCAATCTGCAATTTCCTTTTGTCTTCAAACTGTATGCCATCTTTTTGCCAACTCTTACTAGATTCATCATCTTCAGCCTCCTTAGTAGTCTTCAACATTTGTCCATCTTCAGTGTCTTTGAACACATGTTCAATCAAGGACTATTCTATTATAGTCATCTATTCTAACAGCTTCATTTCTTTAGCAACCTGCATAAACATATCTTCTAAAGGTTTTTCATCACATGCATACATACACAAATCATCAGTTCCAAAAATACTAGGCCCCTTTTTCTTTGATGTTTCAGTCATCACATCTCTCTGTTGATTCCTTCCTTAGAAGGTAAACCCCTTGCTTAGGTCTACAATAGCTATTTTTCACTTCTAACTCAACTGCTCTCAGTTCTTCTCTTAATTTGATATACATTCTCCTCTTTATCTATTTCTGCAACAACTTCCACTTTATCTTCTTTCTTTTCATAGTCCAACCATACCTTTGGTCCTCTTCACATTTTTCTAGCAGCACTATTAGGGCATCCATACTTTCCTTCAGTTATGCAATTTCTCTGTCAAATATCTCTTGACTCATCTTCTCTCCTTTTCCATTTTCCTTGGAATCTTTCTTTCTTCTGTTGTGGCTTCTCTCTTAACCCCTGCTATGACTATTAGTAGTCATTTCTGTGCTATCTCTATGAGCTCCTCACTCACTATGAGCTGCACTAAGCCTCTGCAACAACAAGTTCTCCCTGCTGCCCCTTACCTCACCAATCCCCTCTTTGGACTTGGTCTTTTGGCAAGCACTGGCTCTCTATCTCTAGAACCTCTTGAGAATTCTCGTTTGCTCTCTTTAGGCTTATATCCTCAACTCACCTTCTTTGAGAACACTTTAACCGTCCTCATTGTCCAACTTTCAGCTGGAATATTTAGGTTCACTGCCACTAACACAACTCCTCTCTTTCTTTACAGAGTCTACTACTGTGTGTTGTTGCTATCACTCTATTCTCTTATAAAAAAAATTCAAATGAACCAACATCAAAATACATCTCATACCTGATGATCTATCACTTTAATCTCTCACTGGCTTGACAATACACATGCTACTTTACTTTTCACTATTTTCACTTCAGTTCTTCTTTCAGCTGAATTTATGTTCTTGCTGAGTACATCCATATTCACTTTCTTTCCTTACAATATCTCTGCTGCAATTTCTTCACTTGCTCCTTTTTGATAGATACTTGCTGGAATTTCATTACTTGCTACTTGCATTCACCTACACATATCATTAAAGCTTTAAAACCTACAAGATCCTTCCTAGTCCTATCTTCCTCGAATCCCTTTTCCACATTGTATTTTGAAATAAGTTTTTTTCTACGACAGCATAGATGGGAATCATTCGGGCTACCAGGCTTATTATGGGCTACTTGTCTGCGTACCCTTTCCACATTGAGGAAAGAACAGATAAGCGCTTCATTCACCCAAATCTTAAATGTGATTTGTAGAGCTCTTCCTCCTCCTTGTCCAGGTCCTCCATTTTCCTTTTCCCCTTGAGGGCATCAGAAACAAGAGTTGCTACGATGTTAAGGGTAGATCTGAGATTGACAACAAAGCCACTTTACCAACTTCTGAGGGGAAGGAGCAGAGCTCGCATCCCTTTCCAGAGCCCCTTTGTAGAATGATGCTATCCTAAGCTGACTTTACCCATAGTATGCATATAAAATGCATAATCTATTATGTCCCAAGAATTTCGATAATTCCTGCATAGTCAAACCTGCACAAATTAAGGCTTTAGGCTTCTTCATTAAACCTCATGCAAAAATGTTTCATGTGATTAACCCAAAGTATAAACTTTAATAACTCTTTAATCGGAACCTTATACACCCTTCCTAAACATTGGTTAATTCTTAAACCTGCTCGGATTAACCATACCCTCTTAACTCTGGTCTTGGCTTAACCCAATGTTAACCACACCATGGTCTCAGACTTGGTTAAACTTGACTTAAACTTTTAATTCATTAATCCCGCTTTATTTCTATTATAACTCTCCTATAATAGAAATATACCATAAACCACTTAGCCTTACATTTCCGCCTTTCCACGACCTTTACACAATTACCGATGCTCACCTTATCGCGTTCAACCTCCACCATTGATTTCACTCCACCAGATCAACGGTTATAGTGCATTCTCCAACTTTAATCCATTCACCCTTCGGAACTCAAATAAACTTAACCTGCATTGATAAACACATCGGTTTTGCCCGGAATGTTAACCTATGTGCACCTATCCATGCAATTACCATCCGGTCAATCCACCAACGGACAGTCCTAATCACCAGAATTCAACGAAGATCTAACCCCGCTATATAAACTCTCATCGGGTTTGTTTTCCAAATTAAATGTCGTGCTTTTTTTCACATGATATA
Source organism: Pinus tabuliformis (assembly GCA_031772625.1). Classification (NCBI taxonomy): domain Eukaryota; kingdom Viridiplantae; phylum Streptophyta; class Pinopsida; order Pinales; family Pinaceae; genus Pinus; species Pinus tabuliformis. The sequence continues at coordinate 599,062,805 of CM062814.1, read as the reverse complement.
CATCTGATCACTCTTTCAACGGATGGTCCGATCACCTTTGGACTTCAACTGGATTAAGTTATTGTTCATAAGTTCATCGGGTCTATTTTTCAATTACCACTTATGGTTTTTAGGCTGCGTGAAAACCATTTCCACCTATGAAAACCACTTTGTCCATCTACCAACATGTTGCTTAATCTCTGCCGCTCATCTTCTTGACTCCATTCTACAAGACTTAATCCTGACCGCTTACCACAAACAATCTCGTCCATTGATCTAGCTGATCCAATGCTCCTGTGCACGCTTACTTCATTCCCTTTACATGGTTTCTCAAGGTTCTTCTATGGTTTCGGGTTTCTCCAGGATTTCTAGTCTTTGTTTGTTCTGCAAAACAACTCCCTCTTTGACTTACTCCTACTGCTTAGGTTCTTCTTGAGCAACTATCCCACTCAATGCAGGGACTGTTGAAGTTTCTAAGTTTACTTAGATTAGAAACCATTCATAAACTTTTCTGATTTATTCCTACCTACTTGTTAATTTTATTTAACAAGTTATGTACAAAGTAAATACTAAAAATAAACACCAGTGCATGCTCAACATATTATAGATTAGCAACTAAAATAAACAAGAACAAACACACCACATGACACCATTATTTTTGGACCAATGTCCCCGAAAAAACCCAGTGCGGGAAAACCGGTACAGCTATCTGAGGATTTTCTTATTAGGCAATATCATAGTACAATCTGGGTGCCGAAACTGGTCTACCTAACATAGAATTTCCATAGCAGCTATACCTCACAGTTTGAGATAAAGCTCCTGGCTGAAACCCCAGAAAATCCTTCTGGCAGCTCCTGAGCACAAAACTGCTTTGCAACTCCAACATCTGCCTAATCTGGACTGTGTCAATCCCTCTATGTCTCACCTTGGCCCTATGTCGGCCTTTCTTGGCCTGCGTCAACCCTAGGAGGCACTTCATTAGCTTTCTAGGCCTCTGCGTCAGACACACTGGCCTCTCTGGTGCTTTGCACAACACTTGGCTTCCTCTGTGTGGCCCTGCGTGAGCCCTTGCTCGCTCTGCGTCACTCTCCTTAGTTGTTGTGCTACTCTCCTGACACAATCTCTACCTTCTTTGTTTCTTTGTACTCAGTGACCCTCAACTTCTCTCTCGATCACTGATTCTATCTCTCTTAGCAAACCCCGCTCTAGAGAATAGAATCACTGAACACTCTAGTGTGATCTCCAAGTGACCCTCAAGCCTCCTATTATACTTTTCCTATTGAAGATTCAATGACCAAGATTAAGTCCCTAATCAATGGCTAAGATTAGATCTGGCTTGATCCATGTCTTTTGGATGACTCTAACACAGATTCATATTAATACACATTAATATTTTATTTTCCCTAAGTTTAAACTTAGCGACTCCATTAAAAATATTAAGTATTTTAATACCTCCTAATATGTTTATAATTTTCCCAGACCCTTTCTCCGTATTGGAGATCTCATGTTCCCCAACCTCTCCACCAAATTTCATGACTAGAGCACATCCGATGCAACCCCAAATCAATACTCCCTCTTAGTGAGGACTGTGCTCTAGCAATACTCCTCACTGAGTATTACTTTTATCATCCAACATAGGTACCTGTGTTGATGCTATGCCTTCCTGCCTAACATCCTCTACACTGTTGCATCTTGTACTGCTACCCATGGTTCTGCCACTACTACTGCTGCATATATATGACAACTCCCTCTGCATCCATGCTACTGCTGGTCCTTCCACCCAGCACTGCATATGCACTGCACCTTCTCTCATCATGTTGCATCGTGCTGCCCACTGATGCACTGCAACTCAGTTACTAAGAAGTAAGTAACTGATCTCCCAACTGACCTCCCTATTAGGCTAGAAAGACCCACTGATGTTGAAGCTCCCTCTGCCACTGGCAAGTGCTCCCTCTCTATGACCTCTACGCTGTTGTAACAAATCCCTCCATCTCGCACCGTTGCACACCTCATTGTGCCTTCCTACATTGGTTCAACACTCGTGTGCCTCTCGTACTGCTGTAACCTGCTAGCTTTGCACTGTCATGGGACTCCTGCATTATAGCTCTCTCTACCGCTCCATCCGCAACCACCTCTACCCACTCAGCCAATCCTGCTACTCCTCGTTGGGGGCTCCCGTAGCAAGGTCTAATCCAAGAGGCTGGGTACCTCGAGGATCTTTCCCCTCATCACCTGTAGTCTATCTTACTACATCTTGATGTCTCCCACTTCTACTCAAGTGGTGCGTGAGTACTCATGGCTCACAGAACAGACAAGATCTTAGCCTTCCAGTTGGATGCCTCATCCAAACTGTCCTATTCCCTTAGCCCATTCATGGCCATCTCTCTGCTCTTCTTCTCGACTCCTCCGAGTCTCTCTACTTCCCTCCTGAAAGTCCTTTGTTTGACTCCTGTTGAGTCTCTCTACTTCCCTCCTAGAAGTCCTCTGTTCGACTCCTGCTGAGTCTCTCTACTTCCCCTTTGGAAGTCCTATGTTCGACTCCTGTTGAGTCTACTTCCTGCCTCAAAGTTCTCTGTTCGACTCCTACTAAGTCTACCTCCCATCTAGAAGTTCTCTGTTCGACTCCTGCTGAGTCTACTTCTCGTCTAGAAGTTCTTTGCCTGACTCTTGTTGAGTCTACTTCCCATCTGGAAGTTCTCTGTTTCACTCCTGCTGAGTCTCACTACTTCCCTCCTAGAAGTCCTTTATTCGACTCCTACTGAGTCTCTCTTCTTCCCATCTAGAAGTTCTCTTCTAGACTCCATCTAAGTCCCAATTTCCCTCCTAGAAATCCTTCTACCGCTGGCGAGATACCCCCTACTCTGATCGTCTTATGTAACCGCACCACTAATCTGGGTTCGTCAGCTAGAAACCCTCGATAGCAACTTCTCTGGCCTTGCTCTGTCAGGTACTGTTTTGACTACAGTACCTCATCAGCTCCACTTTGCAATATTATCGCAACCTTCTAAACCCCAGCAACCTGAAGGTGACAGCTCCTAGGCTTTACGCAATCCCAGCACCAGCAACCCAACCTCCTCAGGCAACTGTGTCAGTCCTCCCAACTACTGCGTGGCTCTGTGTGAGGCTTCTTTTGCCATCCTTAGCCTTTGTGTTGTCTCTTCCCTACTCACGCTTGATGATGCAGGCACTGTGTCACCCTTCCTTGTTGCTGCTCTACTAGAAACAACTTCTGTCACCTCGGGACAGCTATTTTCTGCTGCTATTTCTCTGCTCGGCTGACGCCCTTTAGTCCTCCTATGATCTACAATCACCCTCTGATACCATGTTGAAGTTTCTAGGTTTACTTAGTTTAGAAACCCTTCATGCACTTTTTCTAATTTATTCCTACCTACTTATTAATTTTCTTTAACAAGTTATTTACAAAGTAAATACTGAAAATAAACACCAGCACATGCTCAACATATTACAGATCAACAACTAAAAGAAACAAGAACAAACACACCACATGACACCATTATTTTTGGACCAATGTCCTTGGAAAAACCCAGCACGGGAAAACCGGTGCAGCTATCTAAGGGTTTTCTTATTAAGCAATATCAGAGTACAATCTGGGTGCCGAAACTGGCCTACCCAACAGAGAATTACCTTAGCAACTATACCTCATAGTTTTGAGATAAATCTCATGGCTGAAACCCCAGAAAATCCTTTCGGAAGCTCCTCAACATAAAACTGCTCTGCAACCCCAGCGTTTGCCCAATTTGGACTACGTCAGCCCCTCTCTCTCTCATGCTGGCCCTATGTCAGCCTTTCTTGGCCTGTGTCAGCGCTAGGAGGCCCTGCGTCAACTTTCTAGGCCTCTGCATTAGACACGCTAGCCTCTCTGGTGCTCTGTGCAACACTTGGCTGCCTCTGTATGGCCCTACATGAGCCCTTGCTGGCTCTACGTCACTCTCCTTAGATGTTGCACTACTCTCTCGGCACAATCTCTGCCTTCTCTGTTTCTCTGTACTGAATGCCCCTTAGCTGCTCTCCCAATCACTGATTCTATCTCTCTTAGCAAACCCCACTCTAGAGAATAGAATGATTGATCACTCTGGTGTAATCTCCAAGTGACCCACAAGCATCCTCTTATACATTTCGTGTTGGCGATTTAACGACCGATATTAATTCCCTAATCAACAGCTAAGTTTAGATCTAGCTTGATCCATGTCTTTTGGACCACTCTAACACAAATTCATATTAATACACATTAATATTTTAGTTTCCCTAAGTTTAAACTTAGGGACTCAATTAAAAATATTAAGTATTTTAACATCTCCTCATCTGTTTAGAGTTTTCCCAAACCCTTTCTAGGTATTGGGGATCTCATGTGCCCCTACCTCTCCACCAAATTTTGTGGCTAGAGCACATCCGATGCTACCCCAAATCAGTAAGGACTTGCTACCTCGCAGCTTTTCTTGTTCTTTATTAATTTGATTGACATATAATAGAACAACATTTAAAAAATAAAATAAAAAAGGATTTAGAGTTGCACTTTTAAATTAAAACCCTAAATTTATAAAGGTGAAACTACATAGAAGGTTTAATACATACTCGACATTTATCAGTTTCGCTGTAGATGCTTTGCTTTAATTTCAACAAGTTTAATAAAAATGTAAATGGCTTAGAGTTTTGTGGAATAGTGATAACACTAGGAACACGTTCTAATAAATGTTAATGAAATTTTAATTTTATGAAATTAAAAATAATAATAATACTATTTTTGATAGGGTGTTATTATGGATGTGATGGTTTTATAGGAGGTTGTGTTATTTTCTTGCCAGGTGTAATTTCTCAATTAAGTCATTGTGGGTGTTTGTGGGTAATCTTCACTTGTATGAAGAGTTGTTGTTGAAGAATAAAATTGACATTGGTATCTACATCAAAGAGTGCAGTCTAAGTTTTCTTATTGTTTGTTGACAATGTTCTTACTTGTTATTGGTATAATTTTCCAATTATTGGTCTTGAGTATCTGGTTTAGTAGGTCTGCTCAAATTTTATGTATACATGTGATATTGTGGGTAAGTTTCTTGTCATCGATAGAAATTTATGTTGGTTTATCATCAGTGGGTCATAATTGTTTTAAGAGACTGAATTGTTTAGATTCTGGTGGTCTAACTTCGAGAAAGTTTTTTCTCTTATAGTATTGTCGAAATTTTCCAGGTTTGGTGTCACTTGGTGTCAGTACACTATTAGGACTTGGTATTTGTCTCTCTCTGTTATTTCAGTGCATAGGTAAGTCTTATTATTTGTTAGGGAATTGTAGAATCTTGTGTGTCATGGTTTTGGGCTATAGTGAGTTTGAGAATTTGGTGGACTTTTCACTAGTAGTGTGCCAATTAGGTGCTGATATAGTGCTTTCCAGGTCTGGGGATCAAGGTACTGTCTCTAGTCCTTCTTGTTGTTTTATAGGCCAAGGGTCTTTCAATTCTTGTCATAAGTGTTCCCTCTCAACAATGCTCATGCCTCATAGATAGAGAATCAGTAGAAAGAGGGGTGGATGAAGATTTTTACTGTATGGAAGAAAATGGTTCGCCCTTTAGCTTATGAATCTATGGTTACTTTCTTTATTGCAGTTCCTCAAGAGGTGAGGAATGAAATTCTTTTGTTGGAATGTAAAGAGGTATGGGATGACCCTTATCAATCATAGTCTGAATTGGTTGGCAAAGATATCAAATGGGTTCCTACCCCTGGAAAATTCAGGAGTAGGCGGTTACATTTTTTGAATTTATGGCTTTACATCAACAAATGGCTACCTTGTTGTGAGTGATTTTCAAATACAAGCAGGTGGAAAATTACAATGTCTTCTCCTCATTGGACGACATTAAATGCATAATTTTTAATCAAAGGTTTTCCTTAGACAATATGGATTCTCATTTACATCATGTAGATGGATTTATTGCAAGTAATTCTACCTCTAGTGACCTCATGAACCCTCTAGATGATATTGCTCAAGCGTCGATTACAATATTTTCTTCTGGTCATTAATAGAGATGGCGGGCTTACATGTATTTTTGTAATAAATTTTGGCATGCAGACTCTAACGCATGTCTTCTTTGTGGGGTTCCTCATTATGTTTCGGTTCAAAATTACATTGTTCAGGAACATATTTCAGGGTTGACAGTCTAGTTTATAATGTGGAGAGTTATTTCTCTAACAAGCTTTTTGGTTATCACTATGGATTAGCTGGTGTTTTCGATGGATCTATTCATCTATGGATGGATATGTGTTTTCATGGTTGGCTCTTTTAGCTTGTTGTTTCTCTAGGATCTGAGTTAAGGAGGTGAGTTTATGGCTCTTCTCGATGTGTTTTTGAGATGGTTGTGGTTTACCTAGAATTGGATATGGATCTGTGCATTTATGTTGGATGGCCCTTTGTTCCTGTGGGATTCTATGCATTATGAATTTATCGGAGATTGACCTTTGTTATGGATTTGTGCACATAATGGGAACTTCCTGCTTGTTTTAAGGATCACTGGTACTACTATTATTTGGGTTATACTCCGAGATTGTGAAAATATATTGTTTAGGAGATGCAATTTTCCTTGGTTGATTTATGGTTCTAGAGACGTTAGGTTATGTTTGCACTTTATGTTTCATTATGTTTCATTATGTTCCTGGAGAAGGGCGTTATACTCTGGGGCATCCTGGCACTATGGTTTTCAGCTTTTTTATTTATGTATCTATGGTGAAACTGGACCTTATAAAATTTGTCGTGTTATATTTCATTTAACCAAAGAGAGCAATATTACACTATGACTTTGTTGTATGTGGGTGTTAAATTGAAGAGAGAAGGCATCCTGGCACTATGGTTTTCAAATTTGTTTATGTATCTACATGAAACTAGACTTTATAAGATTTGTGGTGTTATATTTTGTTTAACCAAAGAGAGCAATATTTCTCTATGAATTTGTTGTATGTGGGTGTTAAATTGAAGAGAGAATACTAATCTATGACTTTGTTGTATGTGGGTATTTGAGATCTTTGAATTTCCCATATATCGATGGGTGAAATCTCAAAAAAAAAACTTTGTAACCTTATTTTTTTAATGAAATCTAAGAGTTTTAATTTAGTAGTAATAATAATAATAAAACAAAATATTGACTCAATTAAAATTAATCAAAAATAGAAATATTAAATTAATTTAATTTAATTTTATATACTCTATTTTTTATTAATAAAATTAAAAAATTCATATATATATAACACTAATATAATTTTATATAACCATAATTCATATTATTAGACTTAATATTTTTAGAACATATAATTAATAAATATATAAAACTCAATAAATTTAATTAAAAATAAAACATTTTCATATCAAATGATATAAAATATAAAATAATAATAATAATTAAAAATAAAAAATAGGTATTATATTTTAAAATTTTATATTTAAATTTAATTAATAATCATATAAAATTAATACTTATTATAGAAAAATTTTGTTAACCTATTTTTCTTTATATGTAAATACCATGCCTTAAGAATTTAAATTATAAAATTATAAAATGTGTCCAAAAGAATACCATCTATGTGTAACTATATATATTAAGATTAAATATTAAGATTTTAATTAAATTAAAAATAAGGATATATTTATGTATAGAAATGTGAAATTTATAAAAATATAAATAATATTATTAAGAATTAGGATAGATTCATTTCAATTATGAATTTAAGTTTTAATTGGAATTAAATTTCTTAACATATAGACCTTTCATTAAATTTTATACTCTAAAATGTATTTGCTTTTTAAGAAATTTAATTTGGTTTGGTAGTTTGTAGATCTTGAATTTAGATAAATATATTCTAATTAATATTTACAAATTAGTATCCATAGGATTTTGGATAGACGGTCATGAGGTGTTCCACAAAAGCACTCCTTGATGTGAAGTCAATCACTCGGCTAAAACACTTCTTGATGTGAAGTCAATTATTCAATTCCCCTATCGTATACAAACCCTCTCTTTATTGTAAAAATAAAAACTTTCCACAAATCCATTTGGTATCCCTAGCCATCCATGTCACGCCCCTACACCTGCGGTGATCTTCCAACCGCTTGTAGCGAGGTGCGGCACCACCGAGCGCTTTCTTTTTAACAATACTAACACCCGTGGACTACGCCTACTTCAACGTGAACATACTTAGCTTATGTTTTTGCAACTGAATAAAGCATTATCCTTTATACTTTAGTGAAGACCATTCTCAATTATTAACCATGAACAATAAACCGAGAACATCAACAATAAGTACAAAGGGAGGGGCAACTCCCCGTAATGTGAGTCTGCCCGACAATTTTATTATAACAGTTTCTTCAATAATACATCATCAAGTATACTTGGCAAAACTCCAAGTCTATACTTAGAATAATTACAGGCTTAAACTGCCTTTACAACATCCATGCCAACCTTACATGGTAGGAGGGTGCTCACCCGAGACACCTAGAACTCCCCCTTAAGTCTTGCACGATTCTGCACTTATACCGCACCTTGAACACACCTTGTTCAACCTACGACTGACTCACGGTAATCTGGAGTACCCTTCACAAGTGGAGCGCATGAGATATGCGCACTCCTCTTTTCTGCGCACTACCTTTACCCCTGCGTCCTTGGCGTAGAAGATGATGCGAAGTTGCTTCCTCAAAATGATCCAACGCATGTCATACTTATATGCGTTTTACCTTAGTTTCATACGTGGGTGGTAGCCCCTTGGCCGACCCCCAAAACACCTTCATCGCACCCTTAAACGCTCCTTTTATGAGTCGGCTTTGCTTCAGCGCAATCCTCTCCAAACCGTCGTATAAGGGTGCATTCGTTCCATCGTTTTCCAAGTGTCGCACATCATATATAAACTTCGCAAGTCTATCTTTATGCGCGCGCTCATACATGACGTCGATCAACACTTAATCGATTTTTGCATGCCGGAGGTGCGCGCGCCCGTCATAAGCCGCAGGGCGTTACAATCCATGTGCTCAACCAGAAGTGCAGAAATGAGGCTGAGCACTGCCGGTTTCCCCGTGGAATAATCTTTCCATGTGGCATCAAGTTGGCCTCATTGCTGGTAGTTAAGATCTCAGAACGATCATAGGTTGTGGTTTGAATTATTTCTCACTCCTTAATTATTACTTCAATGGCAAAACTGAAGGAAGCGATATGACGATAAGCTATAAGGATCTGGCTATCCAAGAGAACTATTACGAGCTCCTATTTGTTTGGTCAATCTATTGACCAATTACTCATCGTCACATTTAGATTAATTAATACAAAAGTATTATTATTAAGATTTAATACTAATGGGTTTGTATAATTTTAATTTTAGCTTTGATAAAATTAATTTTAAGATTTAATATTAATCTCCACGTTTATAATTTTTAGGGTTTATATTATTAATGTTTGTTTGGTTAATCGATTGACCAATTACTCATCGTGACATTTAGATTAATTAATACACGAGTATTATTATTAAGATTTAATACTAATTTTTAGGGTTTCTATCATTTTATTTTTAGCTTTGATAATATTAATTCGAAGATTTAATATTAATCTCTCAATTTGTAATCTGCAGGGTTTATATAATTAATGTTAGGGTTTTCCATATTAATTTTAAGATTTTGTAATATTAATTTTAGCAATTATAATATTACTTTAAGGATTTAATATTAATTTTTGGGTTTATAATCATATGATTTGACATATTAATCTTAGAGTTTATAACATATATGCTAGAGTTTACAATATTAACATTAGGGTTTATAATATTAATCCTAAGGTTTACAGTCTTAGATTTTACAATACTAATCATAAAGTTTATAATATTAATCTCAAGATTTATATTCGTGTAGTCTATAACATTAATCTTAGGGTCTATAATATTATTTTTATGGTTTTTAATCTTAGATTTATAATATTAATCTTAGGGTTTGATATATTAATCTTAGAGTTCATAATATTTGGTCTAGTATTAGGGTTTAATATTCTGACATTGGAATGGTAGAAAAATCTATCTAACATCGCAGTGTGACAACATTGCCTCAATGTGAAAAACAATCTGACAATCATTGTCGTAATATTACATTACATTGCAATCTATTCAAACTTGCATTGTGACATTACAAAATTGGGGTTTAATATCAAGGTTTACAACAAGGTTTGTAATATTAAAATTTAATATTAGGGTTTATAAAATTAATGTTAAGATTTATAATGTTAAGCTTATAATTTATAATCCTAGGGCTTATGCTATTAATCATAAGGTATATAATATTGATCCTATGGTTTAATATTAATCAATAGACTTTATAATAATAATCCTATGGTTTTAAATATTAATCTTAGGGCTTATATTAGCCCACGGGGCTTTGGATTGATGGTGAATGCGTGCACTGTTAAGGCACTCCTTGCGATAGGTCACTGGTTCAAATCCCCCATGGGTGCTTACCTACCCAAAAAAAATCTTAGGGCTTATAATATTAATCTTAGGGTGAGTTTGTAATTTTAATCCCAAGGGTTTGTAATATTAATCCTAAGGGTTATATTATTACTCTTATGGTTTAATATTGAACTTGGAGTTTATAATCCTAGAGTTTAATTTATTAAGCTTAGGGTTTAATATTAATCCTATATATGATAATTATAATAAAATAATAATATTTTTTATAATTATTATTGTAATTATATAAATACAAAAGATTCATATTATTATATCATTAGTTTATGATTAAGATTATAAACTGAAATATGTATAATAATATATTAAGGTTTATAATCTTAGGGTTTATAATATTAATTCTACAATTTAATATATTAAATTCTAGGATTAATACTATTATAATATTATAATAATAGTAATATAATAATAATTATTATTATCTAATTATTATAATTGTATATTAATCTATATTAGTAGTAATATTAAATATCTACCATACATGTCCATCAGCGTATATCGACCATATTTATTAATGTAGTTGTGTTAGTATTTACAATTATGAAGGTACCCCAAGAGATTGACCAATTATTCATGACATTTAGATTAATTACATTCTAAATAAGGTAATAATACTTACAATAATAAAATTATTCTAAGAGTTTAGCAATAAAACTAGGGAATATAAATATGTATGGAGTACCCAATGATTTCGGAGAATGGGTCTAGTTATCGAGTAAATTTACACTTAAAGACTTGGTTATAGGTTAAGTTTATATTTAAAATTTGGACATTTCAATTTATACATGGAGGGGATGGTGCATCATGGAAGGTTATTATATCTATTCTTAAGATGGGCATGGAGGCGGAGACCTACCTTTCAATGTTAGAAATTTGGATATGATTTTTAATCATCTTTAGAATTAAAATGAGAATGACATATTATGGGTTTTAGCTTCCAAATATACTATCATAGTTTATGTGTGCATAATTATATGGTGACTAGGACGAGACTTCAATGCAAACTTCCTAGAAAAGCAAGGTTATTGGTGAACATTTTTAATTATATCTTCTATGGAGAATCAAGCTTGCAAATTTTATCTCATAAAAATTATTATGTCACCTGTAAGGTTTGTCATCTTACCAAAAGAAGTTAGATTTTAGTAATTGTTGTGATGCCTATGAATAGAATAAGTGTTTAGAATTACAATAGCATCTTTAGAAGCACTCTTTTATGACCCAGAATATCTATATCTATATATATATAGACATTATACTCAAATTATAATAGTTGGAGAACATCAATTAAAAATAAATGAAGAGACTTAATTGAAATGTTATGCCTTCAACTAAAGAAGGGTGAGTTTCCTTCCATCTAACCATAGGTTACACTAGGCCTATCTTGCCTATAGTTGGCCACCCGCTAGCCAAGTCATGATACCGCTAAGGAGAAACTTAGGTTCTTAAGGGAACATTTCAACTATGAATTCCACTCTTCTTTATAGGAAAACAATGGTAGTGACCCCCTAATCAATGGGGCAAGACTCCCATGAATTGTCAAAACGAGAAAGGAATTACATTAGAAAAACAATTATGTCCATAGACGTGTTTATTTTAGAATAAAACCTTCAAATATTAATTTAGTTATCAATAATTATTAGGTGGGTGATATGAATTTAATATCCATGGAATATTTTAATATATTCTTAGTACTAATCACAGATCAAAGGTTGAAATTTATCTAAAAAATTTATCTAAAATTTATTTAATTTAGTTATTTAATTGGAAAAATTTCCATATAAACAAGAGTTATTGTTTTTGGGCATGTGGTATTAGTAACCCATGGTATTGTAAAGAACCATGTTTACAAGTTAAGAATTTCTCTGATACAGTGGAGGTGAATATCCATGGATAAAAATATTATCACAATTTTTTTAAATGTATATATGTTTAACTCATTAACAACTAGTAAATGTTGAGAGACACTAGAACACTACATCATGATACATCTCACATAGCAAAAAAAAAAAATACTAAAAATTGTTCTTATTATTAATTATAATAAAATTAATATATAACTTAAACAAGTTTCTTGACAATGTAAATTTGCTCCCACTGTACTGTGGAGAATCTTCACTTGTAAGTAGGCTTTGTTACAACACCATAGATAAATAGTATGAATTACTCATCCCATATGCGAGAAAACTATAAAACACCATAGATCAATACCATTAATTACTCATACCATATGCGAGAAAACTATAAAACATGTTTATATTGTACATGTCCATATGACATTTTGATGGCAAACTGACCTGTCAATACTCTGTTTCCAAAACTTCTGTCTCCAAAAACGTTTTTTACCAGATAGAGTCCTTCTGAGTGAGGTTGGAAATTCAATTTTTGGAGGCCTTTCGATGGGTAATTTGGTGAGTTTGATGACCCAAAAGAAAGTAGACACGCTAGGCTACTTGACCCAGCAATCAAAGTTGGAAATGGACTCCTAAAAGTTGGTTAAAAATATTCTTCAACCGGCATGACGCTTCTACAAGCTGGTGCGACCCTTCTGTCACCTGGCGTGACCCATCTGTCTCAAGTGTGACCCACAATGCGACCCATATACTCTTGTACGACCTTTCTGTCTCAGGTGCAACCCACAACATGACCTTTCTGTTCCTGGGTGACCTTTCTATTCCAGGCGCGACCCTTTTGTGACTGAAGGTTTTTGTTTTCTCGGAGCGATTTCAAGCAAGAAAAAACATAGAAATTCAAGAATTCTTTAGATCTATCATTGAGAAAACATTCAATTAAGATAAAATAATCACAACAGTGAGCAGATCTATAGATCAATCTCATTTGGATGCAAAATTCCCAAAGATACACAATTTACTGGATATCAATCTACAGGATTCCACTATTAAACTACAACAGCATTAGCTTTCGTCAATTGAAGCAAACAATTTCTTGACATAAGATGATATCAGATACACCATGAAACTCCACTGAATCAATTATGAAAAGAAAATTCACAATTTGAAAAATTGTTCTCGCCCTTACCGACCTGGTCTACATACAATTTTTTTTTCAAAAAAATAAGTTTTTCTCTTTTTTAATGCTCCTCTCTAAATTCAAATTTCTCAAACAACCTAATCCCTATTTAATTTGCCTAACACACACCTAAGCTAACAAACTCTATCACTTCAATCCTAATCTAGGCACTCCAATAACTTTTACAAACAAATAATAAATCATAACATTTAAGAGGTCCAACCCTCTTTAGCAAATAATTTTGACCGGTTAGGTCAAAGGTAATTTATCACATTTTATGCTCCTCCATCAAACTCCTGGGGAAGAAAATAAGGTTCCATCAAGTCTTCAGGATTCACTTGATATTTCTTTACCTCTGTTGTTTTCACCCAACTAGCATCTTCAATTGACCGTCCCTTCCATTTGATTAGATATTGATAATATGTTTGTCCTCTAGTTTTCTTTGTTACTCACTTCACCAAGATTGCTTCCACTTCTCTCTTTGTTGTCCTTGACATCTTTTCTTCCCAATTTAGAGTTTGAACTTTCTTTTCTGCAGGTTCATCTTGTGATTTTGCCTCTGTTTCCTTGTATGGGTACAAGTTTGCAGCATTAAAGATAGGAGATATTCCAATTCCTTCCGACAGTTCAATCTCATAAGCATTTGAAGAAAACTTCCTTAAAATTCTGTAGGGTACTATCTTTTTCATTTTTAATTTGTTATAAGTCCTTACAGGAAATATTTCTTTCCTCGGGTAATCCATAACTAATCACCTACTTGGAATTCCTTTTCTCTTCTCTTCACATCAGCCCTTTATTTATACTTACTGCTACTTTCTTGAAACCTTTGCTTGACATCTTCCTGCAATTTCTATATTTTTTTCTATAAATTCTTCGGCATTTGCAATCCTTATCTCTTGTTTTCCCAAATCTCTAAGCTCATATACTCCTCTGGAATGCATTCCAAAAACAATCTGAAATGGGCTCATTCCTGTACTCCTATTAGGAGTATCATTGTAAGCAAATTTAGCTTGACCAAGCGCTAAATCCCACTATTTTGGATGTTTGTAAACCAAGCTTCTTAATATGTTTCCTAACCTCTTATTCACCACTTCAGCTTGCCCATTCGTTTGAGGGTGATAGGTTGAACTAAAACTGATGTTTGTACCTAACTTCTTCCATAGAGTCCTCCAAAAATGTCCCACAAACTTAGTATCTTTGTCTAAAACAATACTTATAGGAAGCCCATGTAACCTTACAATTTATGAGAAAAACAAATTAGCAATATGAGTTGCATCACTAGTTTTCTTACAAGCAATGAAATGATCCATTTTCGAAAATCTATCCACAACAACATAGATAGAGTCATATCCTCTTTGAGTCTTTGGAAAATCCAAAAAAAATCCATGATGACTGCATCCCAAGGCCTGTTTGGTATTGGCAATGGTTGATATAACCCAGTGTTTTTGCTCCTTCCTTTGGCATGTTGAAAAATCCTGCATTTCTCAACAAACTTTTTGACATTAGTTTGCATTTTTTGCCAATAATAAAAAGCATTCACTTGAGTGAGTGTCTTATCCTACCCAAAGTGTCCATACGATCCTCCACTATGCTTTTCTTTAATCAAAATTTCCCTCATGGAACATTTAGGAATACACATTTTAGTTATTTTTGAAGAGGAAACCTCCTTGAATTGGATAGTCTAACCATTGGCTTCTATTATGAATCATGGGATTCTGAACAACTGCATATATTTCTTTAAAATTTGTATCTTCCTTGTACATGTTAATCATTTCTTCAAATCCCAAAACACCAATCTTCAGCTCATGTATAACAAAATTGACTCTGCTCAAAGCATCAACAAATTTATTTGACTTACCGCTTGTGTGATTAATTACAAAGCTGAAACTCTGTAAGTTCTCCACCCACTTAGCATGCTTTTGGCTCAAATTTGGTTGATTATTTATGAACTATAGTGCATGATTATTAGAATACAAAATAAATTCTTTGGGAAACAAGTAATGCATCCATTTCTTTAAAGCTTGAATAAAAGCATAGAACTCCTTATCATAGGATGAGTACTTTTTCTTGGCCTCATTCAAATTTTCACTGAAATAAGCTATAGGTCTCTGCTCCTGACTCAGTACAGCTCCAATTTCTACACCACTAGCATTAGTCTCAACTTGGAAAGTTTTATCAAAGCTTGGTAGGGCTAAAACA
The DNA here is from genome assembly GCA_031772625.1 of Pinus tabuliformis. Taxonomy (NCBI): domain Eukaryota; kingdom Viridiplantae; phylum Streptophyta; class Pinopsida; order Pinales; family Pinaceae; genus Pinus; species Pinus tabuliformis. Next base: position 599,047,109 of record CM062814.1, on the reverse strand, counting down.
TGTTATTTTCAATAATCTTCTTTTTCAACAGTTTGAAGTTCCAATCTACTACCTCTGACCGCTTAAATGGTTGTTTGTTTTCATTTATTGTTTCAACTATCGGTGTAGAGATATGACTAAAGCTTCTTATAAATTTTCTATAAAAACTTGCAAGACCGTGAAAACTTCTTACCTCAAATATGCTCCTTGGAGTTGGCCAATTCAAAATTGCTTCTATCTTTTTTTGGGTCCATCTTCAAACCTTCTAATGAGACTACAAATCCAAGGTAAACGAGCTCTTTCTTCATGAAGTTGTACTTCTTCAAATTTATCTGTAGCTTCTCTTTTTGTAAAGTATTTAAAACCAAATTAAGATGCTCCAAATTCTCTCCTTTACTCTGATTGAAAATTAGAATATCATCAAGATAAACTATCACAAATTTTCTGGCATATTCTTTTAAGACCTCATTCATCAATCTCATAAATGTACTTGGTGCATTAGTGAGTTGAAAAGGTATCACTAACCATTCATACAACCCACTATTAGCATTGAACATAGTCTTCCATTCATCCCCCTCTCTAATCCTTATTTGATGGTATCCACTCTTCAAATCTATCTTAGGAAAATACTTTGACCCACTCATGCAATCCATCAAATCATCCATATGTGGTAAGGGAAATCTATACCCGATAGTAATCTTATTTATTGCTCTGGAATTGATGCACCTAGTCCATTCACCATCCTTCTTGGGGCTAAGCACTGGTGGTACTGCACACGGACTTAGACTCTCCTTTAGCAGTCCTTTATCCAATAACTCCTATACCTGTTTCCCAGCTTCTTCATTTTCCTGAGGAGTTAGCCGATATGCTTCTTTGTCTAGTAAACTCGCACCAGGTATTGAATCTATGTGGTGGCTGATACTTCTAATTGGTGGCAATGCACTTGGCAATTCATCAACAATAATGTCGACATAATAATTTAGCAGATTTTTAATTTCCATAGGAAAATTATCTAAATTAGTAGAAGTCAAAATTACCTTGGGTTTACCCACAACAACAAAATGCATTTCTTTCTCCTTCTTGACTTCTCACAGCAATTCTTTTCCACTAATCATCAAAACATTTTCCCCAGTCATTCCTTTATCCATTGCATTGTTCAAAGGTAGCAATGTATGCTTCTTCCCATCCTTTTCTAAGGTGTATGTGTTCCTCCTACCATCATGAAAAACTTTCCTATAAAACTGCCAAGGTCTCCCCAACAATATATGGCACACATACAATGGCATTACATAACACAATACCACATCTTTATATGTACCAATTTGTATATCTACCCGGCATTGTTCTGTCACCAAGAGCTAATGTCCTTTCTGCAACTAGGACACTTTGTAGGGAGTAAGGTGTACCATCTTAACCAAACCCAATTTCTCCACCATCTCTATAGAAACAATATTTTCAGTGCTCCCAGTGTCAATCCCAACCTTGTAGCATTTCTCTTTAGACTTGCACACAATCGTGAATATACTTTACCTTGGAGCTGGTTCATTAGATTCTTTTTTTGCCTTTAGCAATACTCTTTTTAACAATAAATACTCTCCTACCTCAGGTGGCTCTTGTTTCCCCATGACCTGAGGGCTTTCTTGTTTTGTCTCAACTATGTTTACATTCCTTGGATTTGCTGGTTTATTTTGAGGGTAGTCCCATGACCCATGTCCTAATTCTCTACATCTATAACACTGAATTTCCCTTCCTCGACTTCTACCTCTTGGTACAAATCTTCCTCTACCAAAGTCTCCTCTCTGTGGTGGTCGATTACTAGTCCCTCCTATTTCATTCTAAGAGTTCTAGCATCTTGGTCTGGAAGCTCCTCTTCCTCTTGGTAGATTTTTACCTCTATTCTTCTGACATTGCTTCCTCAACAATTTCTCCTCTGCCTTCAAAGCTGCTTGATAGGCACCTTCAATTGTCTTAACACTTAACATAATGATTTCATCTTGTATATCGTATCTCAATCTGTTGATATATCAGGCTACTTTTGCCATGTCATCTTCAGCATGTCCTGATCTAATGCTCAACTTATAAAGCTCCTCTATGTACTCTCCAATAGTCATCCCTCTCTGTCTTAAGTTTTGTAACTATTTAAAAAGGTTTAATTGGTAATCCTTGGGCATAAATTTACCTTTCAATTTTCTCACCATTTTATCCCACTGCTTAATCTTGAGTTTTCCCTTCATTTCTCTGGATATTTGTAGGTCATCCCACTAGATGGTTGCATGGCCTCTCAATATGGTAGCTGCGAATTTCACCTTCTTTTTATCTTCGACCTCTTTATAGTCAAAATACTTATCTAATGCACTAATCCAATCCATCATCTCTTCCACATTAAGGTTTCCTTCATATAGAGGTATTTCTACCTTTGGTCTTCCACTTTCTTTTTCCAACATCTTGAGAACTTTGGTTGTTTCACTTTCTTCCCCTTCTTCTTCCTCAGAAGATTCTTCTTCAGCACTGGCATCTCCCTCATCAGGGACTCTTCTCTAGGTAGTTTCCATTGCCTCCATTCTTGTGCGAAGATGTCTAATTTATTCAAGCAGTACTACATTGGCTACAGGTCTTCCCCGACCTATGCCAGCTCCTCCTCTCTTGGGTGGCATATTTGTTGAAGTTCCGAGAACAATACTCTAAACCTTGCTCTGATATCGTATGATGGTAGATTGACCCGCCAATACTTTGTTCCCAAAACTTCTGTCTCCAAAAACGTTTTTACCAGAGAGAGTGCTTCTGAGTGAGGTTGGAAAAATTAATTTTTGGAGGCCTTTCCCTAGGTTTTTTGTCAAGTTTGATGACTCAAAAGAAGGTAGACACACGGGGCTACTTGACCCAGCAATCAAAGTTCGAAATGGACTCCTAAAGGTTGGTTAAAAACAATCATGAACCGGCATGACGCTTCTGCAAGCTGGTGCGACCCTTTTGTCACCTGGCGTGTCCCATATGTCTCAAGCGAGACCCATTTTCTCTTGCGTGAACTTTCAATCTTAGGCGTGACTTTTCTATCCCTAGGTGACCTTTCATTTCGAGGCGCGATCCTTTTGCGACTAGAGGGTTTTGTTTCTCGGAGTGATTTCAAGAAAGAAAAAACACAGAAATTCGAGAATTGTTTAGATCTATCATTGAGAAAACATGCAATTAGGATAAAATACTCATAGCATTGAGAAAATCTATAGATCAATCTCGTTTGGATGCAAAATTCCCAAAGATACACAATTTACTGGATATCAATCTACAGGATTCCATCATTAAACTACAACAGAATGATTTTTCATCAATTGAGGTAAAAAATTTCTTGACATAAGATGATATCAGATACACCATGAAACTCCACTAAATCAATTATGAAAAGAAAAATCACTATCAGAAAAAAATGTTCTGGCCCTTACCAACATGATCTACATACAATTTTTTTTTCAAAAAAATGTGTTTTTCTCTTTTTTAATTCTCCTCTCTAAATTTGAATTTCTCAAACAACCTAATCCCTCTTTAATTGGCATAACAAACACCTAAGCTAACAAACTCTGTCACTTCACTCCTAATATGGGCACTCCAATAACTTTTACAAACAAATAATAAATAAGAACATTTAAGAGGTCCAACCTTCTTTAGTAAATAATTTTGACCGGTCAGGTCAAAGGTAATTTATCTCATTTGATGCTCTTGCATCACATTTTCCTTTAATTAATCAATTGAATTAACAACGTGAGTAATTATTTTTGAAATAAATCTTGATATTTATGACTACTACTAAGAATATTCTAAAATATTTTGATGAGATTAAATCCCTACCATCTACCTAACAATGATTGATACTTCAATTAAAATTTAGAAAACCCTCTTTGGAAATAGACATGTCTATCCATAATTAATAATATTAATATTAACAAAGATATAATTTAATGAATTTTTTATTTTTTTTAATCTTTTACAATGACAAATATATCATGAAGTGAGTGTTTTTTAAAATCTTGGACACACACATTTAGAGAGCCTGAGACAACATGAAAAATAAGAATTAGGTTGGACTCCATCTTCATTATGTCAATATATCACCCAAATCAATTGGGAATTGAACGAATAACTCTTCATCTTCATTATGTCAATATATCACCCAATCTGGTTGGGAATTGAACCAGTAACTCCACATCAAGGAGTGCCTTAATAGAGCACCCGATAACGTCTATCCAAAACCCATTTTATACAAATTTTGAAGGAAAAACTATATAATTGAAAATTTTAATTGTTAAAACTATACCATTAAAATATTTAAATTTTTCTATTTTCTAATTTAAATAATATAAAATGATTATTTTACTTTTAATTACATTAACAAATTTAAATAATATTTACCAGAAAAAAAATTAAAACAAAAAAATTAAAGGTGATTAAAGGTGAAGTATTTAATGTCATCCTGGGGTTATTTAAACTAAAAATGCCCATAATTAATAATATTAATATTTTCTGTATTCAAGCTTGTGTGATCCATAATGAATTAAGGGAAGTATTTTGGTAGAAATCACATAAAAGAAATTTTTGGCAGATGCGTTTCAAACCAATAAGTGTGGTTCATCATGGACCAGATGAAGAGACAGACCATGGCAAAGGCTTAAATAAAGCTAGAATTTAGTAAATTTGATATATTTTTAAATCTTTTATCGATGTGTGAAGTATATGTTTTTTTTAATCTTTGACAACTATGTATATATATATATATAAAGCTTGAGATAACGTGAAAAATATGAATTAGGCTTTTTATAAAAAATTTATTAGAAATTATAGAATTGTAAATTATAGTGGTTAAAATTGTGTAATTAAAATGTTTTAAAAATTTCTAATTTCTAATTTAAATAATATAAATTATTATTACGCCGTAAGGCGTTCCCTCTGAGAAAGACATCCCTAAAATGTGACGTGTGTGATCCTAAGCCATTGATTCTGTGTGTTAGACGATTGGGGTGTTTTCTGCCGTTGGTTTAATCTGTTTTTTTTCATAGAAAAATGTTATTTTTTCCACCAGCTGGAAGACAGAGAGGAAGGATCTGGCAATGGGCCATGAAAGGCCAGGCCTCCTGGCGATGAGACTCTTCGCAGTGACTGAACCGAAACGTGTCTTCGCAGTGACAAAACGTGTCTTTCTTCTTGGTTTCGTGTCTTTCTTGCTGCATGAGGGTCGCGTAGCCAGCGCAGCCTTGTGCTGTTATATCACTATTTGTACTGTCTGCTTCACACATGGGATTTCTGCTCAGAGGTCTTCTGGTTGGAAAACTCTTAGCAGTCAGTGTTTCTTGCCCTTCTTTCTATTATGGTTTCTGATTTATGTTAGCCCTTCTTTCTGTTATGGTTTCTGATTTATTCTTTTAAAGCTGTTATGGTTTCTGAAGTCACTGGGATTTGTTCTTTGCTCTGAGCCTCATTTTGCAGCTTTGGCATTTTTCAATCGTACGTTGGCCGTTTGCACAAATTAAATATGTGCATCTTTGTGCCTGATAATCTGTAGGGATATATCAAACCTGGGTTCAGATGGGTTTTGGTAGCATCCATATTCAATATACCTAATCTAGCATTTACATTCAATGCGCAAACGCGCGAACATAAACATGGTGGCTCACCCCACCCTCTCCACCTGCGCTGTAGAATGCTTTTGGGTTCATTGAATGTGCTAAGTCTATCAGTTGATGTTGGAATTCCATTGAACATAGCAGCTTTCTTTAATCTCAAAATTAGTTTCTTGACCGCTGGAAGCATTCCTAAAATGATTGCCTGGACTGACTAGGTTCTTTTTTACCCTAGGTTCTTTTTTATAAATGTTCTTTCTTGCTTTAGTCTATTGAAAGGATTACTTCCTCCGAAAATTACCAATACCGGATAACAGATTCAGTTACATCTTTTAAAGGAAATATGCTGGAAGATATTATGCTTCAAGCAGTGCTTAGAAGATGCTTATTGTATAACTAGGCACCAAAGCCACCATTGTCCAACTACTAATGCTTTCAAGCCTGACTGTAGCTAACCTTAGCATAGAAAAATTAATAAAACTTGAGATAAATATAATTCCTCAAATAGACCTGTGTCATTCTACTATCTGATGATTTGGTGTATTTAACTTGGAAAGATACACCTTCAAAACAAATAGTTGCAAATGCCATCAAATGTATCTATAACATTGCCTTCACGTGAAAACTTATTGATCTACACTGCCTGCACATGTTTCTAAATGTATTTTTCTCCACATCAATACCACATGAGACTATATGGACTACATCCTGGTTACTCATGATTTCACCATTCCCTTGATATCATTTTGCACACCTTTAGATTAGTCATCTATTGGTGATTCACCAACATTCATTTTAACTAATTCCAGGAGATTACTTCTCATTGAATCAAAATGTACGGTTTGGGCATAGTCTTGTACTATAAGCCTTGATCATTGTAAAATAGGAATCTCTGTTTAGCTGGGAATCTATAGCTAACCTTAGCATAGAAAAATTAATAAAACTTGAGATAAATATAATGCCTCAAATAGACCTGTGTCATTCTAGTATCTGATGATTTGGTGTATTTAACTTGGAAAGATACACCTTCAAAACAAATAGTTGCAAATGCCATCAAATGTATCTGTAACATTGCCTTCATGTGAGAACTTATTGATCTACACTGCCTACACATGTTTCTAAATGTATTTTTTTCCACATCAATACCACATGGGACTATATGGACTACATCCTGGTTACTCATGGTTTCACCATTCTCTTGATATCATTTTGCACACCTTTAGATTAGTCATCCATTGGTGATTCACCAACATTCATTTTAACTAATTCCAGGAGCTTACTTCTCATTGAATCAAAATGTATAGTTTGGGCATAGTCTTGTACTATAAGCCTTGATCATTGTAAAAGAGGCATCTCTGTTTAGCTGGGAATTTTTTTTGTTTATTTAGTTGTCTAATACCAATAATTCTATTTGCAATTTTGAGGCAATAGAGGAGAGTTATGTTCGCCTTCCCATTCCGACCCCCTCAAAGCGCTTACTATCACTAAGTTAATTGTGTGCACACATCAAATACCAATGACTTATAATTCTTGCCACGACTGCAATTAATAGACTATTGTTCTTCAACGTCACAAGCTGGTTGGAATTCACATCAAGTACAGGCTTTGAATTGGACATTTCAACATATTCTTGACAACTCTTTTTTACTTTGACTTCTAATTCTATTTCTCAATCGACTTTTTCAACTTTACTTACAAGTGTTAGAGATGAGCTTGGTTTGTGCTCCTATTCCAGTGTTAGAACAAAGCATTTAACACCTGATGTGCTTGGACATATTTTTTCTTCCATTTGACATAAGCCATGAGTTTATTTTCCATTTTATCCCCCAATATTAACAAAATATATCTTCTATGTTCTTTCTTGCTTTAGTCTATTGAAAGGATTACTTCCTCCGAAAATTACCAATACCGGATAACAGCTTCAGTCACATCTTTTAAAGGAAATATGCTGGAAGATATTATGCTTCAAGCATTGCTTAGAAGATGCTTATTGTATAACCAGGCACCAAAGCCACCATTCTCCAACTACTAATGCTTTCAAGCCTGACTGTAGCTAACCTTAGCATAGAAAAATTAATAAAACTTGAGATAAATATAATGCCTCAAATAGACCTGTGTCATTCTAGTATCTGATGATTTGGTGTATTTAACTTGGAAAGATACACCTTCAAAAGAAATAGTTGCAAATGCCATCCAATGTATCTGTAACATTGCCTTCACGTGAGAACTTATTGATCTACACTGCCTACACATGTTTCTAAATGTATTTTTTTCCACATCAATACCACATGAGACTATATGGGCTACATCCTGGTTACTCATGGGTTCACCATTCTCTTGATATCGTTTTGCACACCTTTAGATTAGTCATCCATTGGTGATTCACCAACATTCATTTTAACTAATTCCAGGAGCTTACTTCTCATTGAATCAAAATGTACAGTTTGGGCATAGTCTTGTGCTATAAGCCTTGATCATTGTAAAAGAGGCATCTCTGTTTAGCTGGGAATTTTTTTGTTTATTTAGTTGTCTAATACCAATGATTCTATTTGCAATTCTGAGACAATAGAGGAGAGTTATGTTCGCCTTCCCATTCCAACCCCCTCAAAGTGCTTACTATCACTAAGTTAATTGTGTGCACACATCAAATACCAATGACTTATAATTCTTGCCATGACTGCAATTAATAGACTATTGTTCTTCAACGTCACAAGCTGGTTGGAATTCACATCAAGTACAGGCTTTGAATTGGACATTTCAACATATTCTTGACAACTCTTTTTTACTTTGACTTCTAATTCTATTTCTCAATCGACTTTTTCAACTTTACTTACAAGTGTTAGAGATGAGCTTGGTTTGTGCTCCTACTCCAGTGTTAGAACAAAGCCTTTAACACCTGATGTACTTGGACAACAGATTTGTGTTACACATCTTTGATCTTTTCCTTAAAAATCAATTCCTGTATGAAATTCTTTCTTATCAATTTGCATGCATATAAATTGTTCAACACTGTCAGCTCACACCGTGTACTTGATCCAACCATGCAGCCAAAGATGAATCCATCAATAAGAACTTTTCTTGCAAGGTGTGCTTCTAGTTAATATAACTTGAATCCCCTGTTGTCAATTAATTTGTTGATTCATTATGGAATCTATCCAACAAATAATTTAAAGGTAAAGGCCTCCAGTAAAATTGCCAAACTTATTGGATTGGTTCAATATCGACCAGTCCTCTGTGTTCCCAAATAAAGCTTAAGCAGAATGACTTTACCAGAATCCATTCTTAGACACATCAAGTACAGGCTTTGAATTGGACATTTCAACATATTCTTGACAACTCTTTTTTACTTTGACTTCTAATTCTATTTCTCAATCGACTTTTTCAACTTTACTTACAAGTGTTAGAGATGAGCTTGGTTTGTGCTCCTACTCCAGTGTTAGGACAAAGCCTTTAACACCTGGTGTACTTGGACAACAGATTTGTGTTACACATCTTTGATCTTTTCCTTAAAAATCAATTTCTGTATGAAATTCTTTCTTATCAATTTGCATGCATATAAATTGTTCAACACTGTCAGCTCACACCGTGTACTTGATCCAACCATGCAGCCAAAGATGAATCCATCAATAAGAACTTTTCTTGCAAGGTGTGCTTCTAGTTAATATAACTTGAATCCCCTGTTGTCAATTAATTTGTTGATTCATTGTGGAATCTATCCAACAAATAATTTAAAGGTAAAGGCCTCCAGTAAAATTGCCAAACTTATTGGATTGGTTCAATATCGACCAGTCCTCTGTGTTCCTAAATAAAGCTTAAGCATAATGACTTTACCAGAATCCATTCTTAGACATTCCAACATATCAATTGCATGAATTTTGCAATTCTTCATGATGCAACCCTTACCAATGACACTGTGGTAGGTTGGAGTTGTAGCAATAAAGGTAATGTTGGATGCTATGTGTAATTTGGAAAAGGCTTACAAGGTAACATTTCCCCATTTTTTTTGAAATCATGGTATATATTCTGAGATTTGGAGGAGCCATTTACCTTAGGCATTGTGACTGTTTGTGTTCTTAGTGTCACTGCTAATCTAGATAGTATCATAAGGAGAATCCTCACTAGTGCATTGAATAGAGTTGTCTTGTTGTCCATCACATAGAATTATGCTGGCTTCTTGGAGGTCATCTTCAATAATTAAAGCTGAGAGCACCCTTTTAACTCTCCATATCCTTTGTGTCATTCAAACTTCCAAGCCTCAAGGCCTTGTTATTCACACTTCCATTTGACAACATCTTTTTGCTTGCTTGTAATAATGGGACCAGCCTTCCATTCTGATGGTCTCCAGACATATAATTTGTAGATGCATGTATGTCCTCCACCTATTTGATTTGTTCCTTGATGAGGTCTAGGCCATCCTAAGTGAAGAATGCAAAAAGAGGCTCCAGTTATTCCAAAATGGTCATGAACATGCAGTTTCACTTGCATTGATAGCAGTATTTGCAGCTGCTAGGAGTTCTTCACGATCATCATTCGACTCCCAAAATTCCTGTGTTTTATAGAACTTATCAAACTTTCTCTAGTGCCCCCTTCATGTTCTGATATTTGTATTATATCAGCATTACCTTTGACAACTCCACAGAGAATAATTCTAATTCCAGTTTCTGGTACAAGCTTGAAAGAAAACTTTGCCTTTGGATTTACCTTGCCAATAGAAAACATCTCTGTGTTTTTTGCTACTTATTCCCACAATCTGTAGAAGTTGCTATAGATAAGTAGTGATTGATGACAAATGAAGGGTAATCAAGTCGTTGCTTTAGTCTAGAGATTATTGCTGCTATAATCACTCTTTTTACAAATGTAACACAACAAATATCTTCACCATTCCTCTACAGTAAAATAAGCTGCACTAGAAGATGTACCTTGGGTGTTAAAATATTCCTTTTATTTGCATCTAAAATGTCCTCCTTTGTTCTAAATAAATTTCCCACATCTTATAAGCATAAAATAAACCAAGTCCTCAAGAGAGTTGGGGAATGTTAAAAGTTCATCTTTACTGATGCAGATGTTACTGCCACCTGACAACTTTTCAAACAAGCCTGAGAATCTGAGTGATGTTGTTGATTTTAATGTTATAAGGCCAGTCATTATATTAGCTTTAAATATCAACATCGGAATGGCGGAAAGAAGTCCACATAAGACATTTCAAATCAGGGAAAAATCTCTATAAAATCTCTCAACAATTATTAATTGTTTGATCTTGTAGATCCTACCAACAATATATACCATATCTTGTATGCCTCAAACCATTTGAAAATTCCTTATGAAATCCTTCCAAAGGACCTTTTTCAATGTTACGTTCTCCTTTTGGGATTATCCTTCCTTCAAATAACGCTATAAAGACCTTTGCGATAAAAAAACAGTGCCTATCAGCAATTTTAGATCGCCTCTTCCCAATTGGTTTAGGGTCCTTTTCTCTGGTGGTAAACATGCTCTTGATTGGTGGAACACCACACAAGATACAAGAAATATGAAAGCAAGTCCCATCACCAACTCCAGCCTCTGGAGTTTTGGTGTTTAGTTCATTGACGTGAATATCTATCTGCTTTGCTTGCCTAGAGGCTATAAAAGATGAATGTGCCACTGTTGTAAGACACATTGTGAGTTTCACATTGCCTTGACATTGATCATGAAAACTGAGACTAAATTAAAATTATTGTGTTGGAAGGGACCTTTTTTTACTGTGGACTCTGGTTTATTTCAATAATCAAGAGAGCAAGCTTAGTGGTTTACTCACAAATTCATTGAAAATTGAAAGCAGGAATAATATTCTAATGGAAAGCGTCACAGGGGTGCAACTCAATTGTTGTATTATGTAAATAAAGAGACTTGAAATTCAAATCCTTGGAGGAGCCCAATCTACTGAGATGAGATGATAGGTCCCAGAAGTATAATGAAAGGGACAATTAAAATTAAAATTAAATAAATAAATAAATATTTAAACAAGAACATTCAATTCATACACCCATTTCTCTATTCTTTCAGATGTTTGCAGCTTGCCAACCAAAATGAAAGAGGAAGAGTGCATGCGTCCAGCTACCCAGAGATGCCAAGCATATAAGTATCAATTATTGCCCTGTGATTCAATTTCACCATCACTCAGTGCTGGTTATGTTAATATGATTCTTCTTGAGTTATGTAGTACAATAAACAAGGTTTTTGCACTGCAACATCCTTGTTGTATGAAGTCCAATGTGTATGTGCATTTGTAAATGGTAGCCAAGAGTTCTGTTAGAATTTTTTCATGTGGCTACTAAAGTAGATATACCCATAAGGAACTTTGTTGATATTGTTGGTAAATTATTTACTTGCAGTCATGGAAGCCATTTGAGCACTGTACAAGAATAACAATACCCTCTAGCTGGAAATGGGTGAAACAGTTGGGTAGGAGGGACTTAGAGCTATTTTTATAGGGCATTTCTTTCGACATGAACTTGCAATTGGGCTTAATTTGTTCTTTCTTGTTTCTGTCATCCTTGAACTGTGTTGGACGTGGTGTAAATTTTGCACACCTCGGCCACATACACCTCTTGTTCCATTTGACAGCTTTTCCAGTAAGTTTAAACTGGGGATTATGCAAAAGCTAGCAGTAGGTGGTTGCATTTTCCTGTCTATATGCTACAGTGTTCTCGGGATATGGATCCCTATGTATTGGTGGCTGAAGGAGAAGCATGAAGGTTTTGCAAATGTGGGCAAGTATATTTTCTAGGCTCTGACTTGGTCTACAATGTCAGCTTATGTTCATCACTCAATCACAAAAGAAGGTAAAGACAAGTTCCCACTTTTATTATAGTCGTTGTGGAGCCTATCATTCATTCTTCGTACTTTCTTCATCTTTCTCGACATTCAACAATTGACAGAACAAAGAAGCGTGGATGTTGATATCTTTGTTGAAATTATGGTTCTTCCCTTTTTGGCTTTCTTTTGTTATAGTAGTTGTTGTGCCAAAAGTGGTGAAGATTCCTCCTCACAGACCATTCAAGAACCTCTCTTGAAAGACAATTTCCCAAAAATGTGGAAACATTAAGGTAGTCACTATTTATGCAAGAGCCAACCTTCTCAGTTGGCTATAATTTTCTTGGATGAGTCCTTTGCATGTTGTTGGTTGTAAGAGTCCTATGCACATTGATGATGTACCCCAAGTTGCAGATGTGGAGAGGGCAGGTTAAATATACCATAAATTCAAAGATCAGCCAGAGGCCAAATGTCATACTGGTCATTAGCAAAGGCTTATTCCTATCTCTTTGGAAGGAAGTACTTTTGACTGCATCCTTAGTAGCACTGGAAACTTGTGCATCATATGTAAGTCCATATTTTATAAGTGCCTTTATTTTGTTTCTAGATGGAAAGAAACAATTTGAAAGTCAAGGCTATGTGCTAGTTTGTGAATTTCTTGTGGCATAGGGTCTTCATCAATCTCAAATTTGAATTTTAGAAGTATCCATTTACTAACGAAGTTCCATTCAGTAAACTCAGGGCTCACACTCACACTCAGATATATTCTTTTCTTAGGAGATCAAGAAGATCAACTTCTTTTATTTCTTCACTTCTTATGTTAAATCTATTGTTTACTGCAACTTTGTCATTGATATCAAGTAGGGGAAAAATCTTGTGAGGTGTGTTTGCACTGAATGCTGGTTGATGTACTGCTTTCCATCATTTTTTATGTATCTTGGGTTGAACCTCCAGTAAAAATTCTTGTTATATTTCTCTCTAGTACAATTTCTAAATTTAATGATATCATGTTTGTGACTAAAAAACATCAGCAAGGTTGCTAGTGCTCAGAAACAAGCTTCGCTTTTATCTTTAATGAGTCAATTTTCTTGGGCAGAATTTGGCAAAAGAAATTGTAAGATCGAGGCAAGCTATTCAACGCCTTTATGAGAACAGGGCACAGCTGAATTCGATATCTACGCACCTTGGAGAAAGTGTTGGTAATTTTTTCTTTACTACTTGTTCTCGGATCATCTTGCATGCAGTTTAGTCTCTATTCTGTTATTGAATTTGCAGTTGTTTCTCCCTACCTTTATCTGACAATAGCCATTTTTTACTATATAGCAAGCAGTTGCAAGCTAAATATGATATTAACTAATTTGTAGTTGTTGTTTTTATTTCCCTTTTTACAATAGTTGGATGCTAAGTTAACACTATCAGGATACATCTATGGGTTGTCCCAAAAACATTAGACAGAATGGAGTTGCATGCTTTCATGTTAGAATGTGTATCTAGCTCATAAGGCTAGCATTCTAGAAGTGTTAGAGATGAGCTTGGTTTGTGCTCCTACTCCAGTGTTAGAACAAAGCCTTTAACACCTGATGTACTTGGACATATTTTTTCTTCCATTTTACATAAGCCATGATTTTATTTACCATTTTATCCCCCAATAGTAACAAAATATATCTTCTATGTTCTTTCTTGCTTTAGTCTATTGAAAGGATTACTTCCTCCGAAAATTACCAATACCGGATAACAGCTTCAGTCACATCTTTTAAAGGAAATATGCTGGAAGATATTATGCTTCAAGAAGTGCTTAGAAGATGCTTATTGTATAACTAGGCACCAAAGCCACCATTGTCCAACTACTAATGCTTTCAAGCCTGACTGTAGCTAACCTTAGCATAGAAAAATTAATAAAACTTGAGATAAATATAATGCCTCAAATAGACCTGTGTCATTCTAGTATCTGATGATTTGGTGTATTTAACTTGGAAAGATAAACCTTCAAAACAAATAGTTGCAAATGCCATCAAATGTATCTGTAACATTGCCTTCACGTGAGAACTTATTGATCTACACTGCCTGCACATGTTTCTAAATGTATTTTTTTCCACATCAATACCACATGAGACTATATGGACTACATCCTGGTTGCTCATGGGTTCACCATTCTCTTGATATCATTTTGCACACCTTTAGATTAGTCATCCATTGGTGATTCACCAACATTCATTTTAACTAATTCCAGGAGCTTACTTCTCATTGAATCAAAATGTACAGTTTGGGCATAGTCTTGTGCTATAAGCCTTGATCATTGTAAAAGAGGCATCTCTGTTTAGCTGGGAATCTGTAGCTAACCTTAGCATAGAAAAATTAATAAAACTTGAGATAAATATAATGCCTCAAATAGACCTGTGTCATTCTGGTATCTGATGATTTGGTGTATTTAACTTGGAAAGATACACCTTCAAAACAAATAGTTGCAAATGCCATCAAATGTATCTGTAACATTGCCTTCACGTGAGAACTTATTGATCTACACTGCCTGCACATGTTTCTAAATGTATTTTTTTCCACATGAATACCACATGAGACTATATGGACTACATCCTGGTTACTCATGGGTTCACCATTCTCTTGATATCGTTTTGCACACCTTTAGATTAGTCATCCATTGGTGATTCACCAACATTCATTTTAACTAATTCCAGGAGCTTACTTCTCATTGAATCAAAATGTACAGTTTGGGCATAGTCTTGTACTATAAGCCTTGATCATTGTAAAAGAGGCATCTCTGTTTAGCTGGGAATTTCTTTTGTTTATTTAGTTGTCTAATACCAATGATTCTATTTGCAATTCTGAGACAATAGAGGAGAGTTATGTTCGCCTTCCCATTCCAACCCCCTCAAAGTGCTTACTATTACTAAGTTAATTGTGTGCACACATCAAATACCAATGACTTATAATTCTTGCCACGACTGCAATTAATAGACTATTTTTCTTCAACATCACAAGCTGGTTGGAATTCACATCAAGTACAGGCTTTGAATTGGACATTTCAACATATTCTTGACAACTCTTTTTTACTTTGACTTCTAATTCTATTTATCATTCGACTTTTTCAACTTTACTTACAAGTGTTAGAGATGAGCTTGGTTTGTGCTCCTACTCCAGTGTTAGAACAACGCCTTTAACACCTGATGTACTTGGACAACAGATTTGTGTTACACATCTTTGATCTTTTCCTTAAAAATCAATTCCTGTATGAAATTCTTTCTTATAAATTTGCATGCATATAAATTGTTCAACACTGTCAGCTCACACCATGTGCTTGATCCAACCATGCAACCAAAGATGAATCCATCAATAAGAACTTTTCTTGCAAGGTGTGCTTCTAGTTAATATAGCTTGAATCCCCTGTTGTCAATTAATTTGTTGATTCATTATGGAATCTATCCAACAAATAATTTAAAGGTAAAGGCCTCCAGTAAAATTGCCAAACTTATTGGATTGGTTCAATATCAACCAGTACTCTGTGTTCCCAAATAAAGCTTAAGCAGAATGACTTTACCAGAATCCGTTCTTAGACACATCAAGTACAAGCTTTGAATTGGACATTTCAACATATTCTTGACAACTCTTTTTTACTTTGACTTCTAATTCTATTTCTCAATCGACTTTTTCAACTTTACTTACAAGTGTTAGAGATGAGCTTTGTTTGTGCTCCTACTCCAGTGTTAGAACAAAGCCTTTAACACCTGATGTACTTGGACAATAGATTTGTGTTACACATCTTTGATCTTTTCCTTAAAAATCAATTCCTGTATGAAATTCTTTCTTATCAATTTGCATGCATATAAATTGTTCAACACTGTCAGCTCACACCGTGTACTTGATCCAACCATGTAGCTAAAGATGGATCCATCAATAAGAACTTTTCTTGCAAGGTGTGCTTCTAGTTAATATAACTTGAATCCCCTGTTGTCAATTAATTTGTTGATTCATTATGGAATCTATCCAACAAATAATTTAAAGGTAAAGGCCTCCACTAAAATTGCCAAACTTATTGGATTGGTTCAATATCGACCAGTCCTCTGTGTTCCCAAATAAAGCTTAAGCAGAATGACTTTACCAGAATCCGTTCTTAGACATTCCAACATATCAATTGCATGAATTTTGCAATTCTTCATGATGCAACCCTTACCAATGACACTGTGGTAGGTTGGAGTTGTAGCAATAAAGGTAATGTTGGATGCTATGCGTAATTTGGAGAAGGCTTACAAGGTAATATTCCCACAATTTTTTTTTGAAATCATGGTATATATTCTGAGATTTGGAGGAGCCTTTTACCTTAGGCATTGTGACTGTTTGTGTTCTTAGTGTCACTGCTAATCTGGATAGTATCATAAGGAGAATCCTCAATAGTGCATTGAACAGAGCTGTCTTGTTGTCCATCACATAGAATTATGCTGGCTTCTTGGAGGCCGTCTTCAATAATTAAAGCTGAGAGCACCCTTTGAACTCTCCATGTCCTTTGTGTCATTCAAACTTCCAGGCCTCAAGGCCTTGTTATTCACACTTCCATTTGACAATATTTTTTTGCTTGCTTGTAATAATGGGACCAGCCTTCCATTCTGATGGTCTCCAGATATATAATTTGTAGATGCATGTATGTCCTCCACCTATTTGATTTGTTCCTTGACGAGGTCTAGGCCATCCTAAGTGAAGAATGCAAAAAGAGGCTCCAGTTATTCCAAAATGGTCATGAACATGCAGTTTCACTTGCATTGATAGCAGTATTTGCAGCTGCTAGGAGTTCTTCAGAAACAGGCTTCGCTTTTATCTTTAATGAGTCAAACTTTTCTTGGGCAGAATTTGGCAAAAGAAATTGTAAGATCGAGGCAAGCTATTCAGCGCCTTTATGAGAACAGGGCACAGCTGAATTCGATATCTACGCACCTTGGAGAAAGTGTTGGTAATTTTTTCTTTACTACTTGTTCTCGGATCATCTTGCATGCAGTTTAATCTCTGTTCTGTTATTGAATTTGCAGTTGTTTCTCCCTACCTTTATCTAACAATAGCCATTTTTTACTATATAGCAAGCAGTTGCAAGCTAAATATGATATTAACTAATTTGTAGTTGTTGTTTTTATTTCCCTTTTTACAATAGTTGGATGCTAAGTTAACACTATCAGGATACATCTATGGGTTGTCCCAGAAACATTAGACAGAATGGAGTTGCATGTTTTCATGTTAGAATGTGTATCTAGCTCATAAGGCTAGCATTCTAGATCTTTTTTGCGTCTATGCTATATTTCAGCAATTTTCAACCGAGCAAAATATATAAAAGTGGATAGAAGCTCTTCATTTGCTGATCAGAATTCTTGCATCACTTTAAAAATTGGGAAAGTTCACCAACTATTTAGGAAAGCGTGTAGTTCCTTAATGCTTTTCAACTATTCTGATATAATAATCACTTCTTACATTTGGTCACATGATTGCATTATAGTTTATAACAAATGATAAATGGTCAGATAGAAACTAAGCAAGTAAAATGCATGCATTAATTCTAAAGTGTATAGCATGGAGCTAAAACAATTAGTTATTCAACACTATACATTCGGTACCAACTTCCAAGTATAAGGCGGTAGGCTAAACATATTAAAAACATGAGCCATGGAAATGGCTGATAATATGAAAGGAGAAAAAAACAACTTGCTTGAAAGCAGAAAGTGTTTTTCATATATTTAACATTATGTATATTATAGAAGTAAAAGATGAATCTTTTATCATATTGTTCAAGTTCCTTTGGAGACGATGCTTAATAGTAAGTGGGTATTATGGTATACATTTTTATTTGCTGGGACACCCACATTAGCCTAGGATTTTATAACATAAGAAAACCTTTTAATCCCTCCAAAACCTTCCTCGTGAGGATTAGATTGTGTGGATTATATTGGGTTTTTTTTCCCACAAAGACTATTAATTTGCATAGCACTGTGCAGCTTATGTTGGTTACTCACACAACAATGTTAAATACAGATACTTTGCCTTGGCCTACTCTGTTTTGTCACTGGGCAATTCAACTTTCGGCATTGAAGGACATTTCTAGACGTTTTCTGTATTGCTTCATCTCTGGTAACAACCTTAATCTCCTTTCCAAGTTTTTGCTTCATTTCTATTTCATCCATGGACCATGATAGAAAATCCTCTTCCATCAATTGTACATTAGCCACTGAGTAGCTACAGAGTCTTATAAATTTGATTCAAAATTATTTCCCAATTGAAATGATTCAGTTATATATATGCATTCTTGATAATTTAAACTTTATTCCTTTGCGTTAAACTAATGCAAAGTGGTGCCATCGTGACTGTCTTGTTTCCAGTGAACAGACTCTAGAAAATTTTAGATACAAACTTCAATAGCTTTGCTTATGTCTGTCAGAATTCTGGAATAGTCATATCCCTGTATTGATATTATATTCCACTTGGCATTTTTTTTGTCATGCACACATTAAGAAAGCGGAAAACAAATACATGCATGTACATTTACATTTAGAATGCATGCAGAAATTGATTTAGGACTTAGTGTGTGCTCTCTGCTCTATGTTGAAACAATTTCACTTCTCTTTCCTTAGTAGCTAGGATTTTCACTGCAAAAAGAAAGTAAATGACTGTTTATCATCTTAGATTGCATAATTAGGAATTGTATATGTACATCACGCGATCAACCTTAAAGGCAAACTTCTTAAGAAAGATCAACTGTAAAATACATTTCAATAAACATAAAAACGCTTTGGAACCTAACGCACACCATTTAGAAGTCTAGGCTAGAGACATGTTCCAGCGTCGTAAAGCCTGGTAACTATCACTTTCATCGTAGGTTGGGTGATTCCTCCTCTTTGAAACGACAAGTGCCAGTACAGACTTGTGCTCCCACATACCGTCGAGTATATATTGGGAGACCACAATAGGCTATATCCTTTATCCTTAGGAAGCCGTGTCTGCCACCCTATCGATCGCAATGCACTGAACACAGCATTCGGGAAGATTGACTGCCGTACCATAAAAAGTATTCTGCAGTTTTGCGATTGGTTTTATAATCCCCTTGTCTAGATATCCAAAGTAGTCACTTTCATTCCTTTTCGGACTCCTTAAAAGAAAAGGACCATCTGAGCACTTGTCACTTCAGGCTCATTAAAAATCGAAGGCGACTAGAGTCATCTTTAGGTTTTTCTTGAATCTTAAAAATTGAAAAAGCAAATTGTGTCAAAGCGTCATAAAATTTATTTAAATCGGAATAACCTCACTGTTCCCTCGTTGGTCTTAGGGTGAGAAAATGGAGTCCACCAATCAAGGATTTCCCCTTGGGGGAATCCTACTCCCTTTTCCAATAGGGGGGATGTTGGTGCACCTCATATGGCTACATTGTTCCTTCCAGGGCTTGCAATTGGCCTGCCAGTATGCCTTTTCTCGACCTCTGCCGTTCAAAACACCATGATTCTTGAACAGTCAACTTAGCAACCAGATGATACTAGAGTTACCCAAATCGAAGGCGACTAGAGTCATCTTTAGCTTTTTATCATCTCTTAAAAATTGAAAAAGCAAGTTGTGTCAAAGCGTCATAAAATTTATTCAAATCGGAATAACATCATTGCTCCCTCATTGGTCTCAGTTTGAGAAAATGGAGTCCACCAATCAAGGATTTCCCCTTGGGGGAATCCTACTCCCTTTTCCTCTAGGGGAGATGTTGGTGTACCTCATATGGCTACATTGTTCCTTCCAGGGCTTGCACTTCGCCCGTCGGTATGGCTTTTCTCGACCTCTGTCGTTCAAAACACCATGATTCTTGGGCAATCAAATCAACAACCAAATGATACTAGAGTTACCCCCAAACCTTCTATTTCATTTGTTTCTCCCTCTCCTTCTTCCTCTTCGCTTGGTGGAACTATGCTTCAAGAAAAATGATCGTATAAAAGTTTTTGTAATAAATATCTTTCTTAATTATGTTTACAAGCTTAGATGCCCGCTTATTTAGAAAAAAAACTGAACATGCTTCTTTCCCTTTGCCCTTTAATTCATATTTTTTCAAGTAATGATGTAGGAATGTAATGAATTTTAAACATCTTACGCGAAGAAAACAACATTTTTGGGTTTTGTTTTGTACCACAAAATGACAACAAACCTTACTGAAATGCAATTTCCTCAATGTTATCTGGATCAACTCATATTCTACCATACCTACAAATTGTTGAACTTGAACCAATACAATCAATGCAAAATTCGACTCCACGATATCGTACTGCAATTTCAGATGGAACAAATAAGAAACACATCATGCTTCCAAAAGATTTCAATGATCTCGTAGCAACAGGCTTGCTACAAAAGGGTTCTGTTATAAATGTTAAAATTTGGACTACCTCAGCTATTGGTCCTTCAACGTAAGTTTGTTATAAATTTCTTATTTCAAATTTAACATTTTTTATTTATAACACAACCGCTTCTAACAGTTATTCCTATGACTCTCATTTGTCGTGTAGGTTTATAAAGCTAATAGACTTTGAAATATCTACTTCATTTGCACCCTTAATTGACAATCTAAAAACTATGAGTATCCCCATCACATCTGATGAAAACACTCCATCCTCATCGGACCCACATCCTTTATCAAAAAGACACTGCCCTCTTCCAACTACTCCAACTCCGTCCGTTCTGCCAATTCAAATTCCCATCAAATCGTTAAACCCTTACCACTCAAACTGGTGCATAAAAGGATACGTCCAAAGAAAAACAGCTCTTCAACAGTTTCAGAAACAATACGGACCCGGTAAAGTGTTTGGTTTTGACCTGTTCGATACAGAGGGTGGAGAAATACATATTACATGTTTCAACAATGTCGCAGATTATTTTTTCGACAAAATCCAAAATGAAAATGTCTACATTGTCTCTAAAGGGAATGTAAAAATGGCTAATAAGCAATACAACCACTTGAACAATGACTAGGAAATTTTGTTGAATGCAACATCTACCATAGAACATGTTGCCAACGAAAAAAAACATAATCCATAGTGCGATTCAATATAAAATCAATTGATGATATCATAACAACAAATGTCAACTCCATTGTTGATATTCTTGGTGTTGTCACAGACATTTCCAGTGTATGCACTATACGTAGAAAAGACGGCTTTGAAGTCAATAAACAAACAGTACAGCTTCGAGACATGTCAAGGTATAACATAGATGCAATCTTTTGGGGAGATAATTTTAATGCCGTTTCACAGGAAATCTCCTCCCTATGTGCTACGGGAAATAACCCCATCATTGCAATCAAATCTGCGCGTGTTGGAGAATTTAATGGAAAAAATATCGGCACTACAACGAGCTCCATTGTTCTTGTAGATCCTGACATTGAAGAGGCCCATGCGCTAAAGTCGTGGTTTAAAAAAGAAGGTTCGACTGCAGCTTCTACATATTTGACAGCAAGATCTCCTTTTGGCCACCAACAAAAAAAAATAACAATTGCTGACATTTACAGTATGGATATCTTAGAGAAACCAACATTTTTCCAATTAAACGGCACAATAACAAAAATTGGGATGGATAGTTTTTACTACATTTCTTGCCCGTCGATCGTTGGTGGGAAAAAATGCATGAAAAAACTTATTCCACAAAATACAGGGATGTGGTTCTGTCCAAAATGCAACGCTGAAGTAAGCGACTATGATTATAGATACTTATTGAAAATCGACATACAAGATCACACTAGTGAATTGGCTTCAACTGTTGCTTTCGAAGACGCGGGATCTACAATTCTTGGAAATAATGCCAAAGACTTCTATCTATTATCTTCAGATCCAGAGTTGATCAAGGAAATTGTCTCTAGAGCTCTATGGACAGATCATATCTTCACACTATCGGTGAAGACAGAAACTTTTAAAGAAGTCCCACAATTGAAATGCGTTATCATAAAAGAAGAAAAACTGCATTTCACGACAGAATGCAACAACATCCTTCGAGAAATTCAGAACATCTCGACATTGTAGATAAATATTGCAAAATGTATTCCTTGCTTTTTGGCAATTCCTATTGTCCAATTTTATAAATACAACTTTACAAGATATACTGTTGCATGCCTTCTTATGAAATTTTCTTATATACCATTGAAATAAGTATTCGTTCTCCATTGTCTCTAGCTTTATGTGAGTAGACAAATTCACATTTTTTTTTTCCTTTTATCAGCTTTACACATGAAACTACCTACATGTATATAGAAAAAATACTAATACGTTCTTTCAAAATCATTACTTAAATAAAAGATTTCACATAACAATATTCAGAACTTAGATTTTTTTCCCTTCTTTCGCTTTCGCTTGCATTTTTTTCCCTTCTTTCGCTTTCATACAATAACATGGTTGTTGTCTCCAAATAACATTCTTCTTTTCCCCTCTCTTGCTTATAGGTATCATAAATTTTGTGAATGGCTTCTTCTTCTAATAATGAACGTGCTCGAAGATACTATGCAACAAATAAAGAACAAATAAATGCACGGCGCCGTGAGCTTTACCAAGCAAAAAAAACACAACAGAATGTCAAAAACACAAAAAACAAAAGGGTAACCAACCTTCCTCGTCTGAAATGGCCCACCCTGAAAACAATCCTCCCTTGCAATTATCAAACTCTTTATCTTCTCAGCAAACCTCTCAAACAAATACATCCATGCCTCATTGCCCTAACCCGTCCTTCGCACATGCTTTCAAAAACGTTTATACTAATCAAGCACATCGAGATTTCCGTGCAAAGATTGATAAACTTCCATCTAAATGCCCATGCTCCATTTGTCTTGAATCATATCCTGGAATACATATCCGCAATTCCAACCTGTTGAGGCCTCGAAAATCGCTGCAACAACATTGGGAATAACCACCCGGTCCGGACCTTAGTACAGCTCCTTTTCCGTTTGGAATAGTGGCTCCGACTGGGGATAATGGGACCAGTTTCCCAAAAGTGGATAAACGGGATGAATGGATGATTTATAAACTAAGCTAACGGTGAGCGAATAACTAAAACTATTAACACGAATACATAGACTATAATCTGTCCGAGGAACTTATTGAACTTTAAAGTGCAGTGCTTGATGATCTGTGTCTATAAACAGGCATATAGATGACTCTATTTAACAGACATAGACATTATTTCATTCATGATTACTATGCTTAAATAGTTAAGCAAAGCGATTGAAGCAATATTACCACACTTATCATTTATATCATTGACATATACATGATTAAAAAGAAAGGCACATCATAAAACATCCAATAGTGGAATGAATATAGATCTGTTGTTACAGCGCATGCATATAATCAATAATAGCAAGAATAATCACATAACAATTCATATGAAAGGAATGAATTCAGACATAGATAGAAATACCATATGAGCTGCTTGACGCTCCCAATATCAATCGCTACTTGTAATTCTTCCTTCAACACAGAAACATTCTCAACAAAGACAATAGTGGACAATTGCATCAAAACTTCCTTGTTGAATTAAGAACAATTGGTCCAGTTTCATAAAAGAATATTGACTGAAGCACAATAGTGCAAACTTCAGTCTTTAAGTCTGGTACAAAACTTTACGACCCTTTCCAAAACAATGAAAGGGTCTATAAATACTAAATTAATCTAAATATCTACTAAACTGAAATCCTACTAAATCGGTATCAATAAATCTTGATCCTATTTTACTCAGCGATCTGGCAATCGGCAGCATGATTCATCAAGTAGGTTGCTTGCCTTTAAATCTGAGCTGACTTATCGCAAGCATTGGCTCTACTTCAGGAGGTTTGTTGAGGCGCGAACTGAGCTGGGCGGCATAGGTGGCATCCTGAATATCGGGAATCATATACCCGATCGCATCTATTAGGCACTTAAGGGCGGCTCTTTGTGTATGTGGTTTTACCAGGAAGAACCAATATGTGTCCCAGGTTAAAATGTAAATCCCAGCGATTAATCTCCCTTTTTCCTCTAAATCAAGATAACATGATTGCTCCAATGTGTTCGTTGTTGTCAACTGTCCTGGTGTGCATTGGGAGATCATGTTTGATAAGTAGAGAGTGTTATTAACTAACTCAACTAAATTGCTAGAAGTTGATTTACATCTTGAAGCTGCTCTCTCTGCTTTCATTAATTAGTACTGCCATTCTGTGAAGAGTATATCTTTATGTGGTTCTAGGATCCTGGGCAAATTTGCCGCTTGTCCTTGATCGGAATCTTGCCAGTCAAGAAATGCAGCTATGGTTTCCTCGGCTTGATCCAATTCTGTTCTGGCCTTTTCTACTTGCTTATTTATGGATGTCGTTAGTTCACACAGTGGCTCTGCCTGGGCGATTTGTTGACACAGAAGCTTAATTTGAGATATTAATGCAGTGTTTATTTGTAATGCTTCTGCTCTAAATTCAGCCACTTATGGAATGCCCTTTGTCTTTTCAGCCAGTGCTGATAATTGAGCGATTTGCTCATCCTTTGTTTTCAGCATTAATTCATTCGCGGCCTTTAATTGTGCCAATGCCTCTGATAATTCCTTCTGTTTCTGGATCGCGCTTTGGTCGACCCTTTGCTTTTCTGCCTGCAATTGTTGAGTTAGTTGACTGTTCGCTTGCTGTTGTGTCAACAATTGCTGCTCTGCCTTCTGCTTTGTCTCAGCTAACTCTGCCTGTAATGAGAAAATCTCTTGATCCTTGGTTTTCAGTAGAAGACTTACCTCTGATGCCTTATCAATTGTCGCTGCTGAATAGGCTCCCGCATACTGCGACAGTTTTGTCAGGTCATCGGAGGGGTCAAATTCCTCCTTCCAAACCACATTGCCCGTAACAGTTTGTTCTGGGAAAAGGGAAGGTTGATCAGTCCTTCTTCTTTTCCTTTGTCGCTTAACCACTGCTTTATGCCTTGGGCTGTAGAAGACATCCAGGGGAGGAATATCTTCTACCTGCAAAATGATTTGGTCGGAGGGGTCCTTTGGTATTATCTCAACGTCTTTAGAAATGGGTGGACCGTTGGTTCCACTTAGAACCTGAGGTGAAGTGATTTCCGGTGTGTCCGTTGTCTTGGAAGTGTCTGTATCTTTTGAACATTCCAACCCACTGATGATGGAATCAAATTGCTTCCATTCCTGGAGCAATTTAGGGTCAATACGAGTATCTATATTGACATCAATGGTGGTTTGTTTTTTCTTTTCGGCTTGGGACTCCTTCCGCACTTTTTCCTGCTCTCTCTTCTGTTGTTCCTCTTGTTCTTTCTTTTGCCTTTCCTCATGCTCTTTCTTTTTCTTTTCCTCTTTCTCTCTTCTCTGTTTTTCCTCCTGCGCTCTCTTCTGCTTTTCTTCTTTTTCTTTTCTCTGCCTTTCCTCTTGTTCTCTCCTCTGCTTTTCCTCCTGTTCTTTCTTATGATCCTTTGTTATAACCAGAGGTTCCTTTGACTGTTGCCGACCAGGCTCGCTTGATGATGTCGCTGGGGTTGTTGGTAGTAAATCTAGAGGCAAAGTTTGCAACCTCTGTTCTCTAAGTTTATTAAATTCAGTCAACCCTTCATCATTATATTTCGCTTTGGCGAATTCTTTAACCTGATTTATTGACTCAGCTGAAGAGAACAGGTCATCAAACATATCTTCCTTATGGTCAAATCTTGTCAATTTGGCCTGTTCTAGTGCATTATAGACAACTTTGTTTGGATCAAATGGCCTATTTTGGATAGTCGCCAGAGTTAAGGATTGAATCTTTGTGGCTTCCTTTTCTGCATGTTTGAGATCATGCAGAGTGTAGACACCACACCTCAAGGGAAAAGAGGGCCAGCCCTTCTTCTTTTCCTTCTTGAGAGTCTGTGTAACACTCTCAGCCATAATCTGGTAAGCGATTTCCCTTTGCCAGCAGTTTATCAGCTATGTATAAAGGGAGGACATGGGGGTCGGCTTGGCTACTGAAAACTCTTACGTAGGTAAATCTCTCCTCTCCAAACCATCTACCTATTGCGATTAAATAAAATTCGGCTTGATAAGAAATCTTGGGAGCAGGTTTATCAAAAATGGAATAATAAATAGGCAACATAAAGCCATTACAGACTTGGTATAGATGATGTTTATAAGAGGATTTCCACAATTTCTGATGATATATATGAATAGGCGTGGGGTCTTGTGCAGTCCACCTCCAGCCGAGTACGGGGAATTCAGAGTTAAAACACAGGGTATCTAGAATATAGGCACTGTAGTAGAATGGGGGAATCACCCTTTCACAAACACGGGTCTTGCTTCTAAACTCAAGCACAACTGTTGCTAATTTGTCTGAGAGGATAGTGGCCCAATCCATAATTACACTGTTGCATGCTGCTTCCATTAGGGGAACCATTTCTATGGTAAAATTAGCAGAGTCATGCAATCCCCACAATCTACACATCATTATCCCAGCATAGCAATAAGGAGAGGACAGGGAATCAACTGAGTACTTACCAGACGACTCATGTTTGTGCTTGGCCGGATTTTGTCTCCAATCCCGGATGGGTTCGGATTCAACTTCATTTTCGTTCGCGAATTTCTCCAGGAACGCCTTATTATATATCTTCTCTGGCTCGGGCAAATGATACATTTTCCTTAGATCATCCGCCCTGAATGACCTGAAAATTCTCCCATCTCTGGTGCTGAAGGTTCTATCCAGGATTGGGATTTCTTCAATCGCCCATCGCACTACGTCTGTGTATGGGAGAATTTGCTCCCTGGCTGCTATCCTGTGAAGGAAAGAGTCTGCTAAGTCCTTGAGAGTACCCTCAGATTTCTGAGTTAAATCCACAGTAGCTTCTACTATTGTCACTGCTGGTTCTTCGGCTTCAATCAGGTTGTAGGTACCTTGCCAAGTAACTCTAACGAGACCCGTACATGTAGTATCAGATATCAATCCCTTCTTTTTGTCCACGACAGCTTGTCCTGCAGCTGGTGTAGCGGAAGCGCCTGTGGTCTTCTTGGATTTCTTCCCCATTTTGCTTGAGCTTTCTCCTTTGGATGAATTCTGCACAGAGGAAAAAATAAACGTAACACAGAGATATGCCAATGAAAATCCAATATGGGAAAGATATATTGATCAAAGTGTGCTGAGAGATTAACTCTTAACAGTGGCCGCAGATACAATCCATGGGAAGATCTTACAATTACATTAAATGGCCGTTTAAAACCTGCCACCCCTTAAATGCCCATTATACCATTATTTGGCCGAATGACCCATTTAAGCGTGCTGTGGATGTTTTGGCGGTTGAGCGCAGGTGAATGATTCCTTAACAGATCAAGCTTTAAATATGAATGAATCGTAATATTCCTCCACTTAACGGCTTTTTGAAATCCGCGCTATATCGCAATAGGCGATCGGGGAGAGCTTAACCTCTTGTATTGGCACCGTTTAAAACCCCCGATCGCCGATAGCCGATATCGCATCGCGTTTGGAGCATAGGAATTATATAAGACATGCATTATATATCGTCGATCGCCGATATCGCATCGCATCGGGGTGAATGGCTTGGGGTAATTTAAGACTGTGTATAGAGTATCGCCGATCGCCGATCGCCGATTGCGCATCGCATCGGGGCTAATGGCATGGGGGCGCTTTAAAATGTGCATAGATAGTGTATCGCCGATTGCCGATTGCGATATCGCATCGGCGGGAACCCATATGTCACTTATTTATGTACCTTATGTCATTGCGATATGCGATCTTGCGATCGCTTTATCGCAATGATAAAGGATTGTTTAATTTGATCAAATGGGTTTTTCAAAAGGCTTTTTAATAATGTTTTCATTTGGTTATCGGACCTTTTTGAACAATACAATATTGATACCAATTAAACTCTAAAGGGACCCATTTCATATGATAATTTTGTAAATAAACATGATATGAAATGGGGGGTTGTTGTAGGGCACAACAATTGGCTATTCGCTGGAGGAACCAGTTATCTCTGGAAAGCATAGAAATACTTAAACTTTTTCAAAATAGAGTTCTAATCAAAGGGGAAAATTCTAATATAACTAGGTATATATGCATCCCGAGTAAAATGAAACTATTTTGCTAACTTCCTTTCTTTTTTAAGAAAATAAATACATTCTAAGTTTTAAATAGGCCTTTATTGGTTTATAATGATAAAACAGAAAACCTTTCCCAATCAGCTTTTATAGTAAGCTCATCTGTCATAGGTAGAGCCTCTGCTGCCGGCAAACATTCATAGTTTCGACAGGGATACCTTTTAACCATGTTATTGTCCATTGTCCCATCCAATTAAGAGTGTGATTAACAGAATGAATTCAAAACATGTTTTCATATTTTGTATTTCTTCTTTTTTCTGTCATTGTCAAGATAAAAAGCCATTGTCCTGGTTTGGTGGCCAGCTATTGACAATGCCATTCACTGGTAGTAATCTAACCGAACAAGCTGGCTCGTGATGAGACCCCTTGTCTTATAATTTTAAGCCATTACCCTGTTTTGGTATGCAATTAAACTATTTCCCTATGAACATGGTAAGCAGGCTTGTAATAAGACCTCTTATCTTTAATATCAGATATTTTAGAATTACACTCTGAGTAATCATAAACTTTAGTGAATGGGATGAACAATCTCCTCCTTAAGAGTAAATGGATGACAGGGTAAGAGTTGAAGATGTTGAAATTGGATTAGCTTCTATCTTGATATTGATAACCTTTTGAGACCAATTTGAAAACAGAAAATGATTTACAATAGTTCTAAACTTTGAGAGGAGTTCACAAAACTTGAAATGTGGTTTCAAAATACAATGATACCTAATTTCCTAGAAATTATCCCTTTTGGTTAAGAATTCTATTATTTTAAAAGCAAATATCACACTACTTCTGTAGATCAAATTTTCAAACACAACAAAGGTCAATAGAAAATACCTTACAACATTATTTTCTACAAATCTTACAAACTACAAAAATCTATCAAACTAAAAGGAGAAGGGGTTACCTCCTCAATTAAAGAATTTCTTCAAGATAAGGCCATTAACAGGGAGAGAATCTCTCAACCCTGATAAGTCTTGCAATATAAAGGTCGAATGGCCTATCTTTTCATAGATCTGAAATGGTCCAAGCCACATCTTCTGGAACTTGGTGTGTTTTCCCTTGTCCTCATGAGCTTTGTCCCATTTCAGAACTAAATCACCGACTTGAAATTGTTTTGAACCGGATGATACTGAATCAAAAGCTGCCTTGATGATTTGCTGATGTTTGGCATGAATGACCCTGGCTTTTTCTCTTTCCTCTTCTAATTTTAGAATTTGATCATGTCTAAGTTGAATAGAAGAAGAAGGAGTTTCCTCAATGAACTGAACTAGGGCTAGAGAAGGAAGAACAAGATTTGTGGGTAGTACTGCTTCTTTTCCATACACGAGATTGAATGGGGAAGATCCTATAGAAGCTTTCTGTGTTATCCTATCAGCCCATAATGCAAACATTAAGGATTTGTGCCAGTTTTTATGATTTTGTTCTATAGTTCGCTTAATGATTTTGATCAGATTCTTATTAGTAGACTCTGCTAAACCATTACCCTGGGGATAGTAATTAGCAGAATACTTTAATTTAAATCCTCTTTTAATAGCGAAATCAAACATAGCATTGCCTGAGAAATAAGATGCATTATCAAAAACAAGAGCATTTGGGACACCAAACCTGGTAATGATGAATTGATCTATGAACTCAATGATTGCTTCAGAATTTGCTGTCTTCAAAGGAATGGCCTCAACCCACTTAGTAAAATAATCGGTAGCAGTAAGGATATACTTATGCTGTTTGGAAGACGGTGGAGTAATTTCCCCAATGATATCCAATCCCCATTGCTCAAATGGTTGTTCAATGTTGACTGGTTGCAGAGGTAAAGCTGGTTTACGTTGTCTTCCACTAGAAGTTTGGCAATTGAGGCATTTCCTTACATACTCGTGGGCATCTTTAAACAGAGTAGGCCAATAGTATCCAACATGAATAATTTTGTGAGCTGTTGTGTCAGCTCCAAAATGTCCTCCTGCTGGTCCATCATGTAACTCCTGCAAAACCTTTTGTGCTTCAGGTTTCTCAAGGCATCTTAATAAGATAGAATCATAATTCTGCTTAAAAAGCACATCATCAATAATTGTAAAATTCTTTGCTTTCAACCTAATGGCCCTTTTGTTCTTGTAAGATAGGTTTGGAGGTGCATAACCATTCTTTAAATAAAAGATTAAATCCGCATATTGAGATTCAGAATCAGTAACACTTATCTGATTTATTTCTTCAGTTTGATCTGTATCGCTTGATTCTGGAATGTTGGATGCTCCTGCCAATATCCTGCAAAAACCATGGCCCCTAACAATCTTTGCTGGCCTAATTTCTAAGTCATACTCTTGAAGCGTTGTGACCCAATTTGCCCTTTTTTCACCCAGTTCTTTTTGGATTAATAGTTGCCTAACTACAGGGAAAGGAACTATAACTTTTGTGTGGGTTTTCAAAAGGAAGGGTCTATAATGCTTGACTACTTTAAATATAGCAAAGGCTTGTTTTTCTACATCGGAGTAATTCAATTCAGCACCCTGAAGATTTGAGCTAAAAAATGAAATGGGTATTTCCAAATTGTGATCATTTAGTTGCGTGAGTACTGCAGCATACGACGAGTTGGATGCGATGGTATACAATGTAAAATGATTAGAAAATTTTGGAGTATTTAAGGCTGGGGCATTGATTATTGATTGCTTGATTAGATCAAAAGCTTCTTTTTCTGCTGATCCCCACTTAAAAACTGAATTTTTCTTAATCATTGTTTGAAGTGGCAAAACAATTTGAGAAAAATCTGAAACAAATCTTTTAACAAAATTGATCTAGCCTAAAAATGACTGCATCGATTTTTTATTGTGTGGGAAAGGGATTTCAGAGATTTATTTGATCCGATCACGATCAATATAAATGCCATCTTTGGACACAATAAAACCTAAGAGCTTTCCTTGATCAAGAGCAAAGAAAGACTTTTTTGGGTTAAGGGAAATACCATATCTTTTGCAACGTTGAAAAATTTGATTTAGATCATGCAAATGATTATACCTCTCCTTAGAGAATACAGTAATATCGTCTAGATAGACGACTACTGTTCTATTAATCAACCCTCTAAAAGCTATATCCATAGCTCTTTGAAATGTCGCTCCTGCATTTATAAGTCCGAAAGGCATTTTCTGATATGCATATGTTCCCCATTTTATTCTGAATGTAGTTTTAAGCTGGTCATCAGGATGAACCAGGACTTGGTTATATCCTGAGAAACCATCTAGAAAGGACATCAATTCAGAGCCTGCTACTGATTGAAGTATTTGCTCCATAGTAGGTAATGGGAAATTGTCTTTCAAGCTTGCTTTGTTCAAATTTCGGAAATCAATACAAATTCAAATGTCGCCATTTTTCTTTCTGACTGGCACCATATTAGAGACCCAGTTTGAGTGTCGGACAGGAAAAATAATCTTAGCTTTCAAGAGTTTGTTAAGTTCCGATTTTATCTGGCTCTCTAAGTTTGGATGTATTTTTCTTAACTTATGCTGAATCGGTTTCTGATCGGGGAGTACCGGAATGGTATGCTGGATAATGGATGTATCATAAGTCTTCAAATCATTATATTTCCAAGCAAAAACCTGTTTATTTTTCCTTAACATTTAATGAATGCCTCTTTCTCTTCAAAAGAAAGTCCTAATCCTAAATTAATATTTTGAGGAGCTTGTTCAGTACCTAGATTTATCAATTCAAAACTTAGGGTAGAGCTTTGGAGATTTGGATTAGTTACAGGTTTAAACCTGTCTTTAATATCATAAAGATCTTCCAGCTTTACCACAGGCTTAGGAATTGCATTTTCCTGAGGTGTTTCTCTCATTTGGGAGTCATGCTCATCTTCCTCAATGATTTGATTATCATAGGACTTTTCAGAAGTTAAGAATTGTAAAATATCCTCATCATGGTTGAATACTCTCCAATTAGTGACATTGTCAGGAACTGAAGGCCTAAAAAGCAATTCTACGGAAAATCTATCTGGGCTGTAGCCTTCAGAAGGTAGGAGCTTGGAAGCTACATTAGCTAGGAGATCGGCTGCCGAGTTTTGAGACCTGGGAATGGAGGAAATGTTGAATGCGGAAAAGTGCGAGGTAAGTTCTTGTACTAGCGATTGATAATGCTTGAGGTGATTTGAAAGACAATGAATTTCATTCCTCACCTGTTTAACAATAATTTCAGAATCGCCAAATACTTTTAGATATTGCACTTTAAGGCTGATTGCTTTATATAATCCCTGGACTAAGGCTTCATATTCGGCTGTATTGTTAGTGCATTCAAATTCTAGCCTACAAGACAGCATTGTCTTTTCCCCTTGTGGGCTAACCAAAATACATCCTGCTCTTGAGCCCTCGCTAGACTTGGACCCATCGAAATATAAAGACCAAAATAAAGAGGTATTAACAAATGTATTTACAGTTTTCTCAGCATCATTGAAACATCTAGACCTATCAGTTTGTGAAAAATTCTCAATCTGAGATGTAAAATGATTGACTGAGAAAGGAGATGGTTGGGCAACAAAGTTGCCAAAGAATGATTCTGATGAATAATTCCCCAAAATGTTGTTGTTGAACGCTACGGGTTGGTTTTCTTGCCCAAATTCAGTAACTGTGTGGGTCATATGTTTCTCTCGATCGATCCTTATTTGGTTTGGCTTACCCTTATAGGGAAGCCACATATGTGACCAATCAGTGGAAATATACCCATGCAATTTTTCGGACCAATCCCTACTCAAAATTAAACCGTAAAATTCAGGTATATCGGCTATTAGGATGTCAATCCTTTGCACTACTCTGGGATCAGCAGACAACCTGATAGTTACGGAATTAATTTCTCCCACAACCTGCACTTTGGTCCTGTCCAACTGTACAATATGGATAGCAGACTTCTGGGGTTCAATGTTCAGTTTAGAACAAACTGAAGCTGGCATTATGTT
Source organism: Pinus tabuliformis (assembly GCA_031772625.1). Classification (NCBI taxonomy): domain Eukaryota; kingdom Viridiplantae; phylum Streptophyta; class Pinopsida; order Pinales; family Pinaceae; genus Pinus; species Pinus tabuliformis. The sequence goes on along the minus strand of CM062814.1, from coordinate 599,013,719 downwards.
AGACGATGCCCCTGAGTCAATTAAACAGTTGTGCAGGTTTCTGTTATAGATCTCATAGGTTAGAAGGAAGGGTGGAGTATGAGAAATTGATCTATCTCCAATCAGAACTGAATCGGTACCTTTAACCATACCTGGAGGAGGTTGGCCTGAATCATTAGCAGCTTTAGCACTGGGAAGAGGTGTAGAGGGAACATCATTCAATTCTTTAAGAAGTAATTTCTGTTGATGCTTTAATTTACTAAGTTCAAACATGGTAATGTTTGCTTTAGTTTTCTTCATGTCATCAACAATGTTATACTCCATTGAATCGGATACCACTAATGTTTTGGATGTTGAAGGAGTACTAGAAGTTGAAGGCTGGTTTTGGGGAACTGCTACAGGTGATTTCTTTGCAGGTGTTTTTTCTTTGGTTGTAGCAGCACCAGCACTCCTTTTCTTTGATGTTACCTGAACAGGTTCAGAAGTACTTTTGCTCCTAGTAGTGACTGGGAACGCTTCTTCTTCATTATCGGTATCGGAGTTGGGGAGTATAAAATCCCACATTCCATGACATTCCACTACTTCTTCTTCATCATCAGTTGGTAAAATCGTTTCCTCTTCCTCTTCTTCTTCTTGCTCTGAATTTGCATTAGATATGACATTTGGTGGCTTTGATTCATTTCTCTTATAAGTCCTAAAGGGTCTTTTGGTTGAGGTTTCGGCTACCTGTTTCTTTATCTCAACCATTTCATTTATAAAGTTTTTAGGACTTTTTGCAAACCTTCCATGTCATATGGGTCTTTTGGGGTCTTCTTTCTTGAGTCATCTTTAAAAGAGACTTTTTTGGCTTTTCTGTCTTCTAGAGCAGCTTTCTTTTCTAGAGCATTGATGCGTTTTTCCACAGCAAGTGCTTCTCTCATGTTTTCAGCTAAGGTAGGTTTCCCAGCCCTGTCTACAAAAATGGCTATATTGGCAGGTAGGGCGGTGATATACCATTCGCTTCGAATTTGTTCACTTGGTTTGGAAGCTGTAGGGATTTTATTGAGGAGTTTATTGAAGCGAGCATTAAATTCCTTAATTGGTTCCCTATGCTCTATTCTCAGATTGGAGAGATCGTTTATTAGGGTAGCCAAAGACCTATCATCTCCATATTTGGTAAGAAACTGCTCTTGGCAAGTGTTCCAACTGGTAATGGAACCAGAGGGTAAAGAGAAATACCAGGATCTTGCTGATCCTTGCAAGGTGTAAGGGAAAAGTCTAACAACAACATCTTGTTCTGTTACTCCTTTCAAGTTGACTGCTAACATGAAATTATTAATGTGTTCCTCAGCCTCGGTTCCATCATCTGGATTAAACTTGGGTAGCCATTTTTCAGGATAATCTGGTAATGGATGCAATGGTGCAGGCATATTGACTGCACCAGGTCTGGTCCATGGATCTGCCATTATAATAGCAGTAGTGGTTGATACTACCGCTGGAACTCCAGATGTCTGGGAAGGAAATAATGTTGAGGAGTGAGCAGGCTGGGATGTTGAAGCTTCTAATCCCTGGTGAACAACAATATGTGATGGGGGAGTGGATGGTTGACTTTGCAGTTGGAAAGTTGAAATGGAGGATGTGGATGAAAGCTCTCCACTGTCAGATTCTTCAGTATATTTCTTCGCCTTTTTCCTTTTGG